>PYHX02000312.1:3719704-3863285 GCA_004302925.2 Cochliomyia hominivorax | reverse complement strand
AGATGATTGCAAATGCCTTGTCATATGAGAAGTTCGAAAAAATTACCGTTAATATCTAAGAAGCGGCAAGACAGAAGTTCCTCTAGCAACATATTAATTGGTCAAAGGAGAAGTATTTTGTGGACTAACGAAGGCAAAATTGTATTGTATGATGGAACTGGATCCAGACAGTACATTCGCCGTCCTTCAAATGTTAAAAAAATAAAGTTCACACAATAAAGAATGTGACGGTGTTAGTCCCTTACACCTAAAAGTATACGTGGAAATATTAGATAACATAATGCTGCTATATACAGAATGGAATATGCCACTTCAATGGTCTTTCAACAAGACAACGATCCAAAACATACCAGCAAATTGTCAAAGAAGTGGTTTCGCTTTAACAAGGTGGAGGTTATTTCATGGCCTGCTCAGTCCCCAGACTGGACAAAAAAACGGAACAAAAACCGTCAAATTCCTCTGAATTGTAGTCTGTAGTTCCTAAAGCGATGTCAGGCTTTAATAGACTTTATGCCTCGTAGATGTGCTGCTGTTATAAAAAAACTAATCGTATTTATAGTTTTCAATAATATTCATGAGGATATTTAAATTTGTCATAAAAATTATTAATAAATTCTGAAATACTTTTATTATTTTGAACGGCAATATGCAAGATATTTTTTAATTCTTATTAGTCGAAAGAAACTGTAATTTAATTAATGAATTGCAAAAAAGTTGAATTGAATCAATATCTTATTACACAAAAAATTATGAAATCGTTTGTAGTCCACAACTGTATATATGCAATTCAGTTAAAATCGAATGCTAAAGGACTGGCAACCAGTGTAACAAGTATTGCAAAGTTGAGCGCTGATAATTATCCAACGTGGTGCATAGAAGTAAAAAGTATGCTTGTAATGTTGGAGACATTGGCATGGATTATAAGTGATGCCAAGGCACTTGTCATTATTATCTAAAGTCTTAAACCCAGTGAATTAATTCATATTAAGAATTGTAGCACAGCAAAAAGTGTATGGAACACATGCTCTTTATATAAGGCAGCCACAGAGTCAATGAAAGTAAACTTATTTAAAAGACTTGTAAAATTTGAATTTAATTCAAATCAAATATTCGTAACGCAAATAAATCGATTTAGTTCTATAGTTGATGAACTTCAAGAAATTAGTATTGTGCAAAATTAGCATTTATTGTAAATCTTTCTTCCCGAGAAAATGGGAAATTTCGTAGCCAATGAAAAACGAGACTATTTGCCCAGGCATGAGAAATCAATATCAAAAATATTTAAATTAGAATTAGGATAAAATAATAGTTATTTATAATAAAAATTGAACAGTGTTTGCGGCGAATTCGAAAAATGAATACAATGAAATAAGAAATTTAATAAAAGTAGTGTCACTCAGTTCGTATTAAAAGTGATCAAAGGCAAAAGAAATATACCGATTATGTTAATAACATAAAGTGTTTTTGTTGCGGCAGCAAAGGCCATTTTCACTCACAATGCAAGAAATATAATTGAACAGAATTTGTGAGTTAATGTAATGAATAAAAATGCAACGCTGACATGTGCAGAAAAAACATTAATTTTTAAAGTCAACAGAGTCGAAGCAGTAAATCATATTAGTATCAGGAGACATCATCAATGCTGAAGGTAAAGGAATTGTGGAAATTGAAATACAATTTTGTACATTTGTTTAACATAATGTTTTGTATTATATAATTTTTATTTCAATAAGCAAAGTAATGAAAGCCGGCCACTATGTTAAAGTAGTAAACTATTAAGCTTTTATAAAAAAAAAAAACAAGAAAAATATAATATTTTGACAGCAAAATTTAAAGAAGAAAAATTGAGAAAGTAAATAATAATGAAGATATGCCAAAAAGGTGGCACAATAGATAGGGCACATCAATATAAATGATTTCAATAAATTATCGTCTAACAAATGTTAAAAGTGTTCAATAAAATAAAAATTCCGAATGAAATTTATTGCGTTAACAAAATATTAGTGAAACCGTATAAAAGTTATGGAAGTGTTCAATCAAAAGATTTGTTGGAGGTGGTGCATACTTTTTAGTCCAAACGAGCTATTTGCAGATAAGTGTTGCCAGAAGTTCCACATTATTACTTTTCTTGGTACTTCTTGGCGACAATTTTCTACACTTATGAGATTTTTTAACATAAATCAATTCTATTGAAATTGAGTACAATAATTCTTCTAAGGCCCTTTTTGCAACTAGGCCTCTCTGCAGAAAAGGGTTTTAAATTTGATTCAATTTGTGTACCCTCCACCACCACAAATGGTGAGACATGTACAGGATGTCTTGTTGCTATATGTGCAACATTATATTTAAGTTATTTTTGAGTTTAATGGTTATTGAAAGGTGTAAATAAATATTGTTTTTACTTATAACCGGAGTCTTTAAGTAAACTACCTTTGAATTCACCAGTCTTCTTGACTTTTGCGAATGTTTCAAAGGTAGCTCTAATTGTTCCTGGAAAACCTTCAATTTACATTTATTTTTTATTTATTTAATATTTTTAATTTTTATTTTTTATTTATTTATTTTTTATTTATTTATTTATTTTTTTTTTTGTTTAAATGTTTGCTTCCTCATCCAAATTCTTGCGAATTTTGATTTCATCTTTTGCCAGTTTAGCTAGAGCCCGATCAACTCTGGCGCATATTCTGTTTGTAGTGGGTTGAGATAGACCATGTAGGTCTGATGCTTCATTCTGAAACTGGAAAATTAATAAAAAGCATAATTTCCTTATAGCACATTATGCATGTTTCTTCTCAATGACCCAAACAGCGCTGTCGGGAATTGTAGTTCCGGGGAACTCTATTTTTAGGTTTAACGTCTTCCATTATTAAATCTGTATATTTTGACTGTAATTTTTGGTGAACCTATATTAAAAAAATCATTACTAAATACGGTAAAAGGATCAATTTAAATTTTATGGATCCATGGACGACGGTTATTCGAAAATTGTTTGATTGTATCAAAATTATAGTTTTATTTTTTACAATTTATGCAGAGAGCTTTAAATTTTTTTATACGCAATCAAGGCTTTGTTTTCGAATCTTTTTTATTCTTCGTAGAATCGGATCTTTCAAAATGTTAAATTTTGATTTGTAAAATAAGAGTTTTATTTTTTAACGCTCTTTGAAAAAAAGTTTAGTTCTAAAAATTATCAAAAAAGCGAACCGAAAAAAGAGTTTAAAAGAGTGTAATGTCTAGTAGTCATTTTTTTAACTGAAAGAGGGATGTTTGTATGTTTACAACCTTTGTATGAATATCGTACTCACATATTAAGATGTGTTTACATTTATTGTATGTTTTTTGTGTTTTTGTTAATGCATTTTTATTATAAAACAAAAACAGTAAAATAAATTGCTTTAAGAAATTTGTTTGTGATCTTGTGTATGTACGAGCATATTTTTATCCCCTTCACCTGACTAGGTCAGAAGGGTATATATATAAGTATGTCATTCCGTTTGTAATTTCCTCAATTTTCGACTCAGACCTTCAAGAGTATATATTTTCTGTATCGGTATGATAAAATAAATTGATTGAGCTATGCCCGTCCGTCCGTGTGTAAATTGGTATTTTTCATTTCTGATAGTTTTGTCACTTTTATATGCTCGCGATAAACTACCTAGATTGTGATAGTAGATGACATTAGGAGTAAATGAGACATTCAGGAAAAAAACTACGAACATTTTTCAAGTAAATGGAGCTCAACAAAAATTTACAGGAAAAAGTTGCAGAGCCAAAACTTGGAATCTAAAGATTGGCTCGCTACAAGCATTAAAGTTTATGAACAGTTTCCAAGATTGCCTTACTATTAGCTATAAACACTGTCATAGAAGATGATATTAGAACCAAGGTAATATAAGACATAGAAAAGATATTTGTACAAAACTATCCTGCCTAAAATTCCTAAGAAAATAGTAAAATCATTAGGAGTAAAATGAGAAATTCGTGCAAAGATCCTACGAACTGTTTCCAAGAAAATTAAACTTGTTAAAACCTATCAGTTAAATCGTTGTTAGGGCATAAACTGGAATCTAAGGATACAGATTATAATTGAATATAACATTAGAAACAAAATGTATCCAGGAAAATTGTGCTCATCTAAAATGGTAAGTAAAATCGTTGCTGGGCCATAACTTCGATTTTAAATATTGGCTCACTGTAAGCTATGTAGATTATGTTAGTAATTGGTTATGATAGTAGACATTAAAAACTATTATTTATTTTCTATTTAAAGTATATTTCACACACAATATAAAAATTCAAATTTATAGGGAAGACATTTTAATTGTTCTGCTGATAATTGGATAATTTGGATTATTTTTAATTGATTTTCTTATTTGATTTTTATGACGTTCAATAATTTTATTTTATGATATGTTTCCTAACACTTTGATATTTTGTGCCGGTATCCAATTCTTAAACCTTCCGAAATTCCTTGCTATAACAATATCATAAATCTTGAGTTTTGTGTCTTTTATTTTACTTATAGTCTTTTCGCGCGGTTTGAGAAAACTTAACATAATTCTTGGTTGTAGACCATGTAATAGTTCAGCAGGTGACTTGCTATTGACTAATGGGGTTGAACGATATAATGACCAAAAATTTTAATGAAAATTTTTTTTGAATTGTTCTGCTATAAATTGTCTGAGACAATCAACTATGGTAGAGCTTCTCCAACAAAAAATATTTTGTTAAATGTTATTTTGTTAATGATGAGTTTTGGAAAGGTCCAGCGAAATTCAAATGAATTCTTTGCCATGGTTTAGCAGGCATTTCCCAAGAGCTAAACTCTTTTGCAGGTATGATAATGGATGACAACATGTTTATTATATTATTTTCAAAGCTTCTTTTTCTATCTGACTATAGATTCTTTGATGGCAATTCAATGTTTTTGAGGCATGTGCAATAGTTTTCTTCAGATTACAGCCCCTAATTCGAAAGATTATGTATCAGTGGATAATAGAATCGGTAAATTATCATCAAAGTGTGAAAGTTTGGTGTCTGAAATAAGTTGCTGTTTAAGATTTTGAAACGCTTCTTTTTTACATTTTCCCAAAATAAAAATGCTACCTTCACAGCATATCAATTTTTGATATTGAAATAAACCAAGAGCTTTCCAAATACCTAATTCTTCTAAACGTTTAGCTTCTTTCTTAAAATAATCTTGAAGAGCAAATGGAATAAATCAATTGCAATTTTATTAACTATTTTGTAGATGCTCATTATCTGATTTTTTGGCTAAAGATTTAGCACAGCCAGATAGGCCATTGTTATTTGTTTTAATATATAGTGGCTCCACATCTTTTAATCACGCTGCCAAGTTCACAAAGAGCAAAATGGCATTTATAACCATTTTGCTCTTTGTGTTTAGTTCGAATATTCTGTAACACTTTGTTTACAATAATACTATACTACAATTGGCTGCTTAAAAAAGGGTGAGTTTTGGGTTAAGATTTATTCACCGTTTCAAAAGTATCCCTATGTGACACTATGAATGCGCTGAGACTAGAACAAAAAATCAAAACTGAAATAAAAAGAACAAAAAAACGAAATGAAGAGCACAATGGACTTATCCTTTAATTTCCCTCCCAATCTTGGACACTAATGATTGCTAAAAAATCTTTTGTGTCCCCAGATACCACACATACTTACCTCACATCTGACCTAATCCAATTCGGACAATTATTCTATATTAATAAAAAAAAGACTTAACACTTATGACATATTTTCTTGATTTTTTCTTGATATTCAAATATTTCAAACAGTTTCTTTTTCTTTGTTCGATTAATAAAATCATTATTATATAATAATGCCTAACTTAATCTCACTAAAAATAGTTTTTTACTCTTCTCTTTTTATGTTACAATATCTACTAGGAAATGTTTTAATAATTTCCGCTATTGGAGTAAAGAACCTGCGAATACCCTTAATTACGAAATATTACCAAACATTGGTTACGTTGCGTAACCCATCTAAACAAACCCTTCCACCACGAATTCGTGTGAAGTTAATACATTAGGTTCCGTAGATATACATACACATACACTTACAAATGTAAATAGTATATAACACAGAAACACTTAATGAGTCATAAAATAAGTTATAATTTTGGCTATAACTTTTTTCTACTGAACTGCCTCTTTTTCTACTAGGCCTGATTTAACTGAGCTCTGTAAATTTTTGTGGATGTGAGCAGACAGATTTAAAGCAAGAATATGTATACGTTATGGGGTCTGAAATAATTCATTCTTAGCGTTACACACAAAACGACAAAGTAAATATACTCTCTTCACCACTTGTATTGTGAAGGGTACAAAAACAAAAAATATGCTTGTTATAAGCTTAAAACTGTTTTCTGGGAATGGGCGTTATATGGGAGCTATAGGAAAATTTGGACCGATATAGGGCAAATTAATGTAATATCTTCGGAACAGTTAGCAAAATAATTGTGTAGAATTTCAATAGAATTGGTCTTTATTTACTAGTTTTCTAAGCTGAAAACTGTTCGGCGAGGGCCCGATATAGGAGGTACATCAAATTATGGACCTAGATTGATCTAATTAAAAATATGCATTAAAAATAGTTTAAAAAAATCATACGTTCCAATAGAATTGGTCTTTATTTAATTGTTTTATAAGCTCAAACCCGTTTTCCGGGAAGAGGCGTTATATGGGAGCTATATCAAAATATGGACCGATGTTAATAAAATTTATAACGAATATTTAAAATATTTAAAAAATTAAATCAAATTTAAGAGTTTTATAAGTTTTAAATCATATTCCGGGAAAGGACCTTATATGGGAGCTGGGTCAATTAATGATCCCAGAACAATATAACTTCTTTGGATTTATTATTGTAATAAAATATATGAGACAAATTTCAGTAAATTATCTTGAAAATTGCGGCCCTTATGACACACAGAGTTTGGGGTGTATCAAAATTTTGCATATTATAGCCTATAACTTTTTTCCTGTTAAAACGTACTAAAATGCTAAAATTATTTTTTGTTTAAGTTCAATAACATTTTTAGAAGAAATTAGAAGAGATTTTTTTCCGGAATTTTGAGGTTGTTTAAGATATCGGTCTATAACTTCCCTGTTTATAAACCGATATAGCTGGTTTTAAATAGCAAACTGCTTAGGACAATAACAAACAATGTGGCCAAGTTTTATCGAATTCGGACAATTATTCTAGGCGTGAGGATGTTTTCAACAGACAGGCAGACGGACATAGCTAAATCGATTCATTTTTTGATTTGATGCAATAATATATTTACATTGTAGGGTCTGAAATGATTCCTTCTTGTCGTTACACACGGAATGACAAACATTATACACCCTCACCACTTGTGGTGGTGGAGGGTATAAAAATAATAAGTCGTCAACACCAAAAATTAAGGTTAATATATGTTTCGTTGTTTGGACATATAAATTCTATAAATGATGAGTGTAAATTAAGCAGAAATTATTTTTATTACTTCACACACTATGACAAATTGTAAAGTAATGCTGTTGGACATCACTATTCTATAGAGAAAATTTTTATGTGAAAAAGCAGCCATCTCAACTTTTATAATTTTCCCCGTGTAAGTAGAGAGAGCCATAAATTAAGAGTAATAATTGTGTATATTTAACCGCCTGAATGCAACGTGGTATTCCTTTGTTGTTGTTGTAACAGCTGGAAATAAATAATACATTTATCAATCAATTTTCGTTCATGTTATTGCTCAACTCCAGGCCTAAGAATCTGGCAACCTCGACTGGTTGTATCCAAAGATCTTCAGGACAAAGTAAGCTGTCATATACGAATTTTGATCCAAAGGATTTTGCATATATCTTTTTATGCTATGTTCGTATATACGAATATCCTTTCTTACATGTCTCGGCGGTAACTCCAATTGTGTAATATTGAAGTTGGGATGGTTTCTCCGATGACATCCTAGAAGGAACTGCTTACTTAGCTTTTCATTATGTTCCCGTATAGGAAGGATCTTTGTTTCCTCATGTAGGTGGTGAATTTATGACATTTGTAAACAGCTCGTTTTGGTACTTAAGGCTGCATTTTGACAACTTTGGATATTTTTCCACTGCGTATCACATAGTTATGGTGTCCACACTGGAGCAGCATAATTCGCCACTGGCCGGCAAATCGTTTTATATATAGCCAATAAGGTTTCTTTATCCATACCCCAAGTGCTGCCGGTTAAAGCCTTGAGGACCTTATTTCTACTTCGCATTTTGTGCGTGATTGTAGAAGCATGTGCTGATGAGGTGAATAGGCTATCAAATGTAACTCCCAAAATTTTTGGGTGGTTAACTGTCGGAATTTGTACTCCATCGACTGTGATGCCTAAAGTCATATTTACCTCTTTTGTCCAGGTGGTGAAGAGTGTTGCAGTTGATTTCGTTGGTGAAAGTTTCAAGTTTCGTACAGTGAAAAAGTTATGGATTTCGCTGAGATAACCATTTACCAAACAACATAGGTCATCAACTCTATGGCCCGTAGCCGTTATCGCACAGTCATCTGCATATGTTATCACGTCTAATCCTGGTGGAGGCGCTGGGAATTTCGAGAGGTAGAAATTAAACAAGAGTGGTGAGAGCACACCGCCCTGTGGAACTCCTTGCTTAACTCTACGGGATTTTGACTTTTTGTCCCGAAATTCGACAAATGACTGACGTCCACTCAAATAATTTACAATCCATCTCTTTATATTGTTCGATAATGTGGATTGCAAAATGTCCTGGAAGAGAACCGTATGACTTACCGTATCAAATGCTTTTGATAGGTCAAGAGCCACCATGATTGTACGTTCACAAGGTTTTTGTTGATTTAAACCATGCGCGATTTGAGTGGTTACGACTGTTAATTCTGTTGTTGTGCTGTGCATTTTGCGGAAACCATGCTGATGGCGAGCTGCTGTAAGATGACAGTTCAGCTGGGGGAGGAGAAGAGCCTCAAGAGTCTTTGCGACAGGAGACAAGAGGGAAATCGGCCTGTAGGATTGTCCCTCATTCGTATCTTTCCCAGGTTTTAGAATGGGAATGACTCTACCCATTTTCCAGGCATGGGGTATTAGTAGGCTCTCCATTGACAATTTAAAAACCATTGTCAAGTACTCAACTCCCCTCTCGCTAAGGTTCTTTAACAGTAGTATCGATATACCGTCGGAGTTAATCGCTTTAGATGGTTTGGCTGCGTTGATGGCCTCTGCAACTTTAAGAGGTGTAAATAATGATGGTGAGTCCATGACTGGAAGGTTGTGAAGTTTGCGAACAACACTTCTTTTCGCCTTATCTCTCTCCGGATGCTCAATAAATTGTCGGAAAAATGCCCGTGAGCAATCCTTAGGTCCGGAAATGGTTTTATCTGCAAACTTAATCGCAACCCTATCATCCTTCTTCTTGGGATTAGAGAGAGATCGGACAGTCGACCACAATTTATTTACACCAGTATTTAGGTTGCACTTGCTAAAATGATCTAACCATTTATTCCGTTTATCCACATTTACCAACCTGCTGTTTTCACTGTTCAGCTGAGCAATCCTAGGGTCGCTAGGGTTGGTATTACGGATATCATTACGCTCATCTGCGAGTCTCGCTGCTTCGGCTGGGAAGTGTGGACGCACTACGGATATTCTCCCTGATGGCACAAAGCGAGCGACTGCTGCGTTGATGATTTCTCGGAACTTCCTCTCGGCTATTCTTACATTTGAGGGAACAGGTAGTTCACCAAAGCGGCGGTCGATAAATTCTCTGAAGCCGCGCCAGTCTGCTTTCTTTTGGTTCATATAAGTGCGGCGTTCAGAGACGATAAAATCGTTAGGTCGCTCCAAGGAAACGATTATGGGTAGGTGGTCTGATCCCAGAGATACTACAGTTTGCCAGGTTGTACAGTTAATCAGACCAGCACTCGCTAATGTTATATCTGGCGAACTAGCGCAAGTACCCATAATCCGTGTGGGGACATCGTCATTCAATGTGCAGAAGGTGGATTCGTCTATCTGTTCCGCTAACAGCGTACCTCTTTGGTCGTCCCCGAGCCTCGAGTGCCAAAGCTGATGGTGCGCGTTAAAGTCCCCGAAGACTAATCGGATGTTGCCATCCAATATAGACCTAATATCGGGACGGTAGCCTGTTGGACAGCTGGCTACTGGTGGAATATAGACATTATAGAGCTCGAGATCCACATCTCCCGATCTGACTGCAATACCTTGAATTTCAAGGTATTGATCTCTGGATGTCAAATCGAGAGATAGAGCTCTAAACTGCACTGTATTATGTATTATGAAGGCGATGCCTCCACCGTTACTCCTGGTGCGGTCTTTTCGGAGAACGTTGTATCCGTTACAACAATGCAGACTGGAATTAGTCGTCAGTTTTGTTTCCTGGACCGCAGCGACCACGATGTTGTGTTGTCTCATGAATCGGGTTATCTCAGTTACTTTACCCTGGAGACCATTACAGTTAAACTGTAATATTGATATCACCTCAGGTGTTCTGACTGCAATCACCGGTGTAAGCGGCGACTGTGAGGTTGCTGCTGTTGTTGTTGTTGCTGCTTTTGGATTTGTGGTGATTGTGTTGGAGAGGATGGTGGAGTTGCGTAAGAAGATGATGAACACGCATCACTTTGTTGCTGTTGGCAGCATGGTGCAACAAATTTCTCCGACCATTCCCTGTGATGACTCAGTCCTGAACAAGTCCTGAGGTGACACCAGCCCAAACAATAGTTGAACCTTAATTGAGTTGACATGTGGTGCAAGCGGTTCTGATACACTGAGCAGAACCATGGTCTGGGATTTCGTTCAATTCCGGCGCGGACCAGTAATATACGGAGCAGTACTGCCGGAATGTGCTGCTCCAATGACAAAAATGTACTTTTCTCTTCCGTTGCTGAGGTGACAGCCCTTGGCCGAATTTCGGGTCATTCCGGTACGAAGAACCGGCTGTCGCGGGAATGTCGTATTCCTTTGTTGGTAATGGTGCCGATGTGTGTCAAGGTTACCAGCAACAAAAGTTATTAACTGCGCAGTCCCTTATAGTTTAACCTGCTACAGCCTTTGCCCTTACAGCGTATTTGTATAATAATATTCAGAACTTCCTAAGATTACAGAAAGCGTTGAAAGGTTAGGCTAGAGAATGTCTGAAGTCTTTGCTCATCCATCCAAATAACGTGCCAACGGTTACTGAGCAACAAAAATTGCAATATGATTGTCTAGATTTGAAACAGAAAATTTTGGTATTAAAGTGCAACTAGCTGTTGAGTTTAAAAATGATAATCATGCCTGAAAAATATTGGAAAAGTCAGCGAAAATCTGACTGATGAATTCTGTGGTGTAATTGGTATAGAATGAAAAATTAGAAAGAACCAGAATATAAGAAAAGGTGTTATGACCTATAAGAATAATATATCATAAGATGAGAAAAAGAGGTTCGTATGCAATTTGTCATTAAATTATTTTTATTAAATCAGTCCAAGAACGCAATTTGGTGTTGGGTGTTCTTATATGCCAGGTAAATTAGGATTGGTGTTCGATGATGCTGCGATGGTGGAATGAGTGTCATTGAACTCGAATTTGCTCAGAAGCCCTCAAGGAAGTTTTCCACCAAATCAGTGTTGTCAATTCACCTATTTAGTGGCTAAATTTAGCGATTTTTCGTTTAGCACCAAAAATTTAAATTTGCCATTAAATAGTTCTTGCCATTTTTTTACACTTAGCTATTTTCTTAGCCATGTTTATAGAGATTTTCATTTATCATTTATTTTTTTAAATAAAATTTCTAAGGAAAATCGCTATAAATATACAAAAAAAAAGCATCAAGGTGTCCATAAAGCATTTAAAAAAGAAGTTCATCATTGAATTTTATTTAAATGCGTATACCATTCTCAGTAACTAGCGGTAAATCATACTCTAAAGATAAGTTTTTAAAATAAATTAAAAGTAAATTGCTTATTAAAGAAGCAATTAGAAATATCAACAACAAGATAATTATCAGTTGCAAAGACATTTTTCATGATTTTGTATTTAAGGATAATTTATGATAAAAAGCACATAGTGACTAATAAAGTTTATATTTTTTTCAGGAAATGATTGAAGGATATATACGACCATATTTGACAAATCTGATTTTATAGATGATTTTATTATTATTTTTTTAACATGAATTTATAATTTATGAAATACTAATATTTTGTTGAAATAGTTCAATAAATTTTTTAGCCGTTTAGCGTTTTAGCGATTTTTAAAAAGTTGAGTTTTTTTTTAGCCACTATTTCATAAGAATAATGCACCTAATTGTTGTCGCCCCTAAAGACAGATGTTCCCAAAGGTTTTTATGGCATTTTAATGATGATGTTTCACCTTATGTTAATGAAATAACCGTTTTGACATTAAATATAAAAGAGATGCGTTACAATATAGAAGTCGTTTTCTTAGAGATGTGAAGTCAATTTTTGATCATCATTATGTAGACAATTTTGTGGAAATTTTGTTTTTGTTACCATTATTTTTGAGCAACTTTATGATAACCGCTAAGATATTATTGAGAGAAGTGTGGACACACAGCATTCTATTGAACAATTGACATAAAATATTGAAGAATGTCGTCTATGTGAATGTGTCACGATATTATCTCATAAATGGTTTGCTGTGTAAATTAGTAAATTTTTGTTGATGGCAGTGAGGACGCATTTGGTGCCATGGAGATACGTAACATTTGATGGTAAAATTGGTATATTTCTGCTAAAACAAAATGTGCTCCATTAAAATCTATGACAATACCGACATCAGAATTGAAAGAACATGAAGTAGTAGAATTTGCTGGTGTGACTTAATCACCAACATCAGTTGGATCGCATAGGAAATATATAAACCATTTTCGCTCAAAGAATAGCAATAATTTTGAATTCTATTTGCCTAGATGATTTGAGATAACTGCCGACTGATGTTAATATTGCTGATGACACCATGCGAGATTTTTCCATCAAGACACGTTGGTTTTTTGTTTGCCAAAGAAGAATGTTGCGAAGACTGGATATTTTTGTAAAAAAGAATTGCGACCGAAGTTTGCTTCATTGGTTGATACAAGTGCAAATATATATTTTATTTGTTTCTCTCCATTTTTCAAGCTTAAACATACAACGGCTTGGCATCTGAAGTTTTTACATGTCTGTCGCAAAAAAGTGAAAACTAGTAGTTGCAATGACTTGTCTGCTGAAGGATTAAGATGTGCTGAAACTGTTATTTGAAGAATTTCACAAGTTGAACCTTATGTCTCAAAAATTGCAGTTTTAAAATCTGGTACTACAGTAAAAAGAACATCGATTTGTTAAAGTTGTCGCCTACATTGTCAAAAAAAATTTGCTACGACAGAAAGATTATATTGATGCCATTAAATTGGTTCCACTGAATAGTAGACGTAAGAAAATTATTACTTATTGCCTATATTCGCAACAAAATAAGACATCTAAATATTTAAGCTCTGGTCGGTGAAATAAAAAAATATTTTTGAATCACAATTCTGAGAAAATTTCTAGCCCAATGAATATTAAATTGTAACGTCTGCAGGATAAGCCGCTCTATTCCTGTGCCTTAATTTATGGATTCAGATTAATTACATATGTGCATCCATTCACGAATATTGGTGTAGATTATGGTTATAAGCCTGTTGCCAGATTTGACGATTTATAGTCATTTTGACTACTTTATGACGACGATTATTGACCAAATTATCGTATTAGTAACAATCATATTACTCATCGGTATCTGTGAGTGCTTCAAAACGTAATAAAATGTTGCAGCATAC
Organism: Cochliomyia hominivorax; assembly: GCA_004302925.2. Lineage (NCBI taxonomy): Eukaryota > Metazoa > Arthropoda > Insecta > Diptera > Calliphoridae > Cochliomyia > Cochliomyia hominivorax. The sequence goes on along the minus strand of PYHX02000312.1, from coordinate 3,849,441 downwards.
TTAAAAAAAAATTGCACTACGGGCTTAATGTTAATTAATCATAAAGACTGAATTAACACAAGAACTCTTAAACTGCACTGCGCCATTTCGTTCTCCCAGATGTTTTGAAGAGTGTTTGTAAAGATGTCTATTAGAGTAGATGGAAAAAATGCTGTTAGAAAGAATAAAAAATAGTTGATGTTATTTTCATAAATGCAATTTTTTTGTGTCACGCCCTAAAATACAGCCCTTTTTGTTTTTTTGTAAATAGCGCCGCGATTATATGTCCGATTAGAACAAATTATAAATTGTTCTTCATGATTTGGGAACGGCTAATTTTTGTCCTTTGATAGTTTTTAAATTTGGCATCATCTTCTATTATTTACTTCTGGCACTTCGATTCTTCCCTTCCTATTTATTTATCACGTCATAGTAACATAAGTATTTTTCGACCATAAACGATTTTTTTGACGATTTAGGGAATGTTCATTTATTTTACAAACCACAAAAAACTGTCTTGAGGTGGCGAAAATTTAACGAGATTTGTCGTTAACTGATATTAAAAAAACATACAAATAAAAAGTTGTCGTAAAATCATAAAGACAATAAAGAAGTTTTTATGTTTCCCCATGTCTATAATATTCAGCTAATATTTTTCCATTTTTTGGAGTTTTTATAGCATTGTTTTAGTACATAAGTAATCTTATAAAATAATAACACTAAATTCAGTCACAAGAATAAAAAGTATTTGCCAATTGATCCCTTTTTAGTGATAACAAAAGATACTAAATCATTTCAACTTCATCGGAGCCATGTAAAAAGTCAGTGATCGAACAATTGTCCTCTACGGCCATAAAATAGGTATTAAAGTAAATAAGATACAATGAGTTTAATCACTTGATCGCCACAATGTATATCGTGGGAAGATATAAAGTTCATAAAACTGACGATATTGACGGCAACAATCACCAAAAACTTCTGGTAATATGAAAAAAGCAATTTTTTAACTTGAAAAATTTTGGTTTGGACCAATCATAATAATATGCATATGTTTTTAACAGAATCGAACTCTTCTAATATAATTTTATTTTATTAGTCGTTAAAATTAATAACGAGAAAATATTGTTAACTTATATTAGAGAACAGCAAAATCGTTAAAACAACTGACACATTTCGTTACTTAGCGATATCGGAAGTTGATGCTGTTTACGGAAATGTACAAATTATTTTTCGCCGTGCCTCAACATATAACTCTTCTATGTGTATAATTTCGACACTTTAAGTCCGATCAAACAAATTACATATTGCAATTTAATGGTTTGAGAAAAGCTCAATTTTGTTTTTTGATGTTCATGTTTGAAAATATTTAGAACTTTTAATTTTTTTTACAATTGTTTTAATTTAATAGTTTTTGGAAAAACAACTATATTTATAAGTCAATTTTTATGTTGACAATATTTTGACGATTTCGAAAAGTAAATTTGACAATTCCTTTTCAAATTTATCTGGCAACTATGGCTAAAATCAAGTTTTTAAATCGTCATGATATCGCATTGAAAATGGGACAATGGGAAGAATTTTTTTGGAAATTGTTGAGGTATGTGATTTGTTTAAAATTCGAAATGCGTTGTCCGCAAGAAGCAATGGATGCGAGTTAAATTGTCAACATAATCCTGCAGATGGTGGATTACGGGAATGTATAGTTTTTAACAGTTTAAAACCGTAGCCCAAGGATCTTCTGGAATTCGTGTGAGCATTTCACCTGCTGAGAGCTGCTGAGATACCTTGTATTTTTGACCAATAATAACCGGACATTCTTGATATTTTGGAATTACTTGCTCTCTTAGGGGTGCTGCCACACATTATTTCCACGTGGCATTATCGTCCTCATTAATATACCTTGAAGTTTTTTTAGAGTTGGTGATTCACAATTGCATAGTCAGAGTATTTTTTGGTATCTTATCTTACTTCCCCTATTTTGGATTTCACCCATGGACACGAAGTGAAATTACCTGTTTTGACCATATTAATGTTTTCCACTGGCTGTCGTGATAATCCATCTGCTACAACGTTGTGTTTTCCTTTTCGATATTGAATAATACATTTATATTGCTGTAGTTCTAGGGCCCTTCGATCAAGTCTTCCAGTGGGATTATCGATGTTGTTAAACCATTTTAGAGACAGGTGGTCAGTTATTATTACGAATTTATAACCTTCCAAGTACACCCTCATTTAACGAATTACACTATTGCGAGACATTCTTTCTCTGTTGCAGAGAAACTTTTTCCGCACCATTTAAATGTCGGCAAGCATACGCAATTTGTTCTTTTTCAGAACCTTACAGCGGTTGGGTTAATACTGCACCGAGACCATTACCGCTTGCATCGGTCTGCAGCACAAATTGCTTCTGTTTAACTAATTCAAATACTTGCTGCTGATCTGCTCCCCATTTCCAATTTTACCATTCTTCAAAAGCTGGGCCAGTGGTTTTGAAATTGTTGCAAAATCGGGTACAAAACGACTATACCACGAGGTGACTCCCAAGAATCTTCGAAATTCTGTTACACACTTTGGTCCTATAACTTGATCTAAAGCACTTTGAAATGTTTATGGCATTTCACGCCATTGGTAAAGACCTCCGACAGAAAAAGCTAAAGAAGTCTTTTTTTTTATTTTCCTCTTCTAAAGGAACCTGCCAATAACCATCCTTTAAGTTTATGCTGCTTATAAACTTAACATTTCGGAGTTTCTTTAATATGGCATCAATTCTAGGTAACGAGTAGACATCTGGAATTGAACGTTGATTTAGTTGTCGGAAATCCATACAAGTTCGCCATGTACTATCATTCTTCTTAACAAGGGTGGTGGGAAAACTGTATGGACTTCATGAAGGTTCAATACAACCGCATGCAAACAGTTTGTTAACTTCGGCGTCGATTATGGATTGCATAGCAGGATTCATTTGTGCATACCTTATTTTTACTGGCCGATCGCCCTTCATCAGAATTTTATGTTTAGCGATAATTGATAGTCTTATAATATTCTGGAATTTTGGTAGTTTCGTCTCCAAAAATTAAAAATTTGCATTGATTGTTGCTGTTTTTGAAATTGCGTTGGTTCTTCTGGGAGAATAACCCTGTTGGCCTTTTCCCTTTTTTTGATTTTCACAACTTTTAAGACAACTGCTTACCCTCTTTACTCATTTACTATGGCCTCGACTAGTTTCTCGAGGATAAAATTGTTCCCTCCCCATAATGAGGCCCCCACAACTAAAGGTAGCATTGAATAATTTCAACAAATCTAGTCCTACAATGATGTTCACCGTTGCTTTGTAAACTTGATTAAATTATTTGTATTGCTTGGGCCTCTCACGTCGTTTATTATTAAGGGCATTATCTTTTTGAAAAGCTGCTATATCTCAACAAAAAATAATAATAACAAAAGTATAAAATTAACCAAAACGCATCCATTCCATAAATAAATAGAATGGAAAAAGAACACAAAAACAAAAATCCAATTGAAATAGACAAACAACAAAAAAAAAAAATGACAAAAAGAGATTTTTATTTCGGCAAAAAAGATACAATAAACAAAGAAAGAAATGCAATAATTATCAAGAATTCGCATTCTTTGGTGATATTACCGAGACATCGACATCTACTGATACATATGAAGGTTTTTTTTGATAATAGTAGAACCTGCATTTGAGTTATGAAACTTCTTTTAGCTCCGGTATCAACAATTGCACTTATCAAATGTCGTCCTATCAGAATACTAGCCACCAGCTTCTCCTTCTTCCAGATGAAGCACGTTTGATTCGTACCATGTTTATGACCGTTGACTTTTCGTCATGGTTGCAAATGTATTGGAATAATTTTCACTCGTTCGACGTATTAAAATATTTTCTGCCACTGGCAATCTGGATGGGTGTTTCTAAAAATCCTTTCAGAGAAATTCGCTGTATACGTTTACGAATTTTATCTTCAAGCTTTTCGTAGTAACGTGACGGGAGAAAGAAACCAAGAAAATCTTCCTTAAAGTTTTCCAATTTTCCCAACATTTGTTGTTGTTCCTAAACCAGATCAGTACGCTATTTCGAAAGAATTCAAGCATCACTCGGGGTATTTAAATCTAGGTAGTACATACCTGCTAATTCTTCCGCTCTCTCGATGAAATGCAATGGATCTTTTCCTCCATTGAATTTAAGTCCCCATTTTCTGACCAGATCAATTATAACGACACGATTTTCACTTGCTTGTTGGCTTAAATGCTGCTCTTGGGTGAATTAACACCGAATAAAACTATGTTACTCTTGACGACTTAGTCGAATTGTTAAAACCTACATTGAAATAGATAATCACGTACATTTGATTCAACGAGTTTTGACAACAGGACAAAGTTATATTTGTCACCATAGTATCTTAGATTTATTTCAGAATTCATTATTTATTGCCCAAAGTGCCTAAAATTTGAACTGCAAGACCGAAATGGAAAAAAACACAAAACCTCTTCCAATGAGTTATAAAACATATCCAAGCTCTTTGTGCAAACACACATATCCATTTCGCTTATGGCAAAAGTTCTTGTAAATGAATCGGATCGTATTTGTACTTAACGTTAACTTTTATTCTTAAATTTCACTTTTATTTGTAAGCTTCTTCAAATTAAATGTAATATTTAGATGAACATTATTGTAGCTGACTGCTATAATAATGTTCTTTAACTGTTTGGGACTTAAAGACAGAAAGACACAGGAAAAAAATTCAATAGGACTAGGAGGAGGACTACCGCCATAAAAAGAAAATATTGATTGTGAAATATCTAAAGAATTTACAAATTTGGTTCGAATAACTTTCTCTTGAAACTGTTATCACTGGGGGTAGCCCCCACGCAATGTAAATATTAACTATCTATTTATAATCTGTGGAATTATTATAAATAGAGTTCCAAAATTTAGTTCAAATCACTTTTTTTAATTTTTGCTGTGGTGATCAAATATAAGATAGTTAGGACTATGCAGCTATAATTCATAAATATGTAAAACAGTCTTAGGTGAGAAAAAAAAGAAAAAAAAATAGATCCGACCCTACATATCATTAACTATCGAATATTTATATACCTTTAGTTCAAAGAGTTATATATACACCTGAAACCTGAAGCAAAATAAACTTTTTAATGAGGGAGGAAGTTTTGAGTAAAAATTTACGTGATTATGGGATGTATTACTACAAAAATTTAAGTTATTATGTTAAATATTTTGATTCTCTTATAATCCGAATGACCGTATATCTTTCACAATAATTTTATTTTCATACATTCTTTCCTACAAATCTTGATTTGTATTATATTATAATTATACCCTCACCACTTGTGGTGGTGTTTGTCATTCCGTGTGTAACGCCAAGAAGGAATCATCTCAGACCCAACAATGAATATATAGTATTGCATCAAATCAAAAACTGGGTCGATTTAGCTATGTCTGTCTGTCCGTCTGTCTGTTGAAAACATTCTCACGCCTAGAATAATTGACCGAATTCAATAAAACTTGGCCTCATTGTTTATTATTGTCCTAAGCAGTTTGCTATTTAAAACTAGCTATGTCGGTTTATAAGCAAGGAAGTTATAGACCGATATCTGGAACAACCTCAAAATTTCGAAAATGAACTCTTATAATTTCTTCTAAAAATGTAAATGTATATGTATATGTAATGGATACAATTGCACATGCTTCATCATCGTGCAAAAAATTATCAAAATCTGATTAAGCGGGAAAAGTTATAGGCTAAAATATGCAAAATTTTAATACACCCCAAACTCTCTGTGTCATATTGGCCGCAATTTTTAATATAATTTACTAAAATTTGTCACAACTAATTTTTAACCATTCTTAATATATGTTATAAATTTTATTAACATTGGTCCATATTTTGATATAGCTCCCATATAACGCCCCTTCCCGGAATATAATTTATAGCTTATAACACTTTTAGATTTGAAAAAATTCTATTGAAATTTGGCACAACTAATTTTCTATATTATATATTATATATTATATATTATATATTATATATTATATATTATATATTATATATTATATATTATATATTATATATTATATATTATATACTATATATTATATATTATATGGATAAAATTACGCCAAGAATTCAACACTGTATCCTACTTTTACGATATTTAATATATGGTAGGTCTATGGAGAAGTGCAATTAAAATCTTAATTGTTGTTTCAATCGCTCAAAATAGAAGCTTTAAGCCACACTATTGCATTCAAAAAAATATGCAAAACTGCTTTGAAAATTAAAACAGCTGTACAGATGTCAGAACCAAGAAACGGTGATGACGTCGGGAGCTCTTTGTGGATGGTCACATATTAATCGAGTTTATTTTGAATGTGTCCACAATAAGAAAACCTTTGTGAGAATTATTGTATAAACATACAAAGTTTAAATGATCAAATAAATGGCGTTTAACAAAAGAAAAATCGAAAGCGATCAGTTATTAAATTTGTTTGGTTTTGTAAAAACTCTTCAGATAATAAATTCATAATGTGTGTTAATATTTATTTATAACTAAAAACATGACCTTAAAAACATGTGCGCTCAATCAGATAAGAGAATGAACATTGTGTGCATTTTTCTTTTAATTACAGTCTTAAGTGATTAACGGTTCACAATGTATCTAAATATTTAGATTAGAAAGATAATAGAAATGATCTCCAACAAAGAATGTCAACATTCTTATTCTTTTATAATTTAGTTTTTAATAAGTTTTTTTGTGAATAAAAATTCAGTATGCAATTAAAATTCAACTAAACAGTAACGACGTTTTCTCTTACTCCTGGTAAACATTATAGACATTTTGGTGATCCCTACGTGCTTTGACCGCGTAAAAAGAAATAATATATTTAACTTAAAAAATCACTAATTTTGGACATCGATACTAGATTATATTTACCTTAATTTGACCAGTTGTTGTTACAATACCAACATATGTGTGAGGTTTATGCTCTTAAAATGACATTTGAATTTCATTTAATTTAATTAAATTTAATTGGACGCATTCAAAATAAACCTCGAGTATTATGTGACCATTCACAAAAAACACCTGATCAACCGTTTTTTGGTTCTGGCATCTGTACAGTTGCTTCAATCTTTGAAGCAGATTTGCATAATTTATTATATTCAATAGTGTGGCTTAAAACTTTTATTTTGAGCGATTCAATCAACATTTTAGAATTTTAAAATCAAACTTCCTCGTTGGATTTTAGAGCCACAACCAAAGGTGAACACCAAACACTGATACACAATTTTGTAATTTTACTGTCCAGTTCTTAATTGAAGTGATTTGTTAAGGTGTAAATATTCTGATGTTTTTTTGGAAAGACAAGCTTAGCATTATCTTGTAATTTTAAAGATACATTGTATTTAGGAATGCTTCTTACTCTTTTCTCAAAAACATCTGAAAGTTCTATCTTAAAATCTTTCTGATTATTAAAAAAAGGTATTTTGCGTGTATGATCAAAAAATTACATTTGTAGTGGTAATTCTCTTAATTAGGTTTAATTCTGCGAATTGTTCCCTAGGAAGAAATATAAAAGTTGAATCGACTTCGAATTTAACTGATTTTCCACAATGTTGATGTACGACCCTACCACATTGTTCTCACGTGCCCCTTTTTGTTGCAACTTGGACATTTTATCTTATCCTGATGGTTGTTCCTTCCGCAACGAAGACATAATCCGACAATGCCCATCACCTCATAATTTGCTTTTGTGCTGTTGATTGCTTGATTGGGACGTTGTTATCTAATCTTTTAAATTTTCGAAATTTTATTTATTCTTTTATATTATTTATACAAAAAAGTTTCTGTTGCTTTTTTTAAGTATATTCCTTACTTAGGGGCCATTTTACAAAATAAAAAATATGTTAGACTCATCGGTCCATAGAATAATAATCTCCTGTTTCAATATGTCAAACCAAGTAAGTTTCAGTAAACTGTATTATATTATAGACATGCGAAGCAGTTAAGAGAAGGACATTTCATAGTTTATGGGCTTTATAAATTGTATTCCCTAAGTACTTATTAACAAACTTAGTATTTTTAATCCCTGCTGCTGAGATAAAAGTCGTCTTCTTCATTTGACGAAATATATGATTTCACATTAAAGGTATCGCCACAGTTTTCGTCCACGACTCCTTAAATTTGTTGGTTATGTAATTTCATTTGGATATTACGGCTGATGATCAAGAGAATATAAATTGAAGAAGGTGGAAAAGTCAGAAAAACATTGTTAAAGCTTGACAAATCTAGGCTCTGTTCATTCTTGATAAGATTATCAAGAATGTGGAAAAAGTCGCACCTCATTCACACAATGAAGAAGAACGTATAGAATATTCTGCTATTGTAGAGTTTGACATTCATCTCCTTCACGCTCTACCAATCACATGAAGAACCGATAAACATAGTAGATTTGAGATTAAATATTTTTTATTTAGTTTAATTTAAACGTTTTTACGTTCGTAAAATAATATTGTACATATTCGAATCTTTTAATATTAATATATAAATTTATTAAACGATAATTTTTAAAATTAATTTTAAGTAGCAAAATTTCTAGTAGTAAACTTATAAGAATATTCTCAAGAAACAGTGAAACAATGTTAAATTAAAATTTTTTTATCTATGAAGCAAAATCATGACAGAAATAAGTAAAATTTGCCGAATTTTTAATATCCTCCACCACAAATTCGTGTGAAATAAAACTAGAATACTTATTGAGTCATAAAACTAGTAATATTTTTAGCTATAGCTTTTTTCCTAATTAACCGATTTTTGGAATGACAATGAAGTGTATCTAAACCAATTTTGCTGATTTTAAACAGAAAGGAAAGGAATTTTTGTGGACGTGAGCGTGACAACAACAGACAGGCGGATATAGCTAAATCGACTCAGGTTTTGATTTGATGCAAGAATATGATACATTACGGGGTCTGTGATGATTCCTCACGGAATGACAAAGTTAATATACCCTCTTCACTACTTGTTGTGGTGGAGGGTATAAAAAAGTTAAATTATTTCTATTTAAATCTGCATCGGACCGCGTGCAAGGATTTTACTAAAGATGGTGACCGAATCTACAAAAAATGCTGGATTGATTGAAGGCTCAGAATTCTAGCATGTGGATGAATGGTCTCATGGTTCACAAGTCCAGGATGCGGTGAGGCTTCCATGCTCTTCGATATGAGACTCTCGGAGCCCGCTCCAAACAGCAAAAATGACGATTAGAGTCGTCAAAATAAGTCTGCAACACTCGAAGTGTACTACAGATAACTTACGGGTGCTCTTAGCTGAAGGGGACCTAGACAAAGCGCTGGTGCAAGAAACCTGGGTGGTTACTTCGGAGATAAAATAGATCCCAATAGCGACATACAAAATACTAAATGCTAAAGATAATGGTAAGCCAAACTATATCATAATGGATGGGAGGAGGATTTAGACATTGCACTTATATATACTAGATCTAGGATATAATAAATATAAATTAGGGAAAATTGTAGATATACAATACTCGAATGCTGGGATCGATAATTTCATGGAAACTTTCAGTAATGGCTTACACAGAAAAATATAACCTCAAAATATTTCAATTATAAAATTAATTAAAAATTATAAGATTATTTATTATTTTCATTGTTGTATTAGATAATTCATTGATTAATAGTATTATTTTCTAATATTTCAAAAAAATATTTTGATTAAAATTAACTTTTATTATTGAATACACAAATATGGAATTAATGAAATAATAAATCAAAAAATTGTTTTAAATAATTATTTCTATATTTCATATAAAATTTTTAATTAGAGCATTTTTGTTTCTGTGTGAGATATTTGAAATTTCCTGCCCAATAACAAAGCCCAATGAAAGCTTTCCTTCATGACACAACTCAAAACCAACTAAGCTCCGGAGAGAAGCTCGTAGATCCTTCCATAAAAGCTATTGTCATAGACAGCTATAGTAGTTGCAAAAAGAAGATCTTGGAGATAATTCTGTGAATCTATAGATAATACAAAAGAATTCAAGAATGGTAACGTCAAGTCTAGGTAACATCAATTCATCAAAGCAAGTAAAAAGGTGTAAACCTCAGGATGGTGTTATTTCTTCTATACTTTGGCTTATCGTTGTTAACTCTAATCTTGCTATTTCGACAACAAGGGTCAGCTTATGAAGACTTTGTTTTTTAGGGGTCAATCCAAGAAAAGCTGAGTTAGTACTGTTCACAACAAAGACTTTTCAAAGCTTTCAATTAAAAATCTGTGAAATCCCTCTTTCGAAGAACGCGAAAAAGTTAGGTATTATCCTAGACCCGAAATTATCATGAAAACTGAACACACAACCGTAGCCTATTATACATGTCACAAGACATATGAAACAAAATGGGAACTTCGTCCCAACGTCTATACTTTGGCTTATCGTTGTTAACTCTATTCTTGCTATTTCAACAACAAGGTTTAGCTTATGAAGACTTTGTTTTTGAAAGTGATTAATGGCCTAGGGGTCAATCCAAGAAAAGCTGAGTTAGTACTGTTCACAACAAAGACTTTTCAAAGCTTTCAACTAAAAATCTGTGAAATCCCTCTTTCGAAGAACGCGAAAAAGTTAGGTATTATCCTAGACCCGAAATTATCATGAAAACTGAACACACAACCGTAGCCTATTATACATGTCACAAGACATATGAAACAAAATGGGAACTTCGTCCCAACATCTATACTTTGGCTTATCGTTGTTAACTCTATTCTTGCTATTTCAACAACAAGGGTTAGCTTATGAAGACTTTGTTTTTTTAGGGGTCAATCCAAGAAAAGCTGAGTTAGTACTGTTCACAACAAAGACTTTTCAAAGCTTTCAATTAAAAATCTGTGAAAACCCTCTTTCGAAGAACGCGAACAAATTAGGTATTATCCTAGACCCGAAATTATCATGAAAACTGAACACTCAACCGTAGTCTAATATACCTGTTACAAGACGTTTGAAACAAAATGGGAACTTCGTCCCAACCTCGTTGAATGGATGTATACTGCTATAGCACGCTCTATTATTTAGTTTTTTATTTGGTGGTTAGGGGGAAATGGGAAGATAGGGTACGTACGAGGAAGGATATTACAATAAATTAAAAGAGGAGAAGAATTTTTGTTTATATCTTTCAAATTGATATATTTAAAGTTTATTGAACTTCGTATAAAAGGTAAATGTATAAAAAGGTAGGGTAAAAAGGTAAATATATAAACTCCAATAATTTAGAGGTTAGGCTTCGGGACACTATTTTTATATGGGTTTGTGCAATATTGGGTTAAGTTTAACTTTATTTATTTATTTATTGATTTAGGACTTTTAAGGGTGAGTTTTTAGTTTTTTATATTTTGATTTATTTTTATTTTTTACACACTTGACACAACTTTTACACTTCAACCCTTTAAGCTTACTTTCTTTTGGATATTCTTTAATGGACTGTATTAAATATAGCCGTTTCACTTTCACAACGGCTCGATAAGACCAATGTTTATTTAGGGGGATAAGGTTATAAGGATAAATAAAAAAAGAATAAATTTTGTATATATTTTTTAAAAACGATATAATTCAGTTTGGTTTATTTAACTTATATATAAAGATAATTATATTATATAATAACATATCTGCAAAAGGTAAGTATAAAAATTTCACTTTCAGGTTATGTTTTGTTTTTGTTAAATATATGGTAAGTATTTATGGTTTAATTTTATTGTTAATTCATTTATATTTATTTTTGGGTAAGTATTTTTTAATTTATTATTTTAAATATAATTTTAATATTTATGTTTTAGGGTTCAGCTAAGTATACAAATTTTATATTACTTTTTTTTAGTTTTTTTAATAATTATAAAAAAATATGTTTATATTATTAATTTCACAAATTAAAATTTATTTATGTTTAATCAAAAGCGAGCGAACTTGGTGATTTTCAAAAACGATCTGTAACTTCTTTATTTATCTTTTTGTTAAAAGCAAAAAGCTTATGAAGTTGGGGGTGGATTGTATGTAAAACCCAGGGATGGTGAATACAATAGGTTCATTGATATGAACAGTTACAAAGAAAATAATGTCAGCTTGTATAGGAATACCGTTCTGCATCTTATCCCAATTGATCTGTATAAAAGAGCCACATTTGCACAAAACAATAAATTGGTAAAAATCGACAACACCTGGACATCAGAGGACTTTGGCCACATTACCAGATAATCTCATTATGCTATTTGTATATTTTGTTAAATACAAAAATAATTTAATTTGTATTAACAATTATGATTAAACATTTTTTTGAAAAATATTCATGTACTTTGCATTGACCATTTAAAAAATGAATTTTTAATTTTACTTATAATATAAATTTCAGTCATCTTTAGTAATTTAAAAGAATGCATACATTTTCTTATTAAACCATTATTTTGTTGTTTCAAAATTAACAAAATTATTTGTTTATATTTTGATTATTTTATTTTATTTATCCATTAATTTATAGGATTTATTTTTTTATTTAATGTTTTTAATAAAGAAAGTAAAAAAGTAAGAAAAGAAAAATCGAATGGATTTTTTATAATTCTGTAATTTTTAAAGGTTGTTCTGCTACATTATATTAAATTTCATTTAAATTCATTTAGATTTATTAAAAAATAGATTCCGTCCACCTGGGGATGTGTGGAGATGATAAAACTTGAAATAAATGCATAAAAATTTTAAAATAATTAAATAAATTTTATTAATTTAAAGTTTTAAATAACACATTTTCACTTCTCGGTCTTTCCTCTGTGTTAATATTACTTTGGATTGGATTTAAACCTGCATGATCAATTGAATAAACACAATCATCTGTAAATGAAATAAAAAACATTTCTTTTTGTAAACAGTTACGGAGCTATATTCGAGGATGTTTAATTCTAAGTTTTTCACAACGACAATATCAAGATATCCAATATGCAAGCAAATAAGAACACTTACAAACCGGCACGAAATATTGGGCATGAGATACATACAAAGAAGAGCAAAGCAATGAGAATGAACAACCCAAACAACAAAATGCTATCTTGGTAGTATTATTACTACAAATGGTGGTGCAAATGCAGACATCAAAAACAGGCTGAATAAAGCAATATAGAATATAAAATATCCAGACAAACAAAATCTACGCGTTATGGAAGTGAAACCTGTTTAGTATCATGTAAAAACTACAGGTTTTCATCAACAAGTGCCTCAAAATTGTATGCAGAATATCCTGGCTGCAACATAGGTCTCTGGTTAACTTTCAAAAAAAATTACGGATAGCATAACAACAATGAGGTTTGAGTGGAATCCGAAAGTTCAACAATCCGTCGCCGGCCAAGAAAAACCTGGAGACATTCGATACCACAAGATCTAGAACAACGCAATCTTACATGGGAAAAACAACTGCAGCAAACCGTACAAGATAGAAATTATCCCAAGAGGGATTATGATAAAAAGATAACGCCTTAAGAACATAATAATAAAGATCAAAATGTTTTGGAATGAGGCACAGGGGAGTGCCTCTGAAACAGTCACAAGAAAAAATACTAAATATAAAAACTGCTAATTTGCGATAGTAAGTTCAAATTGTCATTTTTCACGTGTTAACGACCACTTAACAGTTGTTGATGTCCCATCTAGTCATCCAACATTCTAAAGAGGGAACCCCTATTCAATTTACTAAGCTTCTGACTATTAACTTCGACGTGAACTTTTACTAGGAATTGACCAGTTGTCTCTTCTATAATCACTATAATAGAGTCATTTTTGAGCAGTTTCTGTCTCCCCACAATTACTGCATGTGGTTGAATGTTGTTTATCACTTTTCTACAAATTTTGTGGTCGTGGGAAACGACTGCTTGGTGTGTTACGGACTGTGTCAAAAAACGATGTATGATCTTGCTAAGAGAGATTTGACTAAGGGAAAAGTTTCTATGAAACAAAATCGAAATCAAAACTGTTTTAAAAAATTTATATTAAAGTTATAAATTTATCAATGAAATTAGAGTTAGATAGGTTAGAGTTGATTTTAAGAAATTATTATATATAATTTTTATATACAAAAAAACAACAAGTGAAATATTTTAACAATTTAGAAAAACAACAAGTGAAATGTTTTAACAATTTAAAAAAATTAGAATTGGTTAGATGATTAAGATAATAAATTATAACTTTAGTTTATAACGGTTAGTCTGGGATCTATGGCTGTTAAAGATGGATATCAGCAGATTCTTATCAATGCTAGGAGATTGGGCCGAAAATATATCCTGGAGAATGGAAATAACTGATTGTCCCGTATTTTATTTGTCTGGCAAAATAAAATGTCGTTAAGGTTAAAATATTGTTCGAATCTAAAAATAATAATTTATATTAATTTCCAAATTAATCAAGAAAATGTGGTTCTTGATATCAGAAATGTGATTGTTTGTAAAAAAATTATATTTCCCATTAAAAATTATTACCTTCTTTCTCAACCAATTGGATGTAAAATTATAAATAAAAATTTATAATATTTAATACCCAAATATTAACTTTTATATCAGAATTACTATTATTACTTTAAATTTTTAACTACCAATTTAAGAGAACAATATCAAGTGTTCAATCACACTGCACTTTAATTTTTTTATTTAATTTTACTTTTAATTAATAACTTAAATAACTTGCTTTCAATTCATTAAATTATCTAACGGGATTAATTCTCAATTTAATTTTTAATTTAATTTAATTAAAAAATTAATTTTCATATTATTTTTCAGTTTTCTTACTGTCGTCCAGTCTGTTCATATCATCAACATTTCATCCTAGCAAAATTCATCATATCAGCAACTCATCGTTTCAGAAAATCATCGTATCATCAATTCATAGTATAAACGTGCAATCGTATATTCCCGATACCTTATTGTGGAATTCAGTAATATTAATTAGTATAAAGGTTTCATAAATAAAAGCTTTATTGAATTTTAAACCTTAAAAATAGTGTTTTATTTATATAAAAGAAAGCAAACCTTTTAATCGAGCCTGGACGGATTGAGTCATACCTCAGCTGGAAAATAAACTGTTTTACAAGTCCATAAAATTACTATATAAAATATTATTAATTTTTTACTTCTCAACTTCGACTGATTTCAACAACTTTTCATTCAACTGTCGTCCAAGATTCTTCTAATCATCCTGTTAAGTTCCCAATACCCCAGACAGACATTTACATATCATTACCGGACTATCACCATGTTTTACTGCTATCCAACGTTTGTGGCTCATGTTTGCGCAAATCATTAATGTCGGTTAGTAGGTTAAGTTTTATAGGCTTAAAACTCTATTCAGAGATGGTGCCTTTTATGAGCGCTGCAACCAAGTAACTCAAATTAGTAACATATATTAAAGAAAATAAAAAATGGATGAGCTGAGTTTTGATCGAAGAGTTAAGCTTAAATCCTAGCTTAAAATCCTATTTCGGGATGGGTTCAAGGGATGGTTCCAGAATAATTTGTTCGGGGTTTTTTTTTTGAACCATAATAAATGTATGTGACAAATTTTAGAAAAGTTTATTTAAAACAGTGACCTATATGACACACTGTTTTCGAATTGTATTAAAATTTCATATACTTTAATCTATTTTTTTCGTTTATCCGATTTCTATGAACTTTGTTATAATATTAAAAGTTTCATTTGTTATGGGTTGTTTATGGTTCAGTGGCTGTTCTATTTTTTAATCTTATTTGAAATTTTCTTTTCTCCCCATTTTTTATGTTTTACATTTCACCGCAAGTTATGAAGAGGGAAGGCACAGCCTGTTAATATTAAATTAAATGCGCTATAATTGTAAGCGACCCAGTTTATATTCTTTAAATATTACGGTTTACGGTTTTTTAATAAAAATTTTCTAAATAAATTGCGATCTTTATTATTTTTTAAATACAGTACTTTGAAAGAAAAATGTATATTTTTTAAGAAATTTTTATTTAATTTACCCGAAACAGTGTAACCATGTTTATTTAATGTTTGTCTTGACATAGACTTTGTCCCTCCTATTTGAGTACGAGTGTTGATGAAAATTGCCAACAAAGAGATTAATATGTTGTTCTAATTGTTTTGTGACTTCTTTCAAACAGAAATACTGTAAAAGTATTTAAGTTTGTTCTCTTTGTAAACAAGGATACATCATTATTTGTTACATAGTGATGTAGGACACAGAATACCTTCCTAATATAGCTTTACCAAAGCTTCTTATAAGTTTTAAATTTCAAATAACTCAGCAAGCAGTCAACAGTAGCTTATAACACCCATACTTTTTAATCACATCTGAACTCAAACCCAAGCACAAATCGCCCAGAGAACAGTTGTCGGTTGAATAATAACTGTTGAAGTTCTTCAGCCTGAACACCCACACTCTCTCGCAAATTTTTGCACCCAAATTAAGACACTCGTTTTTCAGACGCTGAAGAATATTGCCAAGAGCTTTACCAATCCACCAAATATCAAAAGCCCGATGGTCGTCATGTCGTTCCACTCCCCTTTTAGGTTTGAATTTCTGAATAAATTGACATTTGAGATTTACGACTTTCTTCCCATTCAAAAGAAATGTGATCCGCCTCTTAATATCACATTATGATAGTGCGAATGGAACATTGAATCCTCAAGTGAAAATTCGACCACATATTATTTACCCAATCAATTTATAGTTGAACCCAACTGCATCTCTAATAATCTCAGATTAGTGTTAAATACCTCCAACTTTTCAACAAACTATGTGAGTTTGAACAAAATTTTATACCACGGAACTTAAGGGCTTGATTCTAAAACTAAAGACTTTTCACCAAACTTCAAAAATATTGCATCGAGAAATCCCAGAGTTAACTAAGGTCACGTTCGTAGTGAACTGTGCACCATATTTAGTGGTTCGAACTCGCATATAATTGGCGAACTAATGTAAACATGTGGTGGCAGGCCTTCACAGAAAAAGAAAGCACAAGCACATTAGTCCCAGCCATGAAACAAAGTAAAACAGATAGAGCATTGCGCAGGTCCGTTATTCTTCGTTGTGCCCAATCTTAAATATCCTCCACCACTAACATTATGTCAAAATGAGCGTAAATTCAAGATATTACAATATCCATAAAATAAGTTACATATATTGAAACATTTAGATAAATATCTGAATTTCGGTAGAATTGGCTCATAATTAAAAGGAAGTGCTAAGAAATAACAAAATTTGGCCCAATAATTCTCGAAACAGATTTATATATTAAAGACAGTTTAAAAATGCAATTGTAACCAAAGTCAACTATAACAAAATATGGCCCGATATTCGTTAAATAAGTAACATATATCTATGACAGTATAGCAATAATTGTGCCGATTTTCAATAAAATTGTTTCATGTTTAAAAAACTTATGTTTTGAGTTTTTTTTCGGGAACGAGACTATAGCAAAATATGGACCGATATTCACCATGAAAGTAATAACATGGAACACTTTATTACTAATAAAATTAGTTATTTTTTTGGCAATAACTTTTTTTACTGAACCGATTTGATCGATTTGGAATGGTAATAAGGTATATAAAACTTTATATTATGAAAAATTTCATTATAATTTGATTTATAATTGATAAGTTTGGGGTTTAAGATAAAAATTGTTGATTATATTATAATATTTATAAACAGGTCATTAATTGACTAGTTTTGCAAGATCAACTGTTTCCCGGAAAATAGGTTTTAAATGAAGGTATAGGCAATATTTGAGTAATTTTTATAATTGAACATCAAAGAGATGTATAATTAAACCAAATATGATTCAGATCTTGTTGATCTAGGAAAGAGGCTTTCACCTTTTACATGGGTATATAATCAACTAAGCGAAGGTGAAATTGTTGGATCGCCAAAAGGAAAAGCACATGAAAGAAATGGAGTCACGTTTGGAAACGACACATAGTGTCCATGTTTTTATATAAATGGCGGTCAAAAATAGGAGGAGTTATCGTGAAGGAAGTTGGTACAAATTATTGCAATAAGTAGGAAGGGAAAAATGAAATTTTGCAAAATTTGACCATCCATATATCTTGAAATGAAAAAAACTTTTATTTTTCAAAATTTTTTGTTAGAATTAAATAAAAGTCGGCTTGATTTATCACCAAGAAGGAATCATCGAAGACTCTTTTAGGTATCAATTCAAAATCTGAATCGATTTATCTATGTCTGTCCATCCGTTTCTTTTATTGTTGTCAAGCTCACTTTTTTATTAATGGCTGGTCAATGAAATATGACAAACATTTTTATTTAGAACCTTCAAAGTTGGTCCATTTATAGAAAAGTTATAAACCGATATTATAAAATAAATCAAAACTTCAACTTTTTAATAATTTTGAAATAAAAGCAAAAACTGGTCAACATATGCAACTATAATTTTTTTTACTTTGCCAAAAATTATAAAAATTATATTACTACCCTCGTCATCAAAGTCATGCAGTTTAGAAGTTCATCGCGTATTCACGTGTCAAAAATATCGGACCAGTAGAAACCTAGAAGGTAGAAATTATATTCCATATGATGTACTTAAGAATGCCAACTTAGCCATGACCCAAAAATTTCTCTAAACCTAGCTCATTTGTACCTTCCCCAACTATTTTTTAATAATATATATTTATAATATATTTTGAGCTTTAACTTTTCGTCAGTCTAAACACTTAATTTAAAAAAATGAATGAAAAGGGAAATGAAGGGGGACAAGAAACTTACTTTTTCAAACTCTACACACTTGCGCAAATATTATACAAACAAATTAAAAAAGGGGTTTCTTGTACAAACCACTGAACTTGAATGTTTTAAACAACTTCGATTTTCGCTTTTTGTTACATGTGGTATACCGGCTAATCACACGTGACCCAAAACAAAAGTCGCTTGATTTATCACCAAGAAGGAATCATCGAAGGCCAAAAAAGCGACTTGACATATCATCACATTCTAATAACTAATATTACGATATGCTTTTTCATTGACAATTTTTATTTTAATATACTGAATAAAATTTGCAAATTCTTTTATCATTTTTGTATATCAATATTTTTTCTATAACTATTAATTTTGAATAATCAAAACAAAACTTTTTGGTAATAGAACATTAATGATGTGTTGTTTCAATCATTTTTAAAAACTGGTACAATAATAATATTCTCACACGGCACAGTGCAGGACATACATTCAAAATGAGAATTTTAAATCGCAAATAACCGAAAACCAAAACACGGAAAAGGTAAATGAAACAAAACTTAACATTAAGTATATTCAAAAATTTATTATCATATTTTATAAGATACATAAATTTATTTAAAATTCTACGGTGTTTTAATCAAATTATGGGAAATTAATATGATACAGTTCAAAAATATTCTGAGTACAACGCTCAAACGATAAATAACTTTGAATATGTTAAAGCATACTTTCCACAAAGAGGGAATTCGTTCTGGTGTTTAAGATTTTAAGTAAACTGAACAATTTTAGTACAACACATTAGCCAACCGGTTATATATCAACAAGACATTCCTTGTGGCATTTTCTCGATTTTGTCTTTTACATTTGCCAATGGAACAGCTTTTTTAGTTGCGTCTAACATTTTGGAAGCCAATCGCAAGGAAATTTATTAAAATTGTAAAGGAAAGTCTTAGTATGAAATTGTTTTTAATTCACTGAATGGCATTTTATGCCACCTGGTGCTCCTCACTTAGGTTGATTATGGGAAGCCGGTGAATAGAGTGTTAAAAATTTTAGAACTTTTAGGTAGAATAGAGAAGACTCACTTAGGACACTACAATAAAATTCACTCATCATTTTCTCTCGCCCAATAGTGAAAGTAGTTTTCTTACCCAAAGAAACAAACTAATACAATACCCTCTTTTCACCCTTTCTCATCCAAGAAAATGTCATCAGAGTCGCACAATTTGGAAGTTCACCTCATATCTGTTGATAACCTAACCACTGCATCAAACAAAACACCTCAAGACGAGAGCCTAAAGGATTCACACTTGTGCAATAGCGAACACTCGTTATTGTTTAAATTGCCTCGTTCACTCCCACATGAAGGACAAATGGTATTTACGTGAAAAGTTCCTAAATCGACACAAAAAGCCCAAGTGTGATAATTTCACCAAAACAGCAACAACTCTAACAACAATAATACATATCCCACATCTACACCGACCTTCATAACTACAACACATGTTCTCGTTCTGGAACGACTCATGATACACTCGGCCAAAGATTGGCAATTTAGCGATAGCTGTATCAAACGACAAAAATCAGCATTTGCTGAAACAATATCATCAACAGTAATAACACAGCAGCAATGTATCCGAGATCATAGGGACGGTGCCTTTCGAACCCGCCAACTATTATTATAAATTTATTATTTATTGCAAATAATATAAATATATCAAGTTTTTACTAAAGTTGTTATTTCTAATTAATTATATATTATTGGGTTTGCTTTGTTTTTGCTTTCGAACAAAACACTATATTTTCAATGTGCGCAGCGCGAAAAGGGAACAAAACTCAAAAAAAATTGCAAACGTTTGCTGGTTGATTTGTTCATTACAAACCAAAACACTAACTGAATCGTGCAAAAACACATTTCTTCATCGAAAATTGTAACAGTGAAATAAAGCAAGGAGAAGAGAAAAAAGCAAAATTTTTCCTTTGTGCTATAATACAAATACCTATCAGGTAGTCTCAATAGAACATAAACAACAATCTACATGTATTTTGTAACTGAAGAGCATTGAGCATTTTGCATTGACAGTGGCCAGAGTTGAAGGTACTTCTCTAAATGTTCAAACTATTTAATTAAATACGTCAGTTGAAATAAAGTCTCACATGATTATCATTTTGAAAATGTACAATTTTTACTATTTAAGATCATTATTTATTGAGCTTTCTATATAATATTCACGTCTTACGGAAAATATAATTTTAATATCAATTTAGTTATTACATTTTCAATTGTTAACTTTTTCATCTTTTTTATAGTAATTAGTGATAGTGAACATTTCACACACTTGTGGAAACTGCAAATTTAGTTTCTGTCAGTAACATAAAGTGAGAAGAAAACAATTTTATTCTTTTTGGTTCTTATTCATATTTGTCAGCAAAAATTTTGACAACTAAACGATATTAGTAATATATCAGCTGAGCTAATAAGATCATTCTTCAAAATTTTTAAAATTTGTACATTATGCAAACGTTTGTTAATTGTTTCGTTAAGTTACGTACTCTGGTTCATGGTAGAATAAAATTGTGTGAAAAATAAATTTGCTGATTGTTTTTTATACCCTCCACCACCACAAGTGGTTTAAGTTTGTCATTCTGTATGTAACGCCAAGAAGGAATCATCTCAGACCCAACAATGTATATATATGTATCAAATCAAAAAGTGAGTCGATTTAGCTATGTCCGTCTGTCTGTCTGTTGGAAACATTCTCACGCCTAGAATAATTGACCGAATTCAATAAAACTTGGCCA
Source organism: Cochliomyia hominivorax (assembly GCA_004302925.2). Taxonomy (NCBI): domain Eukaryota; kingdom Metazoa; phylum Arthropoda; class Insecta; order Diptera; family Calliphoridae; genus Cochliomyia; species Cochliomyia hominivorax. Next base: position 3,827,848 of record PYHX02000312.1, on the reverse strand, counting down.
CATTGTTTGTTATTGTCCTAAGCAGTTTGCTATTTAAAACCAGCTATATCGGTTTATAAGCAAGGAAGTTATAGACCGATATCTGAAACAACCTCAAAATTTCGAAAATGAACTCTTATAATTTCTTCGAAAAATGTAATTGGACTTAAACAAACAATTAATTTTAGCATACAATTGCACGTGCTTCATCATCCTGTAAAAAACTATCAAAATCTGATTAAAGGGAAAAAGTTATAGGCTATAATATGCAAAATTTTGATACACCCCAAACTCTTTATGTCATATGGGCCGCAATTTTTAAAATAATTTACTTAAATTTGTCTCAACTAATTTTTTAACCATTCTTAATATATGTTATAAATTGTATTAACATGGGTCCATATTTTGATATAGCTTCCATATAACGCCCCTTCCCGGAATATGATTTACAGCTTATAACACTTTTAGATTTGAACCAATTCTATTGAAATTTGACACAGTTAATTTTCTAGCTATTTTAAATATATGTTATAAATTTTATTAACATATAAATTGTGTTATAAATTTTGTTAACATGAGTCCATATATTGATATAGCTCCATTATAACGCCCCTTCCCGAGTAAATAAAGACCAATTCTATTGAAAGTCGACACAATTATTTTGCTAACTGTTCTGAAGATATTATATTAATTTGCCCTGTATCGGTACAAATTTTCCTATAGCTCCCTTATAACGGGATTTTCCGGAAAACGGATTAGAGTTTATAAAATATTTAAATAAAGATCAAGTCCATTAAAATTTAGCACAATGATTTTTCTAACTATAATCAAAGTATATTATAAATATGCACAATCTTGGTCAAAATTTTGCTGTAGCTCCCATATAAGACCCCTTCCCGGAAAATAGTTTTGAGCTTATAACAAGCATATTTTTTGTTTTTATACGCTCCACAGTACAAGTGGTAGAGAGAGAATATTAACTTTGTCATTCTGTGTGTAACGCTAAGAATGAATTATTTCAGACCCCATAATGTATATATTCTTGCATCAAGTCAAAATCCCAGTCGATTTTCGTCAATCTCTTTGTCTGCTCACATCCGCAAAAATTAACAGAGCTCAATGAAAATTGGTAGAAAAAAGACAGTTCAGTAGAAAAATTTTATAGCCTAAATTGTAACTAATTTTATGACTCATTAAGTATTTCTGTGTTATATAAATTTGTGATTATATGTGTGTCTATGGAACCTAAGTTATTAACTTTACACGAATTTGTGGTGGAGGGTATTTAAGATTCGGCATAGCCGAATATAGCATTCTTATTTGTTTTTTTTTTTTGTATTAACTAGTACCTTAATCAGTTGATTGTGTCTTTTCTTATTTACCGCCATGTTGGCTGCTCAATGTTTGTTTTCTTTAATAATTTATGTAACTTTATTTTTATTATACCACCAAAGCTGGTCGGTGTATTATGCGTTTGTGTTGATGTTTGTAACATGCAGAAAAATAGTGTTATTAAATTAAGTAAACGTTTTGAACAATCTACAGATCGCAATTTTTGAAATTTCGTGGTGAAATTTTGTATATAGTATTATTTTGGCCTAAGTATGAAGCCTATTAAAATTGGCCATGTTCGGTCCAATATTTAAGGACTTTCCATACAAATGTTCTTCCCGGAATGGGATTTTAAGGTCATAAAAGTCCTTAATACAAAGCGATTTAAACGAAATTCTTCAAGCAAATCTTATAATATTCTAAAACGATGTGCCAAAATATGCGAAGATCAGTTCATTATTTCTCATAGATCCCATACAAACACCTTTGCAAGATCACTTTTAAGGGTGAAAATCTCAAATATGCGTTGTTATTGTAATAAAAAATTGGTCAAATTTAAATAAATAAAAGCAAAAAAATCGATGTTCAAAATTATACGAGTGTAGGTTCATAATTTCTTGTAGCTCCTAAATAAGCCCACATACAATTCATTTTAAAACGCAAAAATATTACATAAATCTTAGTGTCACAATAATGTTCAACACACTTAAGAAGAAATCAGAAAATCAAATTATACGAATTTTTTTTCGGAACCACCATTTTTAACCGAAGATGAAAAGGCTTTTAGATAGTCGGTCTTGACCGATTATAAATTTTTACTTGTTTTGCTTTTGTGATTCTACTGTTTGTAAGTGGTAAACAAAAAAATGTAACTGAAATAAAATTTGTGGTATAACGTTTGCATTTCAACATCATTTGTGGTGACAATAAAATGTCATCTATAATTCCACTTATATAAACCTGCGGAAATATATATATTTTAGAGGAAAATATTTCAGGGAAAAAAAGAGGGAAAGAACGTCCCGTGTACTATAAAATTATTAATGCACCAAATTTCATGAAATTTTATAGTAATATTATACGACTAGTTTTGTTATGAACAAACAGTGAAACATAACAAAATCAACTCAGATTTTGATTTATGTAATAATGTGTATACATTATGGGTTTTTTTTTTTTTGAGTTATTTTCTTGGCGTTGCAAGCAGAATGACTACCACTTGTAGTGGAGAAGAGTATAAAATAACAAGACTTTAAGGTTATTAAATTTAAATTTATCAATCTGAAATAGCATTTTCAGCTTTCATTATTAGTTTTTTAAATTAATAATTAATAAATAATATTTCTAATAGATAAACAATATTATAAACAACTATATATACTTTGTGAAAAATTGTTAAAAAATGTACCAGTTGTTACACACAACTGTTTTTTTTTCAAAAATTTGTGCACAATATTTTTTTATTACAAATAAATTTGCATTAAAAAATTTATTTATATATGAAATCTGTTTTAAATAAATGATACTCGGCAACACTACTTTATTTCCGTATATCGTTTTAAAGCAGTGCTATATAATGTGCTAGTGTCGTCTGTTCAATAAATTGGAATATTTTTCTTATTACACAGAATGAAATTTATATATGATGTTGTTATTAGGTTTATGTTTGTTTGTGTTATAAATGTATACAATATAAATTTATATAAAATTATACTAAAATAAATATATATATATATATATATATATATATATATATATATATATATATATATATATATATATATATATATATATATATATATATATATATATATATATATATATATATATATATAAAACTGCTATATATAATTTAAAAATCTGAAGCTCAATTGTTTGATCAATCAATCGTTTAATTTTTTTTAATTACATTCAAGACCCATTTGAAAAATACGTAACTGTTATTAATTTTTACAATGTTTATATACATTAAAATGACATGAGAATCAACTTATTTTGTTCAAAGTTAGCATGCGACTGAATGAAAAATTCTTGTTTTCTTTCACTAAGCCGAAAGTTTTGTTGTTGATCGTGTTATGTCTTTGTAATAGGCGATCAACTGAATATTCTAGATTCGAATAATTAATATATCTATTAGATATACACAGTTTTAATAAAATATTTTAAAATTTTTATAAGTATCTATTAGTTTCATTATAAATATGTGAAGAAGTTCCAGCGATATTTTTAACTGTCTATATAAAAATATCATTAATTTTTTAGAATATATATTTATAGAGATATGTGATATTAATAATTTCGGTTATAAGGGGATAAATTAAAATTGAAATTCATTTTCAAAAATATAATACTTTTTAAATATTTTATTAATTTATATAAAAATATGAATATGTTTTCAACAAAACAAAATTAAGTAAATTTTTTTGTTACTCTACATTTATGAGCTGTAAAAATTTAGGTACCATCCGGTTATAAAATAAATTTAAAATGCAAAGCCTTAGTGTTTTAAAATATTATACCTAATGCTTAGTAGGGTATCACTTAAGGTCAAGTACTACATCTGTACGATTTATCATTGCATTTACAAGTTACACCTGAGATATTTACAGCCATTTACTTGAGAGCGTTTCTTTTTGAAATTTTGTTACCGTGAAATTGTTTTAAAATGAATCCATAGGAATCATATCGACACTTTTTAGAGAAGTATAGGTATGAGGGGAGTATTTTATGCCAGTCACATTAGTGACAGTATGCTTAGGATCATTGATCAATATTCACCACGAAATTCTTAATTTTTACGTCACTTTGATTGATGTTGTTCTTTAGGTTATTTAAATAGACCCAATTTTAATAAAAAAGACGAAAATGAACGTTATTAGATTTTCAGCTAAAGAAATAATTGTAACTTTTAGAATTTTTCAAATTGAAATGTTTATTTTTGGACTAAGTAAAAATATTTTCCTCAGTCTTTTGTTTTATATCTTAATTAATATTTTCATATGTATTAATGTTTTTAAAGTTCAAGTCAAGGGTTTTAAGATGGTGTAATTTTTTGAAATTGCATAAGAAACAAAAATTTGACCCCCGGTCGAAAAATGTTATGACCTAGATAACCAATTTTGCACCCCTTTAAATCCATTATTCCCTAAATATCGATTTTACCCCACTGTGGCAAATTTGTGAGATTGTTTTTGTAGTATTCGTCAGATTGTTTTTTATAGGATCTGGGTAAACCAAAAAATTTAAAAGAAAAACTTGTCTGACAGTTTCAACGAAAAGTAATTGAATTTAAAAAGGAATTATCTATAATACACATCTATATGTACTTCATCGCTGTACCGAGACCTTCGAAAAGTGATCAGACGAAAACATGTTACAAACCCCCTAAAATCACTTTATCATAATATTCATTTTGATAATAACATTATCATTTTAAAAGTCAATTTTTGAAATTCATCACATGCAGTTGTTTAGATATAGTAATAAATTTTACAATATTAGATTGTGTCGGAGAATTGTTTTGACCTAGCTCCTATTTAAGACCATCTAAATATATTCTAGCTGTCTTAAAAAAAAGACAAAAAATATATAAATATATATTTTATTTATGACAGTTAGTTTTTTTTTATTTATTTATGACAGTTAGTTGGATAAATTTGGAGTAACAGAAAAGCATGGCGGTGGTCCGGTGTAGACTCACAAAATTTATTTTTTTTACTCTAAATAAGAGAGACTGTATTCCTTTTTAAGATTTAGGTTTTGGAAATTTTGCAACATTTCTATTAATTTTACTTATGGGTCAAATTAAATATTGGCGGAACTTTGTCTTGCAGAATTATATATTTTGAAGGAAAAGTTTATTTTAGTTTGAAATGTATGTGCAGAACTTTGCGGCAAAGAAAATGTACAGTTCATAATTGTTCAATTTTCTTATTTCAAATTGTTTATATATATATATTTATATATATATATATAAACAATTTACATATGCATATATACACATTATAATTTATTTATCGCTGGCCCACTGCCCAGTGCAGAATAATATATTTAGAGAGTGTTTACATTTCCTTCGACCACCAGTTAGAAAAATTACTCATTCAAGAGAAAATTGATAAAAGAGAAAATTGATTATTCTATTTTTAACTAAACATATAAATAGATATTTTACATGTTTGTTGATATTCATCAGAAAAATATTCTAACATAAATTAAAAATAACTGCATATTTATTTTTAAAAATATATTTCAAATCTATGATTTCTGATTAACAAATAATATCAAAAAAATTTCTAAATGAATCAATTAAAATTAAAATTTCGAAAAATAAAAGAATGAATTTTTATTATTTTTTTAAAGCATACACCACAAGATTGGGATATGCAAACTCTGCCATTCCGTTTGCAACTCTAAAAAGGATTCATCTAAGTCCCCATGAAATAGATATATTTTTGCATTAAATTAATATATAAGTCGTTTTATTCGTCAGTCTGTCTGTTATTGGCACGTTAACATCTACAATGCTTAACAGAGATTACTGAAATTTGGACCCAGTATTTGCTATTGTCGTCAAAAATTTCTGGCGAATTCAGTTCGGTAGAAAAAAGTTATAGACCGATATCTGAGAAAAACTGTAAGAAATCTCACGAAATTTGGCACAAAAATAGTGCTCTGACAACACAAATTGTGGATAAAAAATTTGTATAAAGGGCAAGAAAGGAAGAGGATAACAAAATATAAAAGATTAATAAAATCTTGGATAGCACACTGTGTAGAGGTGTTCTGCTTATAAACAAAAAATTTCATGTAGTATATCTCAAAAACTAAGAAAATGTTTAATGAAAAAAGCACTTGAGAGTAAAATGTTTCTTCTAAGTGATATTTTTAATGTAACACATTTCTGAAGCTCTTGCAGAAAACTCAATAAAATTTGGCACTTGGATGAAGCAGTAATAGAATTCTACAACAGAGTAATTGTGGGAAAGGCCACAAGGGAATAGAATACTCTTATTACTGAACAAATATTTCAGAGAACCATTATTCAAAAGTAAAAACAGCACAAAAATATCACAGGTTTGAAATTTAAGAACTTTCCGTGTTACCAATATTTCCTGTGTATTGGGCTCCTCTGACTCTCGGAGATTATGCTGTGAAAATTTGAGCAAAATGCGTTCAGTAGTTAAGGAGTCTGTAAATCCAAAGAAACACAGACTGAAAGAAAAGTTCTGCGAAATATTGATGTATGAAATCCTAAATCTTACTTTTATTTCAAGCAGGGATCAATGCTACTTTTTTAATCAATTACATTATTTCATTAAATAAAATTATTTTTTTGGCTTTTCATCTTGAGTAAGAGACATTTTTGTCACCAAATTAGTAAACATTTTTTCTATGTACTTTAAAAGAAAATTATAAACAATTCTCACTTACACAAATGCAAAATGTGGAAATTATTCTCTGCCGGCTTCTGCTCAAAGGTTACTAGTAAAAATGTTAAATTTGGTCAAGATCGACTATGCATTACCCTACATCACATTGTTTGTTGTTAATGATAGCTTCGAAAGATTTATAAACGACGTTCTTATAATTTGCTTATGATTAAGTGTGAAGTACATTAATATGATATTAAGATTTATGTAGAATGTGTGCGATTGATAAGGATTTTTCTGGTGGGTTATTTCGCAGCTAGAAGAAATGATTGACAGACCTTCGTTTAATTTCAGTTATCAAATTTAGATTGTATTCATTTCAATTACATGGATAGCCAGCCGTACAGACAAACAGACGGATGAACATCGCTCAATCGACTCAGAAAGTGATTTCGAGTCGAACGGTATATTTAAAAGTAGATGTAATACCATTTTTTCTATATGTTACAAACATCAGCACAAATACATAATACTCCAACTATCAACGTACAGTTGTCCTTAAACGTGTTTTCTTAAACCTGTTACCAAGGAATTATTAAATATTTTTTGAAGATATTTCACATGGATATTCTTGTGGTGTTTTGCAATTGATTTGGAGAAGAACATGTTTCCAGCGGGTCCCGAGAAATGGATCTCCAAATTTGGTCTCCTCGGGTATGACGATCTTTTAAAAAATCGTCAACATTTTGTTTATGATTTTTCAGAACATGTGATATCCTTTTTAGTTTAAGAGATATTTAGACCAAAGTAAAATTTTGATGCATTTTTGCACAGTTTTTTTTGAACTTGGTGGACTCTACTTGTTGAAAAATATTCAATTGTTGAATTGAAAAAATTTTAGGGCCACTGTGCTACGATGGTGTAGTGTAACAAGAGACCAAGAAACACATTTTACTTATAAATTTTAACAGAATTGACAAAATACATAATTCAACAAATTATAACTACATACATTATATAATCGGCAATCAAGTTAAATAATTGATCGACTTTATAAATAATTTAAAGCGTCAATAATGAAAATATTTGTTTTGAATGATGAATTGGAATTAACATCTATAAAATTAGTGTAATGGCCAATTCATTCGATTACCTGAAGTAATTGTAATTTATGATAATTAAAGATAATTAAATTTAATTAAAGAATTTTTCGAAAAATTCACTTCAGATTCTGATGTCTTAACATCAGTAAGGTCGTATGTTGTAAATATATTTACCAAAAGAATTATATAGTTCTTTCTACTTCTTGCTTACGCCCTTCTACGAGTGCAGTATTTACGATCGTTGCAAATCCATACGATGGCCAATATTAAGTTATTGAAAAAGATTTAAAAATTTAAATTCATGGTAATGTTAAAACTGTATTAATTGACAGATTAAAACCTGCTTGATAAGTGCAAAAAAATATTGATAATAATCAAAATAATACATCAAAATCATAAAATAGTTACCCTCCACCAAGATCGATTTAGAAGTAATTGTTAGAAAGTATTGAAAATTGCTCTTGGAAGACGATTCCACTGCTCCGTGCTCTTGACCAAACGTTGTCTATAATATTTTGTCATTATCGCTTGATCCATGCTAAAAATTTCATGTAATATTTTCATTTTCATAGATATGCAATATTAAAAGTAACGTTTGCAGGAACGCCGTACCCTATCAGAAAAAATTGTATGAATTGTTTTGTTTTCAAAGATTTATTCATGTTAATAAATAAAGAAATAAATAAATAAATATTTTGAGGCAGAAAAGTTACTTAAAGGTGGCGCATAAATCATAATCATACATTTACAATTCATCTATACTTAAAATGATTAATTTCCTACGGTGCATAGCGTGAACTCTATAGAGACTCCCATATTCAAAGAAAATAATATCCTCTGTCGTCTTTTATTGAACACTTTTGTTTTCCTTTATTGTTAATTATTTTTAATAAAAACATTCTTGTTTTCTTTTGAATTACTGCGATCACTGTCACTGTTTTAAACAAACAGCGATTTAAAAATCACTTTCACTGGGAACAACGTTATTCAAAAATTCTTACGTCAGGATATATAAAAACACAAAAGTACGTTATAACCTATTTTTTTTGTTAATATGGGCGAATATCTTCGAGTTTCTTACTTTTCAGAAATCTCATAATCATAAGTTCCCTCACTATATATCGATGATAGTATTTCATCATTCCTATAAATTTTGGAATTTTCTTAACAGAATTTAATTTTCATAATTTCTAATTGCGCAAACTTTCTGTTCAAATGGTTTAATAGTTTCGTTCGAAATGTTAAGACTAAGAAAATCTAGACCAACAGAAACTTCGTTGATAAATTCTTGAAACATTCTGTGTGATGTTTTATAAATGTTCTTCTGCTATTGGAATTTGATGGTGGCACGTATCAAATCTAATTTTGATAATATTTCTCATATAAAAATTAAAATGGTGAGTATTCTTGAGAGAATATCTAATTGGGCCAATCTTAAGAATACCTCTAAATGTAATGCAGGTATTATACAGGATTTAGAAAGCCTACAAGATTCCAGTTTAAAATTAATATTCAAAGTGAGTTTTAGCAATTTTTAATAAACCATTGATCTCTAATTTGTAGATCTTCTAAGTTTAACCAGTTTTAAATAATCTAATTCGCTATTACTGATGGAAATTGTCTTAATTATTTGATTAATATATGATTTACCTGAAACAGTTTTAACGATACTATATCTTATTGGTAATTTCCGTAGTCTAATTTTTTTTACTAAAATTAGATCGAGCAATTAAAGTTAATGAATAGAATTCCGATGACATTTGATCTTCAGAGTTAGATAATAATTAAAATAAATTTCTATTTTAATTCATTCCCCATCAGTAATGTAATTTTTATTATAAGAGGTTTTTTAATCATATCAAGAACTGTAAAAATGACATCCTGAGGTAGTCCTGTTACAATACGTACACATTTTGTTCTATTCAGTGCTATACCTGTAGTTGTAATTTAAATAAATTAAATTAATTTAATTTAAAACAACTGAAATTTCAGTATCTTTTTGAGTAATTGAATTTGGAGTTTGAATTGGCGTTTCGTATCAATTTCTGGGTAAAACTTACAATAAAATATGAATAACATAAATTAAAATTAATACGAAAACAAATAATCCATTAAATGTTCATCAGTAAATCAAATGTATGAGTTAATTAATATGTAATTTATTATAATCTTGCAACTTGATTTAAATACAGTTTCCAATGATACAATCTTTGCATTGAATTAAATCTTGAATTAATTTTTATACAACAATTAAGGTCACACTTATTCTTCAATTGGATCCATTTATTTTGGCCTTAGCGATCCAATTCAACTACTTGTATTATTTGCTATTTTTAATTCTAATAACTTTGCATCTGCAAAATTGATTGTTAGGATCGCAAACTGTAGTCGCAATATCTTAATAATTAATATCAAATTGTTGTTTTTTTTTTGTAAAAATAATATAATTTTGTTGGTAATTATAAAAATTACAAAAAATAGTATCTGAGACAACCTCGAAATATTTATCAGATTAAAATAAAATTCCAACAATTTAAAAAATCGGATAAGTAGAAAAAAGTTATAGCCAAAATCGAAATGTTCTCGTATTATCATAATACTATCTTTAGCGGAATTCCGTAACTTGTTAATTACAAAAAAATTGCCGTCACGTAACGAAAATCCGTTAGTAAACGAATTTTATCGTTAAATGCTAGTTTGAAAAAATATTCCCTATTTTTGTCCTTAAAAGTATTATTAGTTTACGATATTTTTCGGTAAGTTAATTTCAAATAAAAAGTTGTTAATTTTTTTCAAATCTCAAATAATTGAGCTATTATTTAACTCACACTATTAAAATAATAACGGTAAATTCGGTCACAAAAGTAAAGAATTCTTTGAGAAAGATCCACCCTTTAAAGTGAAGATGAGCTTCAAAGTATTTAAGAAAAATTTTACCGCATCTCGTAATGCAGCAAAAAATAGGTAGAGACATAAAGCGCAAAACTAAATGAGGAATTCGAATTTCTATGCTTTTTTCAGAGCTCTGTTGAGAAACAGTGAGACTTTTTCTTAGCCAAATCTCAGCTGTTCAAAATTAGGCAATACCAATAGACCTTGAAAGGCAACACAATTCTTTTTTGATACAGTATTAAGCACTCTATTAATAAATGTATTCTAAGGGGTCAGTAAAGCCTTTAATTTCGTAAGCAGTTTTATTCCACGACCACAAAATATATAGCAAAGTGATAAGAAATTCAATCACGAAATTATCACATACAGTACACGTCGAAATTATTAGTCAGACGCTTATTAAATTTACACTGTTATTTACACTGTTGGAGAAGCAGATGGAGTTGTCATCAAAGTAGTATGAATAGTATGTGGTCATTTACACATTATAATATTTGAAACATTTCCATAATAATAACATACAGTATGTCAAATATTTTCTTTCCAATCTCAAAAAATATACAAAAACTTTCCTTCATCGCTACCAAGGAAATATTAGAGGTTTGTAATGTTAATGTGTAATGAACTAATGTCCTTCAAGGCACCTAATTTGAAATGTCACAGGTTTTCGGGAAAGCGATTTGGCAAATTCGATGAGGAAAATGATTTCTTATGCTTTATATATTAGGCAAACTTCGTACATATATTATTTATATATATCATATATAATTAATAACAAAAATTGAAATATGGAACTAAATTGAAATTAAAAGTTAAAAATTCTTTAGATTAAGACTTAACGATTGTCAATAAATGTAAGAAGTTATAAACCGTTTTTATGAGTCAGCCTTTTTAATTTCCTATCATAAAATTGTATATGATCACTGCGCATTGTGCATACATTAGTTGATACATATTTATATTGGTTCCGCAACCCAACAATATAAGATTTTTTTGCAAATTTATGATAAAGATGATATAGATGAATTGATGATGGAGTAATAAGCATATATATATATATATATATATATATATATATATATATATATATATATATATATATATATATATATATATATATATATATATATATATATATATATATATATATATATATATATATATATATATATATATATATATATATATATATATATATATATACATATGGCATTTATATATGTCAACAGCACCAAAATCATTAAATAGCAATAATTAAATTTTTAAAATATCAGGAAGGTGTTCGATGAGAATTTGTTTATATTACGTTAACAAGAGGCAAAAGTCGAGTAGAGACAAAATTATGTGTTCAGTTTTAGATTCACAATCGTGAGAGACGTATCGACGCACGTAGTAAATCTGTAGCTGCGCTGCTGTTTGCCACTGTACGTTTGTAGTTCGTTATAATTCCAATTTAATTTTTTTCGAAATAATATTCAACGGGATATATAATGAACTTATTATATGAATAGTGCAACAGGAAATTTTCCATAAAATTTATTATAATACGAATTTATAAATATTTCCTTTTAAGATTAAGACATGTTAGCGATTCCTGCATGGGTCTAAATAATAAAAATAATAAGGAATAAAATTTGTGTAATTATAATAACCAATTAAAATAAAAGAATCAATTTCATAAAGTGAAATTAAATTTATGAAAAATGAAGAAGTAAAAAAATTTTGACAAATAATAAAAATAATGTGTACATAATACTACTAAAAGAAAATGAAAACGTTGAATGAATGGAATATATCATTTAATTGCATTTCAAATCTGTGAATAGTTCATGTGAATTAAACAAATAAAAGTGAATTTAATAATAATAATATATCGTTACCTATAATGCATAATACCATAATATTTACCCTTCATATTGAAATAAATCGGATCAAATCCAATACCATTTAAATCGGAAATTTTTATTTTTTTGTATTTAAGGTAACGATATATAATGATTTTAACTGTATTAAGTAACGAATAAGGAAGTATGTAAGTATGCATCTTAGCGGCGAAGTTAGGCAGCATAAATATTAATAAAATTGATCAAGTTTTTCACTTAATGGGGGATCTATATATTAAAAATTTTAATCCTATTATTTTTTAAATTTATATTTGTAAGAATATGTTTACTTTAGTTACTAGTAAATATGTATAATTAAGTTAATTTTTCCTTCATACAATATCAATAAATAAAAATTGATAAAGTTTGCATCGTATTCCATATTTTCAAAAACAAAAATAAAGCGAACATCCTTAAGGTACTTAACAAAAATTTGTATAAAATATTTCAATAGATCTCTTCATATTGATGTATGTTTCAGGATAAAATTACAATTTTTCTTTTTGAATTGAAATCTAAAGAAAAAGAAAAACTATATATGTATATAATGATATCGAAATAAAACTATATTTTTGCGAGATCTTATACATTATTAGAATAGAATGTTAATATTAGAGATCACCATATATTTTGCAACAGGATATAATTTCGGAACACTTTTACAAATGATTAAAAATTAGTAAAATTAAATATAAAATTAAAAAAAAAAAAAAATAAATTTAATTTAAATTTAAAATGAAATTAAAATTTAAATAAAATTTTTTATCCTATAGTTAGATTTTCAGATGACTTTTTATTATTTCATAATAAAAAGCTTTTATGAATCTTATTATTATTAAAAAAATTGTCAATAGAAAATAAACCTAAAAATAACCTATGAATAGAGAACTTAATTATTGATTATAGAGATTATATATATATATATATATATATATATATATATATATATATATATATATATATATATATATATATATATATATATATATATATATATATATATATATATATATATATATATATATATATATATATATATATATATATATTTATTTATATATTTATTTATTTATATATTTACATCGTAAATAAATAATCTGTTTAAAAGTGACCAAGTACATCCCAAAATTTGGCATATTCCGAAATTTTTGTAGAACATGTGAAACACTCGAATACTGACCTTGCTTTATTCAAACGTTTTAGTTTACAATATTAACATAATTCAATACTAAAAATATTAACATTTTTATCTTTAAAATTTTACATTCTTTATTAATAAGATAAAAATAGAAATATATATATGTTCTGTATTTAACCTTTACAGCGTCTATACTTTATAAAAACTTTTTAATTTGAAAACCCTGCCAAAAAAGTCCATACAATTTTGTTTTTAATTTTTAATTATCAAGTCTAGTATAAAATCACTTTAATTAAACAATTAATCTTTTAAAAGTGATATTAATTCTAGAAGCATGTATATATATAATAAAATATTTAATAATTTAATATTTATATTTTAGCGAAAATTTGTAGTTTATTTTAAATTTTGGTAATATATGTCATTCTATATATTTAATTGTTTACTATTCGAAAATTATTTTTATAAAGATATATAGATATATCCGTTTACTCATCCATATATTTATAAATTATTTTATATATGTACATATATTTATAAATATAGAACTATGTTGTTATACATTCAAAAATTTTTAGCGAAAACTCACACAGCTAAAAATAAATTTAAAAACAGCAAACTCTATCTGTAAGTGTATTGGCTGAACAATTTTTAAATCTTTTCCAAAAAAAATATTTATAATAAAAAAAACAAGTCGAAAAATATATCGTATTACATTTTATCCAAGAACAATAACGCATGCGCTTTATGTATGCGAGAAAAATAGCATATCTCTTTGATCAACAACAAGTTTATAAGTTTATACTTATGATATAATTTTTTTTTCTATTAATATAACGAAATTAACCCAATTTCACCCCCATATAAAATGTTTTCTAGGTAATAAAAATGAGTAAAAATTTATTCTCATGCAAAGGAAACTGTAAACAATTTTAAGAATTTACCTAACAATCGAATTTATTATTTCAAGGTTAATTTGCCTTTAAAATCTTACTTTCAAGTGCACATAAGTAAATGCCAAAATCGAATTTATTTTCAACAGAAAAATTTACACCCACATATGCAGTAAACGAAAAATGAAAATTTATGAATTTTCATTTCAATTTAGTACAACGTATTTCTGGAAAATACTAAATATTAACATATATAAGTAATTAAGAATTATTTTAATTCTATCAATTCAATTCTTCAATCTATTGATGTATATTTTATTTTAGAGCGTTTACAGTTGTTTGTATCTTCAGTATTAAAAATATCATATTATAAATATTTAGCGATAAATCCTGAATTGAATTCTCAAGCTTAATAAACGCAAAAATTAAAACCGATTGACTTGTTTTTTCTTACAGGTAACGAAATTATACAATACCAGAGAAAAAAAGAGAGAGAGATCAAAATAATTTTTATATACAATAAAAGATATAAATATATATATAAAGTGTGTGAGAGAGAGAGAGAGTCAGAAATTATTAAGAGAGACACATTTAATTACGAAAAAATATCAAGAACTAACTTTAAGAATATAACAAAAAACTTACCAAATATATACCTTACCTCGCCACAGCAGAAATTGAAGTCATTTACTATTTAAAATATACACAAACAGTTGATGACGGCTGCAAATACCGTCTGATGTTCCATTAATGTTTACGTCAAATTCCCATAATATATTTAGGAAAACAATTGCAAAACTTGTATTAACACTATAAAACCCATCAGTTCTTGAAGTAGATATAATACAACGAAGTCATTTTTTGTAAAATTTTTTTGGCAAACAACAAAACCGTGATACTAACTAAATAACTCAGCATGGGAGTGGCTGAGGATTTCGCTCCCAGCTTCGTCAAGAAGCCACAATTACGACAAGAAGACGATGGTAATCGTTTAATTTTTGAATGCCAATTATTATCCTCGCCAAAACCAGATATTGAGTGGTATCGCAGCGATAACTTAGTAATAGAGGATGAACGTACAAAATTTAAAATTCAACCAATTGGCGATAACAAATTCACAGTAGTATTAGAGCTCAATGATGTCATCGAAACAGATGCAGGTCTTTACAAAGTAAAGGCAAAAAACAAATCGGGCGAAGTCTCAGCTTCAATAAATCTAAATTTTACACGTAAGTAAAATGTAGTGTAGAAACAAGTAAAAATGCTATATTCGGCTATGCCGAATCTTCAATACCCTCCACCACAAATTCGTGTGAAGTTAATTTGATAGGTTCTGTAGATATACATATATACAAACATGCATTCTCAAATGTATACTTTATATAAAAGCGTTTCTTAAATATTACGCAGAAACACTTTATGAGTCATTAAATTAGTTATATTTTAGCCCATAACTTTTAACCGAATTTGATAATTTTTTTAACAGTTATTTAAAAAAATTTAACTAATGTTATGGCAAAATTTTATACCAATTGAACGGCTTATAATAAACAATTTTATGGAAGTTCATCGCTTGAACTGTGAGGTTGGATCAGATATCGATTTATATATCTTTTAATATGCTAAACTGGTTTTGCTTTTTTTAAATAAAAAACTTCTCAGGACTATAGAAAATTCTTAGGCAAAATTTCTTTGAGCTCTGTCAACTTTTGTGGATATGAGCGTGCCAACAGCAGACAGACGGACTGGCATAGCTAGATCGACTCAGATATTGATTTGAGGCAAGAATATATATACGCTATGGGGTTTGAGATGATTCCTTCTTAGTGTTACATACGGAATGTCAAAGTTGGAGGGTATAAAAACATAAGTTAAAATTAATAGTACTAAAGTTTACTACGGCTTAAAATTATTCAAAACAAAACTGATTAAATATAATTTTCTACAATTAAACTTATTCCGGGAAAGGGCCTTATATGGAGGTTATAACCAAGACCAATATTCGCCATAATAGCAAAATAAGTTATGAACAGTTAGAAAAGTAATTGTGACGATTTCCAATAAAATTAACAGTCTTATAAGCTCGTTTTTAATTCTATAACTTTAACTCAACAAAGTTAGAAAGAAAGCTTCAGACCATATTTCAGGAAGAGGACATAATCCATTATTATAACAAATTAAAAATATCTATAACTTTCAATATTGCTATTCACTGATTTTGAAGTGTATCAAGATTTTGCATATTTTATTATTATAACCTTCATTTATAGATCCGATTCGATGATTTTTAACGATAATGAGCTACCTTACAATTAAATCCAGCTGTATGCTGCCAAAATCCAGTTACTTTTTTAAATTAAAAAAATATATAAGGTTGTCAGAGATATCAAAAATCTTTTACTAATAATTTCATTGAGTTCGAACAATTGTTCAAGGCAACAGACATATCTAAATCAATTCAAATATCGATTTGATGTAATAAAATATATACACTTTATAAGATCTTAGACGATTTATTCTTGGCCAATTGTGGTGATAAAGGATATAACTAATTAATATTTGTTTGAAAAAGTTGATTTTTCATTTTTTTATTGTTATCTATTCATTTTTATTATATCGTTAATGATAATGAAAGAGATGGTTAAAGGTCTGCAACCATAATGTCATATTTTATGATACAACCTTTCCTATATGTATTCAAATTTAAATATTAAAAAATAAAACATTTAAATATATTTTTTAATATATAATAATAAAAATTTTTATTTATTCCACCTTGGAAAAATTTTAGCTGCCGACGAACCAAAAGAAAAGTAAGATACTTTTACTTTTTATAAAATTATAATTATGATTATTTTTTTGCACAATTGCATATTATTTTTTATTATTTACTTTAAGATAATTTATTAACATTCGTTTTATTTATTTTGCTTAATAATATGCTTTAATTTTGCTCTTTACATTAATTTAATAAAAAAACGCAAATAAATTGCTTATACTTTCTTTTGCTAATAACAAAAAAAGAGGGATCATTTTCTATAGCAGAGAGTGAGGGGTAAGTGTATTCTGAATACTACCGTATATAACTGTATTAATTTTAACGCACAAATGCAATTGAATTCGCTATTTTTTTTAATTGGAACTCGGTTATTTCAGTATTTCTATATTGTTTCTAAAATGTTAACGTTTAAACCAAACAAAGTTATCATAAACCTTTTTTATGGAAACACTGAAAAAGAAATTAATAAAATATGAACTTCTACAAGATCTGCTTATAATTTTCTAAGCTAAAATAATGTATTAAATTGGAAATTAAAATATGAAAAATATGTAAAAAAAATTGTTTCAAAATTACATTCTTATTATATAAAACGTAATAACCGTGTTCTACCATTTACTAATTATGTGTACTAATTTTTCAAATTTAAATTTATTAATTTTTCATCAATTATTACAACATATTTTATTATAACATTGAAGGCAAATCGACGGATTCGCGCCGACATTCGCGAAAAAACCTTCAATTCGACAAGAGGATGACGGAAAGCGTTTACTTTTCGAATGTCGGGTAAATGCTGATCCAAAGCCCACAATTACATGGTTTCACAATGGAACAGTAGTCAAAGAATCCCCTCGCCATAAGGTATGTGTAACATTATTTTTATTTTCTTTTTATCGGATTGTAGATTTCATATTATTTATTTATTTATTTATTTATTTATTTATTTTTTATTTATTTATTTATTTATTAATTAAAAAGTAAGAATAAATATTTTGTTTAATATCATTATTATAATTTATGTCAATCATGTTTTGTTTATTTTTAGATAAGTATCGATAAGGATGGTCACTCATATTTTGCAACACTTGAAGTTAAAAATGTTACGGTGGAAGATGCCGGCAAATACAAAGTAAATGGCAAAAATGAGCTAGGAGAAAGTAATGCCACAATAAGTTTAAATTTTGACAGTAAGTACCCTTCGATATTTGAATTTTTATTGTTCGATTTTACTTAAAATCATCGTTAAATTCGTTAATACAATGTTTATAGTTTGTTTAATGTTTTATAATTTTGTATTTTTTATACAATTAAAAAGGCTTTTAGTCTTCTTTTGACATAGCCGTGTGCAGGGCAGTCAGATATGACAGAATATATATATATATATATATATATATATATATATATATATATATATATATATATATATATATATATATATATATATATATATATATATATATATATATATATATATATATATATATATATATATATATATATATATATATATATATATATATATATTAAGTTTAATTTTACGTTATTAAATTAACACTCATTGTGTTTACTTATTTTTTTTCTAATATTAGTTATTACATTTTTGTTCTAAAATACTCTAACATTGTTAATTTGTTTTTTTTTTATCATCAATAAAAAATATAACTTGCATTACATTACCAAATAGCTCAAACCTTTTTCATGTTTTTGATACAAGAAAAATAGACATACTTTAATTTATCGAGAGAATAAGACAATGCTGATGCATTTACTTATATATACAATATATATAACATTATTTTAAATTAAAATTTATATACAAATATATGTAAATATCAACTTAAGATCAACACAAACATATTTACCTACATCTTAGGCGATGAGGCTCCAATACCTGAAGATGGAATTAAACCGACATTTACCGAACGACCAGTCATAAGACAAAGTGAAGATGGAGGCAATGTTACATTCGAATGCAGATGTGTTGGTGATCCTAAACCGGGAGTAACTTGGTACGAATTAGTCAATGCAGACTGAACATTTTTTAACATTCTTGGAAAACTTCAGTTGACGTCATACTCATTATACGTATGAGTTTGTTTTTTATTTTTTATTTTTAAATCACATATTTTTCACGCATTTTAGAATTCAAGAAATTTTCTGTAGGATACTTTAAATTTAAACATTTTTTTATATTTAGATTACTAACTACAGGATGTAAAATTAGTTTCTATTGTAGTTGGTAAATTATATGTCACATTAAAAATAGAAATCAAACGGAGAATAGGAATTTTGGAAATAAAATTTTGTAAAATCAAGTATTTTTGCACTATCGATTTCAAAATTTTCAAAATAATTTACGATAAAATAATTCAAAATTTTGTTTAGTTTTTAATGTTGATATAGTAGATCTGAAACAAAAAAGGAAACTATTGGATGTAAATCTTTAGGAAAAGTTTTATAGAAATGTGAAATGTCGTGAAATAAAATATTGAATGAAAATCTTGTAACTATAATTAGGTTTCATATATGATTTTTGAGTCAAACTGAATGTTTTCCAACTTCAAATAAACATTTACTTATTATCTATATTACCAAACTGCTGCTAATCGTACATTTTAAAAGGTTCCACGCCAATGAAGAGTTAAAAGAAGGAGGCCGTTACAAAATGTCTTTGACATTGGATCAAAAATTGTATCATATGGCCTGTTTAGAAATAACAAATGTTGTTTCAAATGATCAAGGAGAATATCGAGTAAAAGCCAAAAATAAGCACGGTGAGGGTGTAGCTACGATAAATTTGAATTTCGAAGGAGGTTCAAAAAAGTAAGTGTGAGTGTGTATGTGTGTGTGTAAATTAAACTGTGTTGACCCGGCGCAGAAAAAATGGAAAGGGATGTTAGTTTAGATTTTATATTTATAATATCAGGGTTTCAAACAGTTCTACTACTTATGTTACCAATCAAAAATATTATATTAATAATACACAATGCTAAAATTAAATTCAACCTAGAATACCGGATGGAAAATCACCACGCTTTCCAAAGAAACCAACTATTCGGCAAGAAGAAGATATTTTAATCATG
Source organism: Cochliomyia hominivorax (assembly GCA_004302925.2). NCBI lineage: Eukaryota > Metazoa > Arthropoda > Insecta > Diptera > Calliphoridae > Cochliomyia > Cochliomyia hominivorax. The sequence continues at coordinate 3,807,394 of PYHX02000312.1, read as the reverse complement.
GAATGTATATTAGAAGCACACCCTGTTCCAGATATAACATGGTATAGAGGTGATAATAAAATTGATAATTCATCACGGATTAAAATGTCGCGAAAAGCCACATCGAAGGACAGCTACGTTTTGACTTTGGAAATACAGAATCCGACTAAAGAAGATGGCGGCAATTACCGTTGCAATGCATTTAACATGTATGGCGAAAGCAATGCTAATATTGCGCTTAATTTCCAAGGTACATATATTTTGTTCATAATGTGTCTATGAAATGAGATTTTATTAAACGTTCTAAATAAATAAATATAAACGACCTAACACTCAAAATATTTCGAAAATAAACTTTAAACCATATGTGATATAAAAATTACTTTTTGGCCGTGATGAATATTATTAAACATTTACCTTAGTATGCACTGGTTATGTTTGGTTTGATGGTGAAAAATTGTATTTTTTTTTAATATATATCATGGCTATATTCGGAATTGGTTGATTTTGAATTTGAAATATAACCCTTAAAATAATGCAAAATATTGGATAAATCTATATCTTATGTATACAAAAAATGCCAATGTCTTGAATACCAGGAATTCTAATGTTTTAAGTGAATGAATAATAAATCAACATAATTTACTTTCGAAACTTCTGGAAACAAAAAATATTTTTCAAAAATGATACCTATTTAAACGCATTTTATGTAGCCAATTATATATTTAGAATTGATATTAAATTCTCTAAAATAACCAGCGACTTTGTACATTCTGTAAATGTTTTTATTAAAAAAAAATATCATAAAAATTGATACGTGCGTAGCATTTCTTATCAAATCGGGTAAGTTTCCTTAAACAGAAGGGAGTATATATATATATATATATATATATATATATATATATATATATATATATATATATATATATATATATATATATATATATATATATATATATATATATATATATATATATATATATATATATATATATATATATATAATGGACTTCTTTGGTTTTACAAGATTTTTCGAAATATTCGTACTTAAATTCTTATTTTTAATATGTTTTACTTGTACACGTGTTTCATCACAATGCTTTTCATTGCTATATCGATATTGTATTATGAATATATGTTATTTATTATTATCTAAAGCTTAGTTTTCAACAATTATTTACTAAATACATTGAAATCGAAAGAAATTATAACAATTCTATTAAACTGCAACTATCTAGGCGCTAATGATGCTAATGGATTTGCACCATCATTTATCGAAAAACCACGAATTATACCAAACGACTCTGGTACATTAATAACGATGAAGTGCCGATGCAAGGCCAAACCTGAACCAACTGTTACATGGTACAGAGGCCAGGAAGTGGTCAATAAATCAAACAAAATAAAAATCAAAACCACTGTGATTGCAGAAGATACTTACGAGTTAACTTTGGAAATCAAGGTAAATGAAGCATTTTTTTTAACCACTTAATGATAAAATATTGAAATACTTTAAAATATTACATTAGGATCCCGGCGCATCTGACGGTGGCACTTATAGATGCAATGTTAAAAACGAATATGGTGAATCGAACGCGAATCTAAACTTAAATATTGAAGCTGAACCGGAACCCGAAGGCGAAGGGCCGACGTTTGTTGAAAAGCCACGCATTGTTTCAGAAAATAATGGCAAATTAGTTATAATGGAATGTAAAGTTAAAGCCGACCCTAAGCCAGACATTGTTTGGTATAGAAATGGTGAATTAGTGAAAGAAAGCAACAAAATCAAAATGTCAATGGAACAGCGAGGTGATCAGTATTACATTAAATTGGAATTAATAGATCCACAATTAGAGGATTCAGGCCTATATAAATGTAATATTAAAAACATTTTGGGAGAACTCAATGCAAATCTTACTCTAAATATTGAAAGTAAGTAAATTTAACTTTTATTTTAAATGAATAAAAACAGTTAATTACATTTTTCTATTCTAAAAATTTTAGTTGTTCCTGTTATCAAAGACAAGCCTAAGATAATTAAAATTATTAAGAAGCGTACTGTGGTTATTGAGTGTACAGTGGCTTCGAAATTCGAACCTAAATGTACCTGGTTTAAAGAGACTAAAGAAGTCAAACAGAGTAATCGACATGTTTATGTTGTTGAGAAGACCAAAGAGGGAGAGTTCGCTGTTAAGTTGGAAATTAACGAAGTCGAAGATACTGATAAAGGTGCTTATAAATTGGTGGCCAGCAATGAGAAGGGTGAAGCAGTGTCTCAGATTGTTAATTTAGTTGATATACCCGAAGAGGAACGCAAACCCTCTAAACCTGAAATCACAAGAAAACTTACAGATCAGAAGGTTGTTGAGGGAAAAACATTTGAATTGTTAATCAGTCTAAAGCAATCTGATCGTAAATGTAAAATCGAGTGGTATAAGGGTAGCAGCATTGTTACAGAGACGAAAGACATAACCACCACTTTCGACGGTACTACAGCACGTTTAACGTTAAGTTCTGCTCGCATGGAACATAGCTCCACGTATAAGGTTGTCGTAAGTAATGAGGCGGGAAGAGATGAATCAATGTGTAAGATCGTCGTAGAAAAGAAACAAGACAAGAAAAAGCAGGAGGAAGAAGCTGCCGAAGTGAAACGCAAGGTAATTAAAAAAAAAGAAGATAAGGAAACGATACAAGATGAGAATAGATTAACAGAAGAAAAAAATCAATTAGAAGAGGTTACTGCTATTCAACAGGAATTCCAATTAAACGCGAAAAAGGAACAGATTATACAAATAAATCAACAAGCTGAAAAGCTTGAACAAAGAAAGATTTCATTTAGTTTCGAACAGAACATTGAAGTGCAACAAGTACAAAGTGTTGATGAAATAGAACAGGTTCAACAGATACAACAAGAGAAACTAATACAGAAAAAGGAAGTTAAAGAAAAACAGCACCGTAAAAAGTCAGTAGTAAAAAAGCAAGATCAAGAAGAGCAATTAGAAGAAAAAACTATTGCTGTTATTCAAACAAAACAACAAGAAACTAAGACGGTTAGTCAGGGTTTTACTACTAACATAAAGACCTCTGATGCTAATAGAAAACAATCTTTAGCATCTGAAGTTACCCTTTACGAAATACCAAAGCTTAAACCCCTAACATCCAAACGAAAATTATCACGCGAATTGGAAAGCCATGAGCGTAAAGTCATATTTGATGTGCAGTTAAAGCCCACGCAACAAATACAAAAAGATGAGGTTCGATTTTTTGTAATGTAACACTATTTTCTATTCGTATACAAACTTTACTCTTGCTATATCTTTTCATTTTTATATTTTTACCTTTCTGTCCAGTTTCTCTTCTTAATCTATTCATCATTAAATATTTCAAAACATTTACATAAATAATATGTATATTTTAGGTTCTCAACTGGATAAGATAAAATAATACGACAATGTATTAGTAAATTTGAAACATACTAAATATTTTTTTTGTGTTGAACTTAGTTTCAGTTTTATATCCAATTGAAATATTACATTATTGAAGTGATAGGCAGTTTTCGTGATTAAGTTATGCGATTAAGAAACTTAGGATCAATAACCTATAGAATAAAAACATAACAATGTTAGGTGGAAAATATTTGATGATATATTTTATTTAAATAAATAGGAATTTTTAATGAGAACTTACATATACATACATATATTATTTGCCTCATAATTTTCACACTCAAATATTCTCTATAAAATTAAAAAATATTCACACATACTATTACCAATACACAATATAAATCCGCAATGAACAATAGGAAGAGGAAGAAGAAAAGCAAAGGCCGAAAAAGAAAAGAAAGCTAAAGAAGAAGCCGAAAAGAAGGCTAAAGAAGAAGCTGAAAAGAAGGCCAAAGAAGAAGCTGAAAAGAAGGCAAAAGAAGAAGCTGAAAAGAAGGCTAAAGAAGAAGCTGAAAAGAAGAAAAAGAAAACTGAAGAAGACAATAAGGTCGCAAATGAAAAGAAGAAGACTGAAGAAAAAGAAAATGAACAGAAAAAAATTGTCGACGATGCAAAGAAAACTAAAGAAAAGACAAAGAAAGTTGTTAGTAAATCAGAAGATATGGTTGATGGTACTGAAAACATTCCTGAAGAGGTAAGAAATATCAGGAGTTATTTTCAATGAGGATACAATCTAAAATGTAATAAAAATAGTCGTTTACCTACATATCGATTCTATATTTACATATTACATCCACTTAACATATAACACTAAATAGTATACACTAGTAGAATATTTGAATCTTTGCTTTAATGGTTGCTTATTTGATGCCAAATTATGCTTACTTCCTGTTCTGATTATTTCATATTTTCTAGTTTATTCGCTTTTCTTCTTTAATATAATTTAAACGAAATTTAATAGCCGTCTTTAAATAACTTTAGTTATTTTTGACGTTATCACACATAAATTTTGTATGTGCTGAAAGTTATAAAATTTCGTTTACTTTTTTGGCTTTTTATTACTAATATATTTATTTTATAATTTATTTTGCTTAATATAGAAAGAGCTCTTTGAGCAAATTGGACTCAGAAAGACAGAACAACGACTACAACTACGTAAGGTTTGTATTTATCTTGCCGAATAGGCAACTAAAAAATTATAAAATTCAACAAATTTCATCTGATTATCCACATAAGACTGGATTGACCATACAATACCTTTCTCAAAATTAGACATTCAGTCAATACAAGTATGACAAAATTAAAAATTAAAAAAAAACACACACTCTAATATATTATTGAATATTTTATAATCAAAATCCGCTTAGAACGGAGGGGCCTCTTGCCTTATATATCATTTGATAATCGATAATAAATATTTCAAACAAATCACAGGGAAATTGAAAAATTAAGTAGTAATATAATTCCAAACATTCCCTTCCTTGTCATATGTTTAAAATGAATATTCCTCACAATAGCATGATTGTGAAAAAATGATCTAATATGTTATTAGATATCATATAATAAATATTAGTTTAGTGTGCAGTTTCATCTTCCCCTTGTTTTATCAGCCATAATTTTCCCTATTAATCTATCTCTATTTCATGGACCGACCGAAGATATGCATTGCGTCTTAGAATTTGCAGTTTAATACAACTACTAAAATATATATTATCATAATATAAAATGCACGTTATTATAAATTATATTAAATTCACTTATTGTTTATTCGTTAAATATTCAATGTATTTTTTGTCTTGATATTATGTGGGAACAGACAAGCGTTTCATCTAATCAAGAGGAAACCCAAGAGACCCGCCGCAAGTCTATAATAAGTACGCACGATGAATCTACAGTTTCATCACGACGATCATCCACAGCGGTAAGTAAATTAAGCATGAATATTATTTATGTTTACTGTGTATAAATGTCTTCATATATCAAAGCAACTCGATAAAAGTTAAAGTTTATGATATAAAATAATGTTTAATAATCATGCAATGGATTAATAAAATATAGACTTGTTACAGTCTAAATTCGAATTAGTATTTGAATTGGTATTATCTTCTTATTTTCACTTTTGTTTAAAATTTAGATTGAAGAATCCAAAACTGAATCTCGTCGATCTTCTGTCATTGACAAAAAAGCTCTGGAGGTTTGTATTCCTAAATGCAAATTATTTGTGTCATTCTTCGTTTGAGTTCTTTAATAATATAAATATTTCTATATAGCAAGTTGCAAATAAGACCCTTGAACCAAATAAATCGCCTCAAGAAATTAAAGAGGAAATTCCTAAACTTAAACCCGCCGATAAAAGACGAACTTCAAAGGTAAACTACAAGTTCTTCTATACATTATTTTATTTTCTTCTCTCACTCCTATCGCTATTCTACTTTCTCACTCTCTTATAATTTTATTTCTATTATTGGCAACTTTCTTAAGCTTGATTAAATCTTATACGTCTATCTTTAAACAGCATATATACCCTGCGGGAAAAGGCCAAATATAAAAATTATTCAGATAACTGGTTTTTAAAAATCATGTTTATTTAATGTTATGTAGGCGAACACGATAAAATCTTAAAAACTAGATGAGATAAGTTTGATAGCCAATATTTACTATCGTTAGTCTCTTTGGACCAATTTCCCGCAGGGTTAAATATTTTTCTTCAGCGTCTAATTTTAAGTTTTTAAGTTAGCTTTTTTAAATATTGTTAAATAAAAATAAATATTTTTCTGTCTCCGTTCTTATATAATTATTTATTTGTATTTAAAAATGTCTGAAATGCACAGTATGGCAGGAATGATTTTTTTTAAATCTGTAATCGGTAGAATATATTGGTATAAAATTTTATGCAATCATATATATATAATTATGATTGCATATATAGATAAATATATATCCATTCGATCAAAAGTTACAGATTTGTTTAAAAAAATTGTTTTTGCCCCCACTGTGAAATGTTGTGTACAATGTTTATATGTAAGTGTTTGTGAAATGTTAATGTTTGTAGGTCATTGATGAACCTAAGCCAGCTGAAGAACTGCCAAAGCTACGTAAGACTTCGGTTTCTCAACCTAAGGAAGAACCTAAACCCGAACCTACTAAGACTAAATCGAAGGCTAAACCAAAACCAAAATCTAAATATGAAGAATTACCAGAAATACCTGATTATGAACGACCAGTTTTAGAGAAATTTGAAAAACCGGAATTTGAGGCTAGTGATTTCACTCGGCAAACTGAAATTCCAAATAAAATGGAAAAGCCTGTTTTCGAAACGACCAAGCCAGAGCCTCAGCAGCCTGAACAAAAGAATGGCCTACCCAAGGTATTTACATAGTTTATGTTAGTCTTAGTATAAACAATTCTGTTACTTTTGTTAATGTCGGTATTAAGGAATGAGTTTACAAATATGAAATTTATAGAATATTATTTCACTTTGTTTTTATGTAACATTACTAATGGAATATGTTATATAACTTATTGTAATTTATGTTAATAGAAAGAAGCCGCTTTAGAAAAACCTGTTGAAGAGCCTAAAGGCTTTAAAGTAGGAAAAGGTAAACTTCCTGAAGAAAGTGACAATAAAGATTCTGGAAATCTACGACCTCTTATCATTGAACCTGAGGTAAGTGCTACATGTGTTGAAACTGTTAAATCATACGAATTCACTATATTCTATGTATTTTTATTAATTTATTATTTTTACATATGTCCTCCTTATCTTTAATTTCCATGTACTCTTATTGTCAATTTACATTTATTTAAATACATTTTTCAACACCGATCAACAAAATCACATTTCAACACCAAATAATATTGAATACATGTAGAAAAAGACTGCAGAAGTTGCTGTTGAAAAAGCAGCAGAGGTAAGTGATGAATCTGTGTAGATTTTGATTAAAGTAAGCTTCAGTTTCAATTACATGGGAATTTTAAGTATATATAAATATGTACGAATAAGTATAGCTTACACATTTTCACTTCATAAATATTTATTTTTGACAAATAACAGGACATTAATACTGACAAACGTCTATCTATATCGGATCTTATAAAAGAGAGACGTCGTTCGTCTATAAGAGCTCTAATGACAAAACAACCCATAGAAACAGAAAACTTTCTTGGTGTTGTTCTTAAGCCCGTTGTCAGAGATCAAAAAGTATGTCAATCTGCTCAACAAGCCAAACAGTTGTTGAAGGTAATTAAAGACAAAACGTCTGTGCTTGCGGAAATCTTTACACTCTTGCCATCTTTGCAAAATTTATGAAATGAATTAAACTGTTTTTTCCAACTCTTAAGAATGAATCAAAGCTATCTTCTTCTTTTCTATTCTAATTCTGTAGTTATTAAGTTGAAATTTGGATAAAATCTATATTTTAATAAATTAAACTTTTCAGCGCACCCGAAGAAAATTGATATTTATTTTAATTTATGATAAAATGCTTTTCTACACACTATTGGAGCAATTGACTATTTATATTTTCATTCACTATATATATTTTCTTATTATGCAATGCTTTTGAGAGTCGTCCATGATGACTTAATCCAGCTATTGATGTTGGAACATTAAACTTAAACAATACAAAAAATAGATAAAATATTTTTTAGCAAAAGTTTATTTTCTATTTCTAATTACTTTATATTTCTGATTTCAAATTACTTCAACTAAGATACATATTTTAAAATTAAAAAAATGGGTTTATATGCTGATTAAAATTCTAAAGTTTACGCTAATGCTCCTATCGCGATAATAGTATTTCTGTATACTTGGAGTATTATTATTTATATTATATTTTCTCAAAGGAAACCGTTCACATGGAATTTAATCCAACTAAAGCCTCAAAGGCCCAGGTATCTAGCTTGAAGAAACCTGAAGCTTTGCCAGTATTTCACGATAATTACCAACGACCAGTATTAGAAACATACGAAAAACCTGAATTTGAAAAATTAAAAAATGAAAAGATGCTACCGGAAATTAAAACTCCAGAAATTAAAACTCCGGAAAATTCTGTTGTAGCTAATAGTGAAAAAATATCTCATGTTATTAAAAATCCTAATGAACCGGCTCCGGAATACAAGGTAAGGTATTTTAGATTTGCTCTTTAGCAGAAAAGTTTACAAATATATACAAAATCTGGTTAGTATGAATTTATTACGTTCTAAAAACTATGGAAAACCAATATTTCGTAATGAAACTTATCAGAACATTTTTTTAATATTGAATCTTATACATTTTCTAAATTTTAGATTTTATGTTTCTCTAAATGTAAATTTTAGAATATCGAACTATTCGGGTTTATGAGTTGTTCAGTTTAATTGACAATTAGTTATTCAGTTAATAGTGTAATAAATAATGATATAATGAAAAAAGTATTTATATGAGAATTGATAATACATATAAAATTATAATCGTCTGTTTGTACTTCTGTAGTCAAAATCACATTTTCCATATATTCAAATACTTCATATTGTGTTAACAAAACCCAAGGTTAACTTTAAACTTGATTTATTCGCTTTCCTAGAAATAATTATTGTCTTTATTTTTATCTTGTTTTCATTTATTATAATGTAAATGATTTCTCAACTTTCTGCTTTGTCATTATGTGATATGAAAAAGTTAATTTTACAGTTAAAAAATTGCAATAAATTGCTTTAAGCGAATTATTCGGGTCAGAAACCAGTGTTATAATTAAATAACTGTTAATTGATTGGATCGAGTTATAATCTTGTAATGATAATATTTTAATATATGACCTTCAGTCAAAGGTTTTCAATAATATGTTTGTGTATAGCAAAATATTATGTGGATTAATCTGGAAAGTGCATTGCAGACATATGTGTGTGAAACTTTTAGTTGTCAGAATATATATATATATATATATATATATATATATATATATATATATATATATATATATATATATATATATATATATATATATATATATATATATATATATATATATATATATATATATATATATATATATGGTGTCAAACTAGATGGGTTATATAAAATGCATATTACATACATATATAAACATAAATATGTATTTCTTAGTATTTTCACCTTTTTTGATGAAATGTCTTCTCATTATACATTGTTTTTATTGCAATTGTTCTTATTTTCATCATATTGTCATTTAATTTGAGGCCTTTTGATGATGTTGTCTTCAGTTTTTTGCAGCACATCAACAGTACGGGCCGCGTCGTTTCGTTTTTTATTTATATTATTATTGTCTGTATTGTTTCATAAAAGTGTCACAATTATTAACAAATAGACTCATATTGAAACAAATCGTGGCGCCTAAATTTCATATACTTTTGGACGCCTTCGCTTTAAGAATGATTTCTGAAAAACAAGTGTAAAATAATGTTAATTATTAGAAAAAGTGAATAGCTTTGGATTCCTGTCTTCAAACATGGCAACAATTAAAATAACGCCCGCGGTGCGTATTTGTAAATAGTAATAAGTCCATTAATATGATAATTAGTTGGTGATTACATATACATACAACTATATTTGTATTTTTATCTATTAAATTTATAATATATTGAACTTGGGTTTTTGATATTTTTAACTACTACAAATTAGAAATTCGTTTTAAACGTCTATTTTAAAAATGTGTTAATATGTTTCGTTACTTTTGGTGTTTTAAATTACATATAATAAATCTAATAACATTACAAAAATAATTCAAAGATACGATTTTTGTTTTTTGTATAACTTTCTCTTTTTGATGATAAAACATAGAAAGTTTTTATAAGGTTCATTGTGATGACTTTATTTAAAACAGAAGTTCATAATAGTTAATTTTGATAAGAAAAATATACTTGCAAAGAATTTAGTAAAATTATATCAAAGAAAAGTTTGAACATTCTTTTGGCTGACGAAATGTTGAGATTTTAGACGAACGGACGTATTTCATGACTACAAAGACATGGATAATCAATCAAACATAAGAAATTTCTCTACTAATTATTTGACATCATTTAATAACAATAATGGAAAAAAATTTAAATCATAACCTTGAATAAGTAATTTTAATTTTATAAACTTTTATAAATTTATAAAATGTATAATTTTTTATAAAGGATGATAAACCCAAAATTCCAAAGGTGCAACCTCCAGCACCAGGAGAACCGCCTAAAATTGAAGTTATTCGTGAAAAGAGACCATCGCTTGCTCCTGAACCACAAAGTCGACGAGGATCCTTGGTACCTCCTGATACTGGTCGTCGTCCTTCGTTAATAATAAACGATGAGGTAAGTTTTTTGAAACACATACTTGCAATAAAATGGACTCGAAAAATGAAAATAAATATAATTTTATTTAGATTATTATTTTATTTGTTTAAAAGAATGGTTTATAATAAATTTTTATATAAACATATTGACTTGAAACAAAAAGTGTCCTTACATTTCAGTAGAAAAAATATTAGTCAAATAAATATAAATTATTTTATACCATTTTTCGAGTGAAAATTAAAAAAAAAAATAAGAAAAATAAGATTTATTTTATACAATTTCAAAGAGACAAATTATTATACACTTTTAATACTAAAATATAAATTACACATATTAATTAATTACTTTTATAACATTGTTTTCTTTTATGTCTTTACAATTATTTAATAAAAATTTACACAAATTTAATGCATACAAATTTTTGTATTATATAAACACCAAACAACCTACCCAAACAATACCTGTTTTATATCCCTGTTGGCTCATTTAAATCTATACCAACTACACATCTCAACTCCTGACCAATCCTATTGTATCCACTATCAATTAATCAACCAACAACAACTACAATCAATAATCATAAAACAACAACTAATCATCACGTACAAACTTCCCCGAACACAAATGATTAAATGTACTACATATTTCCACCATGGCTTTTTAATAATAGAAGAAACTACGTCCAGGTGAAGTTATGGACACAAGGGTAAGCATATGCAACAATAATATTAAAATACATATATACAAGTGGTCACCTAAAATGCAACCAAAACTAATTGTGATCAATTTTTCCAATCTTTATACAATAATCGCTGTTAACAACATTAAATAATATATATATTAACTTTACAAATTTGCGAATTAAAGGATTAAAATAAGTAATAATATTCACAAAATATATATTTAAAGATTTTAGTATTTGTTGGTATTCATTATTGACGCATATTTACGGAATAAAACATAAATCTCATATAGAAATATTATAAGCATAAACATATGAATTGAGATATTTTTTATATATCATTCAGGAATTATTAAATAATTTATCAAAACTAAAGATTGATTTTTATTTACAAATTAGTTTTGGTTACTTTTAGGTGGAAATATAATGTATGTATACATATACATACACATCTGCCAAAAATAATGGATTCACCTTGAGATCACATATTTAAACAGTTGTTATATTAAAATTATTCTGATAACCGTTTCGAATCCAATAATACTTCTTAAAGAAAAAGAATTGGAAAAATTTTTGCTTACAGGTTGATTTATAATCGGCAAATCACACCGAAATATTTGCTTAAAAAATCCAATAAACGGCAATGAAAATATAAAGAAAAATAATTCGCCTCCCATTCATACTATAATAAATGTTTCTTGAGAAATGCTTACATCAATTAATTATATTGGCCCCTATTGGCATGCTTCAAGTTTATTGATTAAAAACTGAATTGTTTTTTAATGGATTTCAATACCTGTTTTAACAGAAAGAGCTTTCAAAGATAATGTTAGGATCATTTCTCACAATAATCGCTTTAGATTTTTTTGTATAAATTATCATTTACAGAGTATAAAGAATTATTATACATGTTTTTGTAGTTCTGGTAACAAATTTCCAGATGTTTTTCAACACTTTTTCGCCCATAGTCATCACAGTGGGTATTTCGTATTTTTTTAAAATTGTATTTTTAATATATAGTATAAGTAAACTATACTATTCTTATTTCAACTATAAGTGCAAAAACATCCTTAAAAAAAGTAAGTTAACATAAATGTTAAAAATTCAAATTGTGTATCTCTAAATAATTCGCTTTAACAAATCTACATGTTGAGCAATAACATTCCTGATTTGTTCATTAAGTGGAGTAACTGGTTCTATATTTAAATACAATAAAACTAATTGATTATCATTTTAAAACAACAGCTGTTTAAATGTGTTATTTTAAGATGTACGTACCCATTATTTTCTGCAAATTGTATGTTTATATTCTACACCTACTGATGTTTTTATGCCACGTGCAGATGTTGAATGTTAACTTCAATCTATTAGCCGATATTTACAAACAAAAAACAGGTCTGATGAGGTGTAGGATATGATAAAGTCGGGCTTGACCGACCTTTACCTTTATTTTCCCTTTTTTGAATAAGAGTGTTGGCGAAATTGTTAAGGAAGTATTTACACAATATTTATTATTTCGAATTGAAACCCAACACATATACGTGTTGATAATGTATACTTCCACTACTCAATTTTATCGTTTATTACTTGATGTAGTATTTTATTAAAATTTCAAAATCCTTGAACAACAGTAAAATTTCCTCTTAATTACATTTTTTACATATATTTCTTTAATGATACAATTATAACAATATATTTCTTTGCACTAAAATTTCACCCATTCATAATCATTAACATTAAGTTATACTACATACATATATATCATATAAACAGAATCTTATCCAAATATCCCGCACACACTCATATATGTAAGAAGAACAACTTTAACGTATAGAATAACTTAGTTGAAAAATTTTCGAAAATGGGGTCATAAAATTGATTAAAAAATTTTATAGATTAAAAATATGAAATGCGAAGAAATGTATGTTGTAATGGATTGCATTTTTAAACTATTCGGAATATTTTCAACATGTGACCCTATTTTTAGAAAAGCTTTTCAATTCAAACAATAAACAAAATATGTAATAAAATTAATAATAATTAAGCATGAAAAGTGGTTTGTTCGAAATGTGTTGTGAAATGAAACGGATACATGTTACAGCGGAAATGTATATATATATATATATATATATATATATATATATATATATATATATATATATATATATATATATATATATATATATATATATATATATATATATATATATATATATATATATATATATATATATATATATATATATATATATGTATGTATATATATATATATTATATCGTGTGTGTATGTGAAAAGGGACGCAGTCCTATTTATAAATTTTTCAGTGCATCACTATGTACATTATTAAAGCATATGAAATCAATGTGGCCTTTGTCTGGGGTTTTCTATGATTTTTTTTTGGCAGCAGCGGATAAAAGAAAATTTTATGATAGAAACCATTTTAAAAAAAAAATTCAAAAGAACCATTTAGTTTTCGTTTGTCGACCGTAAAGTGCATAACATAATATATATATATATATATATATATATATATATATATATATATATATATATATATATATATATATATATATATACATATATATATATATATATATATATATATATATATACATATATATATATATATATATATATATTATATATATATATATATATATATATATATAATATATATATATATATATATATATATATATATATATATATATATATATATATATATATATATATATATATATATATATATATATATATATATATATATATATATATATATATATATATATATATATATATATATATATATATATATATATATATATATATATATATATATATATATATATATATATATATATATATATATTATATATATATTATTATATTATTTTCCTTATATATATATATATATATATATATATATATATATATATATATATATATATATATATATATATATATATATATATATATATAAATATTGACAAATCTCTACTGATCATAAGTTTCAAATTTCTAGTTTTTAATTAAAGGTATAATTCTTTTTTAAATTTTTAATTCAATTATGTGAACATTACTAATTAAAACTATTTCTCATATGTGAATTTCGTTTCTTTGCAATTGCAATATTTTGCAGTTATTAAGACCTGGAGAAGTTGGTGACGGTCAGGTGAGAAAAGTTCAAATTCTCCAAGTAAAAGGCATTCCTTGTTGTTTTTCCTTAAAAAAGTAGTTACTATTTTCATTTCACCCATTTATTACTTACTACATACATTTATAATATTAAAGCTTCAGTATTGTAGTACAAACTTTAGTTGACAAGTTATTAATTTTGCATTAATTAACCAATTTACAATTTCTATATAGAATACCTACATAGAATATATACATATATCTAAAGATTAAAGATTTTGAATTTTATTTAAAAGATATTTTAAGATGTTTTAAAACTAATTGTTATTATTATTATTTTACTTTTCTCTGAATTGTAATTAAAGTTATATATGGGATGGATTATGGATACACAAATTTTGTGGATATTTGTGTATAGTTTTTATTTTTCAATTTTAATTAAATTTTTAAAACAGATTTCCACAAACGGTCTATTTAAGTAAAGATAGAATTTAAACTTCTTGTGACGAAGCTCTATAAAATTGAAAACTTTAAAACTATTCTATAAATTAAATTAGTATTCATTTAAGATTTGTCATAGATATAAGAAATTTTTATAAAATATCTAAAATAATATACCCTTCATCTAACTTAAACTGATAAACATTAATTATTATTGTTTTTTATATTTATTGTTATTTAAAGTATTATATATACTTAATGTTAGTCGAAGGGCATATAATATGTTAAAGTATATTGTAATGTTTTGTATTAATGTATTCTTATATATATTTATTCTCTCTTTTACTCTTATTTCGGGATTGTTTTGAAAACCAAATACTATAAATAGAAAGGCAAACCACGTCCCGTTGATATGGGTGATTCCAAACAGGTTTAAAATTTTATTTGAATTTATTAAAAATCCTATATATTTTAATTTACTTACTTGCATTATATGTAAATAATCCTTGGCTATGAAGTAATGTAAATAATTATATATATAAATTATTATATATATATAAAAAAGGTTTCATGCGATTTCATAAGCATTCAACAAAAAAGAATAAATCCATAAAAAGTTCAAAATTGTAAAATACAAAAGAATTAGAAAGAGTATAAATAAGTAATTAATTCATATTTGTTTTCAGTTATTAAACAACATGATGTATATATAACCATTCATGCACAAAATAGTTTCGTGTTGTACCACGAAATGTTAAACAATTGGATAAACCAAATAATAGTGGTAACAAATAGTTGATTTCTTCGGAAGCATGATTAAATAAGCGAGCCATACCTTTATAATATGTAAAAACTTTATTAAAATCGCTATATGAAATATTCATGAAGAGTTTGAAATATAATTGAAGTATTTTTCTGATCCAAAGTTTCTTTAAAAAAGCAAGCAAGTAAATGTCAGATAAATCCTTAAAACATAAAGTAAAAAAAATCATGCTTCATAAGCCAAACGATAATAATTTTAATAAACTAAAAGTGAAAGGCGGATACTTCTCCCATGTGAAGTATTTTAAGAAAAAGCCAAATGTTTGTATATTATACTAATTTATATATATATATATATATATATATATATATATATATATATATATATATATATATATATATATATATATATATATATATATATATATATATATATATATATATATATATATATATATATATATATATATATATATATATATATATATATATATATATATATATATAGTTTTTATACATCTATATATGATAATTTTCATTTATAATTGATATTTTTATTGACTTTTTCGAAATACTTGTTAACGTTTTTATTAGTAATACAAATAGAGATAAACTTATACTGTTATTGAACTTGTAAAAAAATTACTTTGTATTTATATTTTGATAATGTATTTAATTTACTATATTTTCGTGCGTATTTATGTATGTATAATTTTATTTCCATATATAGCACAAATATTTTATGTAATTTATATGCATTAGTATTTAATAACATATCGAATTCAATTAACTCACATCATTAATATTCAAATTGGCCAAATTAAAAAAAAAAATACAACTTTTTTTTGCGGCAGAATTTCCATTTCAAAATTTATCCAGTTTATATTATACTAATATCAAAATTTATCATCAATAATTGTAACAGTGAATTTCATAAAAAAGCTATTTCAGTTGCTACTAATAATCTTTAAAAATTATTGAAAGTATGTAGAATTTGTAGTTTGTTTGTAAAATGTAGAATTGTTGAGTTTTTAATTAAATAATCTTGAAATTCTAACAGTTTATGAAAATAGTCATACAAAGTTTCAATATATTATTAGGAAAATGTATGACTTTCATAAATTGTTAAGCGTTTACAATGTATTTAAATGTTGACTTCTTATTTAATATGTAGATTTGTTATTTTGTTTAAATCCCATCAACACTTTCTCCATTTTCATTTTTAAAAAAAATTTTAATTTTAATAAAACCATTTTTTTATTTTATGTATTTGTAATTGTGTTCATCATATTCTATATGTAATCATACGTGTGTGCTTCATAAACAACAGAGACGTCGTACTTCAATTGATGTACGTCGGCCAAGTGTACAAGATCTTGAGGATTTAATTAATAAACCATCAACACCCTTACGCGATATTGGCGATGGTGGACCACCGACAATTATCGACGTCCAGGAATCATATTCCGTTGTTGAAGGTAAGTATAAAACTATACATTATAATTCATACATTGTCGAAAATAATTTTTATATGTTCTTTGTTGTAACACAATTTTTGTTTTTAATCATCATTAATTAAATAAATTAATGTAAATTGTGTAAAACAAAAACAAAAAAAAAAAAATACATTATCAAAATCATAAACAGATTCGACTGCCTACATGACAGTAGGAATAGAAGGTAATCCTGCACCAACGTTTAAATTCTACAAAGGTATTAGCGAAATCCTTGAAGGTGGCCGCTTTAAATTTTTGACCGATGGTCAAACAAATACAATTACATTATGTATGCGTAAGTGTAAACCTAATGATGAGGGAAAATATAAGGTTGTGGTATCGAATGTACATGGCGAGGATTCTGCCGAAATGCAATTGTTTGTATCGGATTCAAGCGGTATGGATTTCCGTGCCATGTTAAAGAAACGTCGTTATCAAAAATGGGACAAAGATCAAGAAGATCCCAATTGGGGTGAACTTAAAGAGACTGAAAAACCAATGCCCGCACTTAAAAAAGTTGAAAGGGTAAGAAGACATATACCAAAAAGAATTCAAAAACAGCAAAGCAAATGTTATGCAATTCTATCTAAATGGCTTATCTTTATATTATATATTGCTTAACAATATATATATATATATATATATATATATATATATATATATATATATATATATATATATATATATATATATATATATATATATATATATATATATATATATATATATATATATATATATGATCGCAACATTATTAAAATTTCATTTATTTATATACATTTTACTATAATATTTGCTACTTTTTGCTTGCAATAATTAAATAATAGTTATATCTGCTCGAAATTATATTCAAAAAAGTTTTTACTTTTTCTCGAGCAAAATAAAAATCAACAATAACTGTTACTTTTGTTCCAGAAAAATAAAAAACCATAAATGTTGCTATTTCTATTAAAAAAATAAAAATCACAGACTTCTTATCATCCCCCCTTTTTATGATAATAGCCATAAAAGTTACGATCCACGCAAAAAACATACATTTTTAATAATTATTTTCATGCTCTGTGTCAAGTGATGAAGACGGGTTTATTAACTTTGTCATTTTCAACAACGATTATGATGATTGAATAGACGTCTTATTCAACCATTATTAATTTTGGCACATATTAAATATAAATTTTATGAGAAACTTTTTGCACTAAAACTTTTTTGATTAGAAAAAAATAATAAACAAATTTTATGAAATTTGTAATATACATAAAGCTTTAATTACAAAATAATCGTTTAGTGCGAACGGGATACTGATATCTCTCTTACAAAATGTCTGTTTACATAATATGATTGAAAAGTTATAGTAACATATTGTATTGTATTGCAAAGTATTCTTATACGACACAGGGGAATGGAGCAAATAAAAATTTTATAGCATATTTATGTAATTCCGAAAAATTGATCTCTAGATAGATATTTTTAAAATATCACTTAAACTTCTTCGATAATGTTTAGGTTATTTCAAATGCCTGCTTTGCTGGAAAAGATTTTTATGTCATATTCGAGGGTATTAAAGAATCGGCACTGCCGTATATACTGGCTCTACCTTAAGTATATTTTATTACCAAAAAAACATTTTTTTCTATCGGAAATGTGATTTAGACATCCAGAATTACTTTCTATTTTAATACCATTATTCATCAGAAAAATATATGATGTATAGTGTTTTGTAATTAAGGGAATGTTGTCACTGAACACTTTTAAAACTAAAACTTAGACAGCTCCTAATTACATTTATATATGTATATAAAAAACCAAAAACTTTCGCAAGGAAATAGTTTTACTGGAAAAATGTATAACGGTTAGGATCAAATGTAAATAAATAGAACCATAGATATAATTCATAAATTGAGCCCCAATAATTTTCCTGTAAAACACTTTTACAAGATGAACTTTATGGTATATGTGCACATACAAAGAAAAAGGAGAGCCGACCCTATTTATACCAATTATTATCGAATATCTGAAGAATTATTTCACCTTGAGTTTTCAAATTTTGTCACTTTCCTATTAAACGGTCTACTTCAAAAATTTTAGAATGAAGAAGAGGTTCGAAGAGATTTGGCAAAATTCCTGTTACATGAAATTTTTTTAATACACGTATTGATTTTTGAAATCATGTCGCAAATGTCTTTGAAAGACTTAGAATTTTTAATTATTTTTAAAATTATCGGCGTTAGATGATTACTTAGATACGCGACATAAGCGTAATTTATATTTGAAAATAGGTTATTATCAAATTTGTTCCTTAATTATAATTTTTTGACAATAAGCACATTTTGTGGCGAAAATAAGTAATATTACAAAATAATTACACTAAAAATCAATTACACATAGGCTACAGATGAAAATAAACATTATACACAGTATGTGTAGTTACAGATGAAGTGAAAACACAAATTTGGAGTAAAAACGAAAAAATAGATAATTTTTGATACTTTGATCAATAATATCAATATAATTGCAATATGTTGTGTATGTGTAGTAACATTAATTACTGAAGAAATAATTTATCATATTTTAATTATATAATTCTTTATTAAAGTAACAATATATTTTAGTAATATACGTAAACTTCTCTTTAAAATATGATTAGGCACCTACATCACGTAGACCATCGCTGGCTGAATTGATTCCAGATTGGCCAACTTTGCACCCATTTCGACGAGAAGAGGTTTGATTCGTAAAGCTCAGTTTAAAATCAGATTTCAAAAAAAAATGTCAAGTTATCTGTCAAACTTTTAATTAAAAACTTATATTATTCTCTTTTTTCACACTTACTTTCTTCTCTTAAACGTTCTCTGTCTATCTCTATCTGTATATCTATACATATTTCTGGTAACTATTCCACACACATAACTGACAGATTTGAATTTTTATTGGTATTTTGGAAATGTATTTTTGTTTTGAAACATGTTAATCATTTTTAGGCATTTGTCTATATAAAAAGAATTTTTATTAAATATCAGATTTTTTGAAAACATTCGATCTCAAAAGAAGGCATTAACAATAAAAGTCTATTTATGGTTTCTCTGCCAAGATTATATAATATCTTACAATCTTATGACCAGTAAATATTATTTTTATTTTTGAATGGAGAAGGGTCCCAAAAGGTTTATTACATTTTTTGTATATTTTATTTCATCTCGATATTTTAGCTATTTTAGTTATTTTTGAGGAATTAAGTGTATATGTATAATTGTAAATGTATTGATGTTCACATAGTTTTTTTGTAAAAGAATTTTTGTAACAAAACTTCCTTAAGTTTATACAAAAATATTTTTTTGAATTTTTGAAAAATATTATGTAAAAAGTTTTTGTGTAATTCTTATAAAATATGTATACAATTTTTATTATTGCATGTATTTCCTAATTTAAAGCACTTTTACTAAAAGTTAAGAAAAACATTTTTTTTTAACATACAACAACACTTATATAATTATAAGCCAAAAATATAAAATAAAATAGTATGCGATACATGGCTAAATTTTTGATATCATTTTTCATTTTTTTAACTAACTTTCCATATCTTATTTAACAATGTATCGCATACGCGAATAATTAATATGTTTTTGTTATACGAAAATTGTAATAACAAAATAAAAAACAACCAACTCTTTTCCCATTTTTGACAACGCAAACCAAACTAAAAATATTTCAATATTTCTCCATATAAATTTCAAAATCAATAAAATATTGATAATAATAAAATTACTCAACGATCGTGCCTTCTTTGAAACCAATGCGTACGATTAAATATGCGATACTTGAAAATCAACTTAACATCTCCAGAAACAAGAGTCGTTCTTAAGTCCACTGATTGATCAATTCGCTAAAGAAGGCAAGGATAAGAAGGTAGTCTTTGAAGCTCGTTTCAGCAAACCAAATTGCAAACCAAAGTGGTTATTCCGCAAAGATGTAAGTATAAACTTTTTTGTTTTTATAAAACTTTAATTGAAATAATATAATTTAACTATTAAAAAAATATTTATCTGATATTAAAAAAAAATACAATATTCAAATGCGTTAGAAAAGCGCAGTGTAATAAGAAAATTGTAACTAAAAAATTCAACGAAATTAGTAGGATATTTAATTAATACTTTAATAATTGATAATTTTCAAATAATAATTGATACATTGAGATATCATCAATTAGGATAAATCATGTATGAGAACAATTGCTGATAATAATTGTTTGAAATTATTAAAAACATTATTTTATATTATTTTCATTATACAAATGTTCAGGAGGTTTTCTTATTAAATCTTTTAAGATATAATTCACAATATATATTGCCTATAGAACGTTCTACTTTGAAAATTACAATTCTCTTTATATTATAACAAGTTAAATAAAATATATTTGTGGTGATATAGATGAAAGTGTTTCCAGAATTGTGTAAGATATTTCTATGTAATACATATGAATCATTCTGAAACAATATAATTTATGTATTTCTCCCTTAGTTTTCTTAATTACTAATTGCTTATTATTTTTGAAAAGGAATGTTTCCCGGGCAGTAAATACAAATTTAAGAATGAAAATGACACATATCAACTAATTATTACAACGCCAAAGGTGGAAGACACAGGCAAGTATACTATAGAAATTGGTGGCGTTTCCAGTACTGCGTTCCTTAATGTAGAAGAAGCTGATCCCAGCTATACCTTTACCAAACCGCTGAAAAAGAAACTTGAGGGTTACACAGAACATGAAACAACGTTAGAATGTTCTGTTAGTAGCAGTATGGCGAATGTAACCTGGTTTAAAGATGGCAAGAAAATTGAATCTGATGATCCACGTTATCTTATCTCGAAAGATATCAATGGTAATCTAAAACTAATCATTAAAGACTCACTATTGGAAGATACCGGTCATTACACGTGCCAATTGGATAGACAGCCCGACAAAACTGAATGTAAACTGAAGATTGTCGAGTATCCGTATAAATTTGTTAAGGTTTTGAAATCACAACAATGTATTGAAAAAGATACCGTTACTCTGGCTTGTGAAATTGACGATGCCCAAGGTGAAGTACAATGGTGGCGTAATGATGAAGAAATCAAACCAGACAAACGTATACAAATTGTCAAAGATGGTCGTAAACGTAAGCTTATTATCAAGGACTGCAAAGTCACAGACGCTGGTATGTTTAAATGTACAACTAATGCCGACAAAACTGAAGCTGAAATTATAATTAATTGTAAGTTCCAAAGTTTTGAATTTATTTTAAAAATAGTTATTTAATTTACAAATTTTTATTAGATCAAAATCGTTTTAACAAAAAACTTAAGGATACTGATGCAGTAGAACGTGAGAAATTGGTATTAGATGTTGAATTACAAGATCAAACAGCACCTTGTGACTGGAAATTCAATGGGGAACCAATTGTACCTAGTGATCGTGTTGAAATTAAAAATTTGGGTGGTGGTAAACATCAACTTATATTTAATAACTTAGAACTAGGTGATGAAGGTGAAATTAGTTGCGAGTCCGGTCAATTGAAATCGTCTTGTAAGTTAACTATACGCAAAGGAGAAAGTAAGCCCAATATTGATTGTCCAGAAGAGTTTGCTGGACCAATTAGTGCTCCCATTATATTGGAAGTGCCATACAAAGGTAAGTTATCATATTTTCATTAAATACGATTTTGGTGTTCCGTTTCGTAAATTGTTGACTTTTTAAAAACTTTAATAATTACATTTCATAGTTAACGGTACTAAGCAAACACCTGTTGAGGCAAAACTTTTGAAAAACGGCAAACCTTTAGCTGTTAAAGATGTTGAAGTTGCCATCACAGATGATAAAATTACGTTTAAAATTAAAAAACCAACGCGTGATATGTCAGGTCCTTATCAAATCAAGTTATCAAATGGACAAGGTGACGATGTAAAAGATGTTAATGTGATTTGTCAAGACGTACCGCAACCACCTCGTGATGTTGATGTCACGGACATATACCAAACATCATGCAAAGTCGTTTTCAAACCACCCGAAGATGATGGTGGTTCACCTATTATCAAGTATATTATAGAAAGGCAAGACATAAGTAAAAAACAGGGCTGGGAACCAATTGCTGAAGTATTGTCAGGTGAACCATGCTCAAAAAGCATTGAAGATCTGGTACCGAAAAAACAATACAGATTCCGTATTCGTGCTGTTAATAAAATCGGTCCTTCTGATCCAGCTACATTTAAGAATACAATTTTAGCCAAAGACCCATGGGATGAGCCCGGTAAACCTAAAGAAGTCGATTTGACTGACTGGGATAAAGATCATGCTGATCTTAAATGGGAAGCTCCTGACAATGATGGTGGTGATCCTATTACATCATATATTATTGAGTATAAAGAAAAATTCTCAAACGATTGGGTAGCGGGTAAAGAAGTTCCTGGGGATGCACGTGCTGGCACTGTAGATGGTCTTAAAGAAGGACAACAGTACGAATTCCGAGTCCGTGCTGTCAATAGGGCCGGTCCGGGTGAACCTAGCGACAAAACAAAGGCTATTATTGCAAAATGCCGGTTTGTTAAGCCTTTCCTTGTAGGCGATGGCCTGAAGAATATTACAGTTAAAAAAGGTCAAACTATACGCTACGACATTAAATATGATGGTGAGCCCGAACCAAAAGCTACATGGTTCAAAGGGGATACAGAGTTGGTTTTCGATAACCAACGTATATGTTTAGACCAAACGGAACGCAATTCTTCAATAACAATCAAAAAAGCTGTTCGCAAAGATACCAGTAAATACAAGTTGGTTCTCTCCAACAGCTCTGGTACCATTGAATCTGAAGCACAGGTTATTGTTCTAGACCGTCCTCTAGCTCCAGGAGGACCATTGGAAGCAGAAGAAGTTCGTGCTGATCATATAAAGATGAAATGGCGACGTCCAGAAGATGATGGTGGTTGTGAAATTACAGGTTATGCATTAGAACGTATGGATGAGGAAACAGGACGTTGGGTACCAGCTGGGGAAGTTGGACCTGATGAAACATCATTTAACTTCAAGGGACTCACACCTGGTAAAAAATACAAATTCCGCGTCAAAGCTATTAACAAGGAAGGTGAATCTGAACCTTTGGAAACTAGTGAATCAATTTTGGCGAAGAATCCATACGACCCACCAAGCGCACCTGGTAAACCCGTTATCGATGACTATGATAACAAGTCCGTAACACTTAAATGGAAAATACCTCCATCTGATGGTGGTCGACCAATTTTACATTATGTCATTGAGCAACAGGATAAATTCTCGCCCACATGGACTGAGGTTGCTAAAACTGAAAATGCTTCTCCTACGTGCAAAGTAGAAGGATTAAAGGAAAAAATGATATATCAATTCCGTGTACGTGCTGTAAACAAGGCAGGTCCTTCTGATCCATCTGAACCTACTGATAGTCATTTGTGCAAACATAAGAACTGTAAGTTATTATTTTTTATCTTTTATGGCTAAATATGTATGCTTTGCTTTGCTTTTGGTCTCATGCGTATGTATAAAAAAAATATATATTTTGTAATATAAAAGCTCAAGGCAGTGAAAACGAATATTTGCAGTTATAGGAAAACTTTCTAAATCGTTTTCGAAATGCAAATTTCTTTTACATTTTTAATACAATGTAAATTTCATTTAAAAATCATTAAAACAATTGCGTTTAAGCTTTTCTTGCTGCTCAAAATAATTTAAAAGATAAGAAATTTAAGATATTTTCAATCATCTTCTTAAAATAAATAGTGAAACCTCAAATCGATCGATCAACATTCAAGCGTGTCACAATCAAGACTGGCCGCACCCATAAATGGTCAGTTGATGTTATCGGTGAGCCAGTTCCTACGTTAAGTTGGAGTTGGCGAGATAACATTCCATTGACCAGCGGCGATCGTATAAAAATTGAAAATGTCGATTATCATACCGATTTTGTTATCTCAAATGTTGTACGCAAGGATAGTGGTATGTATACATTAAAGGCCGAAAATCGTAATGGTGTGGATACAGAAACCGTAGAGCTTTTGGTTTTGGGCAAACCTTCATCTCCGAAAGGCCCACTTTCTGTTAGTGATGTTACAGCAACTGGCTGTAAATTGCAGTGGAAGAAACCTGACGATGACGGCGGTGTACCCATTAAAGAATATGTCGTTGAAAAAATGGATACAGCCACAGGAAAGTGGGTGCGCGTTGGACGTTCTCCTGGAGAGAAAGAACCTCCCAGTTTTGATGTGACCGGCCTGAATCCGGGCTCCGAGTATATGTTCCGCGTATCTGCAGTTAATGAAGAAGGCGAATCAGAACCACTTACTACTTTGGTTGGTGTCGTTGCCAAAGATCCTTACGATGAACCAAATAAACCAGGTACTCCAGAAGTAACTGACTATGACAATCAAAGCGTCTCTCTTAAATGGACCGCACCAAACAATGATGGCGGTGCACCAATTCAAAAGTACATCATTGAAAAGAAGGATAAAAACAAACCTGATTGGGAAAAAGCAATAGAGGTACCTGGCGACCAATTGGAAGCCACCGTTGCTGGCCTTCAAGAATATGGGGAATACCAATTCCGTGTCGTAGCTGTCAATAAAGCTGGCCCTTCACCTCCATCAGATGCTAGTAAAATGCAAATCGTTAAATATAAGAAACGTAAGTGCATACGTCTTTATATATGTATAAAATGACTCTGTTTTTGTTTATTAGTTTGTACGTTTTTAAGAACTGTAACAACGAGAGTTTTAAAAATTTGGTCCCAATCACTTTCTCAAGGATCTGTCTGTCTGTCTGTCTATCTGTCTGTCTATCTGTCTGTCTGTCTGTCTGTCTGTCAAAGCAAATATTGATTATGGAATATCTATACAAAATGATATTCCATAACTGAATAATTGCGAAAATTTTCAAATCTCAAGGAACAGAAAAAAATAAGACGGATAGGATTAGGGAGAGAGAAAGCCTTCACACAAAGCAAATTTTGATTATCGGATATCTAAAGAACTATTAGTATTAAAATTTTGTATCGATTACTTTGTCTTGGAATGGTTTTACTGCACAAAATGTAGGACGATTAAGAGTTAGAGAATGGGAGTTGTAGCCCCAATACAAAGCAAATTTTAATTTTTAAATATCTAAAGAACTATTGAAGTGATGCATTAAGATTTCATCCTCATTACTTTCCTAAAGAACAATGTTATTGGACAAAATATAGAACGAATAGAATCTGAAGAATGGTAGCAAAGAAAAGTTGTTGTATATGTAAATTACTATCAAAGTGAGAGTCCAATCCAATGACTTTTTCAATAAAAAAGACGCCTAGGATGAAAAGAAGGAGTAGCCACATAGCATGAAATATTAAGTATCTATTATCTGCGGAATAATTGTAGATAGAGGTTAAAGTTAAGTAAATTATTATATTTATAAATTATTACTTTACAGTGAAACCTCGTATTGACCGCACAAACCTCAAGCCATTACTTATACGTGCTGGTAAGCCAATTAAATACGATGTCAATGTACGTGGTGAACCTGCTCCCACAATTACATGGTACCAAAACGACAAAGAATTGAAGCCGGAAGAGGTACCAAGTAATTGTGAAATCAAAAATGTTCCATACAATACCAAAATTTCTATTATTGATACGGAACGCAAACATACTGGAGTATATAAAATCAAAGCAGTTAATGAACATGGTGAAGATGAGGCAACTGTAGAGGTTAATGTATTGGGTGCTCCTGGCAAACCTAAAGGCCCCTTGGAAGTTACTAATGTTACCAAGGATAGCTGCAAACTAAAATGGAAAAAGCCAGACGATGATGGTGGAAAACCGATAACTGCATATCAAGTTGAGAAATTTGATAAGAAACAAGGTCGTTGGATACCAGTCGGTCGCACTTCAGGTCTTGATACCGAAATCGATGTCAAGGGTCTCCAAGAAGGCCATGAATATCAGTTCCGGGTCAAGGCTATTAATGAAGAAGGCGAATCTGAACCTTTAGAGACCGATGGTAGTATTATTGCTAAAAATCCATATGATCCAGCTAGCAAGCCCGGTACGCCAAAGATCGACGACTATAATGAACATATGGTTAAACTTATTTGGGAACCTCCAGAAAACAATGGTGGAGCTCCAATAACAGGTTACATTATTGAAAAGAAGGATAAATACTCACCCCACTGGGACGAAGTTTTAACAACAGATGTAAGTTTAGATGCAAACAATTGATAAAAATTATGAGTTAAAAATTTAATATTTATTTTTCATATTTACTTTTAAACATACATTATAGAGTGCTCTTCCTGAAGCCACTGTTGAAGGCTTAACTGAGGGCAACGTATATCAATTCCGTGTTAGAGCTCTCAACAAAGCAGGGCCAAGTGACCCCAGTGATGCTACTGAACCACATCTTGCCAAGCCAAGAAACTGTAAGATTATTCGTTTTCAAAATATGTTTTTGCTAAACGAGAAAAGCTTATTAACATTATTATTACTTTTGCGCAGCTTTTACAAAAATGAAGTTTTTAATTAGTATAATATGACCATTAGTTCAACAAAGCAAAGCTTTAATATATTTTTATGAATTATTTTTATTTGTTACAATTTTAATTTCAATACCATAGTGAAACCTAGCATTAATCGTGAGAAGATGAAACCAGTTAAAGTTAGAGCTGGACAAACTGTGAAATTTGATGTAGATGTCAAGGGTGAACCTGCCCCGACTTTAACTTGGTTCTTCCAAGAACATGAGTTAATACCTACTGGTCTATCTCGCATTGAAAATGAAGACTATAATACCAAGCTTACTATTGTGGATAGCACTCGCAAGGATTCCGGCACATACAGGCTTAAAGCGGAGAATATTAATGGTACTGATGAAGCTGAAGTTGAGGTTATAATTTTAGACAAGCCATCTAAACCAGAGGGTCCTTTGGAAGTTTCCGATGTTCACAAAGAAGGTTGTAAATTGAAATGGAAAAAACCCAAGGATGATGGTGGTGTCCCACTTACTGGCTATATTATTGAAAAATTGGACACAGCAGTAGGACGATGGGTACCTGCTGGGTCTGTTGATCCTGAAAAAACTGAGCAAGAAATTAAGGGCTTAGAACCCAATCACAGGTACCAATTCCGCGTAAAGGCCGTAAATGAAGAAGGTGAATCGGAACCACTGGAAACTGACTCAGCTATAGTAGCAAAGAATCCATTTGATGTTTCAGCACCACCTGGTCTACCCGAATTTGAAGATTGGGATGAACACCATGTTAAGCTGAAGTGGGAACCACCCATACGTGATGGTGGTGCTCCAGTTACGTCTTACATTATTGAAGTTATGGATAAAGATTCCGGCGAGTTTGTTAAGGCTGCCGAGACTGATGGTCCAGTTTGCAAAGGTGTTGTTAAAAAGTTGGAAGAAGGCCAACAATACAAATTCCGTGTTAGGGCTGTCAACAAAGCTGGTCCATCAGAGCCATCCGAGCAAACGAATTGGCACATTGCCAAACCTCGTTTCCGTAAGTTATAATTATTGTACTTTAAAAATGAAAAAGATAAATAAAATATTCTCTATTTCAGTTAAACCTCAAATCGATAGGACTAATCTTAAACCAGTAACAGTAAAAGTAGGTTTGTCTATTAGCTTGGATATTAATATTAAAGGTGAACCAGCACCTAAAGTAGAATGGTTTTTCAAAGAGCAACCCTTGGTATCAGATGAAGAAGGAGTTAAAATAGATAATATTGATTACAATACCAAATTTTTCGTCATGCGAGCTAAACGACCTATGTCGGGAAAATACGTGATTAAAGCATCCAACGAAGTCGGTGAAGATGTAGCAGAGTTGGATGTCACAGTTTTAGGAAAACCAGGCAAGCCTAAAGGTCCATTGCAGGTCAATGATATTACAAAGCATGGTTGCAAACTGAAATGGGAGAAACCTGAGGACGATGGTGGTGCTCCAATCGATTATTACGAAATTGAAAAGCTTGACCCACACACAGGTCAATGGCTACCTTGTGGTAAAAGCACAGAACCCGAAGCTAAGGTAATTGGTTTGAGTGAAGGTAAACCCTACAAATTCCGTGTAAGAGCTGTTAATAAGGAAGGCGAATCTGAAGATTTGGAAACAGAGAAACCAATTATAGCCAAAAATCCATTCGACGAGCCTGATAAACCTGGCCGTCCCGAACCAACCAATTGGGACAAGGACTTTGTGGATTTAGCTTGGGACCCGCCAGTTAACGATGGTGGTGCTCCTATACAGAAATACATTATTCAAATGCGAGATAAATCAGGTAGATCTTGGGTAGATGCAGCAACAGTTCCTGGTGATCATACCAAAGGCACAGTAACTAATGTCGAAGAAGGACATGAATACGAGTTCCGTATTGTTGCGGTTAACAAAGCGGGTCCCAGTGAACCAAGCGATGTTTCCAAATCTGTTGTTGCCAAACCACGCTTCCTTAAACCTCATATTGATCGTAAAAACTTGCAAAAGAAAACTTTACGCAGTGGACAAATGCTACACATTGAAGCAGCTGTTAAAGGTGAACCTCCAGCGAAGGTTACATGGACATATAATGGGGAGATATTAAAAACTACGGATAGAATTAAAATTGAAAATGAAGATTATAAAACTACTCTCATAATTCCCAAAGTTAAACGTTCAGATAAGGGTATATATATTGTCACGGCCAAAAATGAATCCGGTACAGACACAGTTGAAGTGGAATTGGAAGTACTATGTAAGCCCAGTAAGCCTAAGGGTCCTTTAGCAGTTTCTGACGTTACGGCTGAATCTGTACATTTGAAATGGGATAAGCCAGATGACGATGGCGGCGAGCCAATTGAACATTATGTAGTTGAACGTATGGATACTGAAACGGGTCGATGGGTACCCGTGCTAACAACCAAGTCACCCGAAGCTGATGTGACTGGTCTCACTGAGGGCAAAGAATATTTGTTCCGAGTTAAGGCTGTAAATGCTGAAGGTGAGTCTGAACCTTTAGTTACCGATATTCCTACGACTGCAAAGAATCCTTATGATCCTGCTGATACTCCCGGCAAACCTCAAATTGTTGATTGGTCGGCTCAACATGCTGATTTGAAATGGCGTGCCCCTGAAGATGATGGAGGTGCTCCTATTACAGGTTATATTGTAGAAAAGAAAGACAGTAATACTGGAAAATGGCAGAAGGTATTAGAAACCAATACACCAGAACCCAAAGCTCGTGTAAATGATTTGATTGAAGGCACAAAATATCAATTCCGTGTCAAGGCAGTTAACAAAGCTGGTCAAAGTAAACCTTCAGAACCTTCAGATCAAATGATTGCAAAAGACAGGTTTGCACCACCAAAAATAGATCGTACAAATATTAAGGATGTTACAGTTAAAGCTGGTAACCATATACGTTACGACATTAAAGTTTCAGGAGAACCCCCAGCTACTAAGACCTGGTTCCATAACAAGGCTCGTCTAGAAGGAGATGAAGTCACTATAGATTTAGAACCATACCGTACTAAATTGGCTATACCTATTGCCAAGAGATCACACACCGGAAAATATACATTAAAGGCTGAAAATGATTCAGGTCATGATGAAGCTTCGTTTGAAATTACAGTACTCGATCGACCTGGTCAGCCAGAAGGACCTCTTCGCATTTCTGACATACATAAAGAAGGATGTAAATTGAAATGGAATCCTCCATTGGACGATGGTGGTTTACCTATTGAGCACTATATAGTAGAAAAAATGGATGTAGAAACCGGACGCTGGTTACCATCAGGACGTTTTAAAGAACCATTCGCTGAACTAAATAATTTATTACCTGGTCAAGAATACAAATTCCGTGTTCTTGCTGTTAACACTGAAGGAGAATCAGAGCCTTTGAATGGTGACAAATCTATCATAGCTAAAAATCCATTCGATGAACCTGGTAAACCTGGAACCCCTGAAGCAGTTGACTGGGATAAGGATCATGTGGATCTTGTCTGGAAACCACCACTTAACGATGGCGGATCTCCTATAACAGGATATACCATTGAAAAACGTGAAAAAGGTAGTGATAAATGGATAAAGGCTGCAGAAATATCTGCACCTCTGCCTGGGGAGGAATGCAAAGCTACAGTTCCCAATTTAGATGAAAATTGCGAATACGAATTCAGAGTTAAAGCAATAAATGCTGCTGGTCCAGGTGCACCTTCAGACGCTAGCAAGTCCGTTATTACCAAGCCCCGTAAACGTAAGTAAATATACACAATTAAAATAAAGTCTGTTATAGAGTTGTTTCTTTTTTTAAATATAGTGGCACCCAAAATCGATCGCCGTAACATTCATACTTACAATATTAAGGCCGGAGAACCTATTTGCTTGGATATTGCGGTAAGTGGTGAACCAGCTCCCGATGTTATCTGGTCTCAGAATGGAAAATCTATACAACAAACTTCTTCGCGTCATATAGTCAATATACCTTATAACACCAAATACGTGAATGAAAATCCAGAACGTAAGGATACCGGTCTTTATAAGATTGTAGCCCATAATAAATATGGCCAAGATCAAGTTGAATTCCAAATAAATATTATAAGTATGTTTTATAATGCGCATGGTTTAATGAGTTTTTAATAAAAAACGTTTTTAAAATTTTAGCTAAACCCGCCAAACCTGAGGGTCCCTTAGAAGTCTCCGATATACATAAGGAAGGATGCAAATTGAAATGGAAAAAACCTAAAGATGACGGAGGTGAACCTATTGATGGTTATGTTATCGAAAAGTTCGATCCTGATACTGGCATTTGGTTGCCTTGTGGTAAGAGTGATGTTCCTGAATTTGAAGTTGATGGTTTAACTCCGGGTCACGAGTACAAATTCCGTGTTAAGGCTGTAAATAAAGAAGGAGAATCAGAACCTTTAGAAACCTTTGGTACTATCGTAGCTAAGGATCCATTCACTATGCCATCCAAACCAGGTGCTCCAGAGCCTACAGATTGGACAGCAAATAAAATCGAATTGGCGTGGCCAGAGCCTGCTAGTGATGGTGGTTCACCAATCACTGGTTATATAATTGAAAAGAAGGATAAGTATAGTCCTATGTGGGAAAAAGCACTCGAAACTGATTCTCCAGTTCCAACAGCGACAATTAATGGACTAATAGAAGGTAATGAATACCAATTCCGTGTTATAGCAGTCAACAAAGCTGGTCAATCTGAACCATCTGATGCTAGCAAAACATTCGTAGCTAAACCTCGTTATTTGGCTCCTAAGATCGATAGACGTAATTTGAGGGACATAACAATTTCTGCTGGATCAACTCTTAAATTAGATGCCAACATTATTGGTGAACCTGCACCAAAGGTAGAATGGAG
This sequence comes from Cochliomyia hominivorax, assembly GCA_004302925.2. NCBI lineage: Eukaryota > Metazoa > Arthropoda > Insecta > Diptera > Calliphoridae > Cochliomyia > Cochliomyia hominivorax. Next base: position 3,774,772 of record PYHX02000312.1, on the reverse strand, counting down.
GTTCTCCAATTGCCCACTACAAACAGGCAAAAATATTACTATTGATTCTCCTGATTACTATACAAAGTTAGTTGTACGTCCAGCTCAACGAGCCGATTCTGGAGAATATGTTGTTTCTGCTACTAATAGTTCAGGCAAAGACTCTGTTCAAATTAATGTTATAGTAACCGATAAACCCACCGCACCTAAAGGACCGCTTCAAATTTCTGATGTTCACAAGGAAGGTTGCCACCTTAAATGGAAACGACCTGAAGATGATGGTGGTACTCCAGTGGAATACTTCCAAATTGATAAGCTTGACCCTGAAACTGGTTGCTGGATTCCTTGTTGTCGTTCTACAGAACCTCAAGCCGACGTCACTGGTCTTAATCCTGGAGGTGAATATAAATTCCGCGTTTCTGCTGTCAATGCTGAAGGCGAATCAGAGCCGTTGGTTGGCGATGAATCAATCATTGCAAAGAATTCGTTTGATGAACCTGGAAAACCAGAAAATCTCCGACCAACAGATTGGGATAAGGACCATATTGACTTGGCCTGGACACCACCAATTAATGATGGTGGATCGCCTATTACAGGATATATTGTCGAAAAGAAAGATAAATACGGCAAGTGGGAAAAGGCTGTAGAGGTACCTGCTGATCAGACTAAGGCTACAGTTCCAGATTTAATTGAAGGTCAAGCCTACGAATTCCGTGTGTCTGCTGTAAACGCCGCTGGTCCTGGTGAACCATCCGATGCTACTCAACCAATAGTAGCGAAGCCTCGCAATAAAGCACCACTTATTGATCGTACTAATCTCATTGAAGTGCGCATTAAAGCGGGGCAATCATTTACATTTGACTGTAAAGTTTCTGGTGAACCAGCCCCAAAAACAAAATGGTTGCTCAAAAAGCGCGAAGTTTATACAAAAGATAACGTTAAAGTAACACACGTTGATTATAACACAAAACTGAAAGTAACTAATGCAACTCGTGCTGATTCTGGAGTATATACTGTACATGCTGAAAACATGAGCGGTGAAGATAGCGCTGATGTCAAAGTAACCGTAATTGATAAACCTTCACCACCTAATGGTCCTTTGAAAGTTGACAATGTTCATGCCGACGGCTGTTCATTACATTGGAATCCTCCAGATGATGATGGAGGCCAACCAATTGAAAATTATGTTATTGAAAAATTGGACGAAATAACTGGAAGATGGGTCCCTGCTGGCGAAACTGATGGTCCCGTAACTAACTTTGATGTTAAAAATCTCACTCCAGGACACAAGTACAAATTCCGTGTACGTGCAAAGAATCGCCAAGGCACTTCTGAGCCTTTAACTACTCCACACTCAACTGAAGCCAAAAATCCCTATGGTGAGCCTACAAAACCAGGAACTCCAGAAATTAAAGATTACGACAAAGACTTTGTGGACTTGGTATGGACTCGACCCGAAAGTGATGGTGGTTCGCCAATTACTGGTTACATTATTGAAAAACGAGATAAGTATTCACCAAACTGGGAGCCATGTGCCGAAATTGAAGGTGACGTCACTGAAGGTCATGTTCCTGATTTAGTCGAAGGAAATAAATACGAGTTTCGTGTTCGCGCAGTTAACAAGGCTGGCCCTGGAGAGCCTAGTGATGCCTCATTATCACATATTGCTCGTCCAAAGAACTTGCCGCCTAAAATTGATCGCAACTTTATGATGGATATTAAGGTGCGGTCTGGAAATACCTTTGAATTTGATGTTCCAGTTATTGGTGAGCCCGTTCCTACTAAGGAATGGTCTCATGAAGGAAACATTGTTATTAACACAGATCGTGTTAAATTAATTAATGAAGATTATCGAACAAAATTACGAGTGGTGGATGCTAAACGTGCTGATACTGGTGAATACACATTAGTCGCCCGTAACATAAATGGTACTGATAGGGCAACTGTCAAAGTGACTGTCTTGGATGTACCATCTCCTCCTGAAGGACCCCTTCGACCAGACGAAGTGACCAAAAACTCAATTTCGTTACGTTGGCGTCCACCTAAAGATGATGGTGGCTCTGAAATTACTCATTATGTGGTAGAGAAAATGGATACTGATGCTATGAGATGGGTGCCTGTTGGTGAATGCGCAGATTGCGAAATTCGTGCCGATAATTTAATTGAAGGTCATGATTACAACTTCCGTGTACGTGCTGTAAATAAACAAGGTCAATCACAACCATTGGTAACCACACAAGCTATAACAGCTAAAGATCCATTCTCTAAGCCTGACAAACCGGGCCAACCACAAGCAGTTGATTGGGGCAAAAACTTTGTTGATCTTGAATGGCCATCTCCAAAACGTGATGGAGGTTCTCCCATTACTAGCTATATCATAGAGAAACGTCCTAAATTTGGTCAATGGGAAAAGGCTCTAGAAGTCCCTGGCAAAGAAACTAAAGCCCATATACCTGATTTAACGGAGGGACAAGAATACGAGTTCCGAGTAATTGCTGTCAATCGTGGCGGTCACAGCGATCCATCTGATCCTACTTTGCCCGTTATTTGCAAGCCTCGTTTCTTGGCTCCCTACTTTGATAAATCACTACTTAATGATATAACAGTACATGCAGGTAAGAGTCTTGGCTGGACTTTACCCATTGAAGCCTCACCAAGACCAACAATCCAATGGCTATTTAATGGTAAACCAATTGAACCTTCACCCAGAGTTGACATCAATCTATTCCAGAACGAATTAACATTTGAAATTTCTAGTGCGTTGCGTTCTGATGAAGGTAGATACACTCTTGTTTTGAAAAATGAGCACGGGTCATTTGATGCAACTGCTCATGCTACAGTTTTAGATCGCCCAAGTCCACCAATCGGTCCTTTAGATATTACAAAAATTACTCGTGATGGTTGCCATCTAACCTGGCAAGTACCCGAAGATGATGGTGGATCGCCAATTTTACATTATATAATAGAAAAGATGGACTTATCTCGTGGTACCTGGTCAGATGCTGGTATGAGTACACATCCTGTTCATGATGTTACTCGTCTTACACACCGTAAAGAATATTTGTTCCGTGTGAAGGCTGTAAATGCAATTGGTGAATCAGAACCGTTAGAGGCGGCCAGAAGTATAATTGCTAAAAACGAATTTGATGAACCCGACGCACCCGGTAAACCAGTCGTTACTGATTGGGACCGTGACCACGTTGATTTGCAATGGGCTGAACCAAAATCTGATGGTGGTTCTCCTATCACAGAATACATTATTCAAAAGAAAGAGAAAGGTAGCCCATATTGGGTTAATGTTGTTCATGTTCCACCAAATAAAACAGCTGCCACAGTACCAGATTTAACTGAAGGTCAAGAATATGAGTTCCGTGTTATAGCAGTTAATCAAGCAGGACAATCTGAACCATCTGAACCTTCAGATATGATACAAGCTAAAGCTAGATATTTGGCCCCCAAAATTATTACACCATTGCATGACATACGCATTAAAGCTGGTCTTATTTTCCACATTGATATCAACTTCATTGGTGAACCAACACCAGAAGTTATTTGGGACCTCAATAACAAACCTCTCAGTAATAATGAACGATCAACTATAACATCGATTGGATATCATACAGTTGTACATACCGTTAACTGCCAACGTAGTGATTCTGGACGCTACCACTTGTTATTGCGTAACGACTCAGGTATAGACGAGGGAAGCTTTGAGTTAGTTGTACTCGATCGTCCGGGTCCACCTGTAGGTCCTCTAGAATATGAAGAGATCACAGCTAATTCAGTAACAGTTTCCTGGAAGCCGCCAAAAGATAATGGAGGTTCTGAAATATCTGCTTACGTTATTGAAAAACGCGACTTGACCCATGGTGGAGGTTGGGTACCAGCCGTTACGTATGTTAATGCTAAATACAATCATGCTGTTGTACCACGTCTTTTAGAGGGAACACAGTACGAATTTAGAGTAATGGCTGAAAATCTACAAGGACGATCAGATCCTCTTACTTCCGAAGAACCAGTTATTGCTAAAAATCAATACACAGTACCTGGAGCGCCTAGTAAGCCCGAACTTACAGCAAGCGACAAAGATCATATTTCAATTAAATGGAAGGCTCCTATCAGTAATGGTGGTTCCCCCGTTATTGGATATGACATAGAAAGACGTGATGTAACTACTGGCCGCTGGCTAAAAATTAATGCTGAACCAGTGCCAAATACTGAATACACGGATGACCGTGTTACGTCTAGTCATCAATATCAATACCGGGTTTCCGCAGTCAATGCTGCAGGTAATGGTAAACACTCAGAGCCATCCAACATACTGACTGCAAAAGCAATGCGAGAAAAACCACGTTTATATTTGGATGGGCTTATTGGTCGCAAGATTAAAGTACGTGCTGGCGAACCTGTTAATGTTAATATACCTATATCTGGTGCACCCACACCGACCATTGAATGGAAACGGGGAAGCGTTAAAGTACCAGAAAATAACCGTTATTCATTTAATACAAATTCTGAACGTACTATATTCCGCATTGACGATACTGTGAGAGATGATGCTGGTGTTTATAACATTACAGCTTCTAATGAATTTGGAAAAGATAGTGCAGATATTGAAATTATTGTAGTTAATAAGCCTTCACCACCAGAAGGACCATTGACTTACACCGAAACTGCTCCCGACCACATTTCTCTTTCTTGGAACCCCCCTAAGGATAATGGAGGTAGTGACATAACTGGTTATGTTATCGAAGTAAGTGAATTTGGTTCAGATAATTGGAAACCAGTGCCAGGCTATTGTCCTAAAACATGTTACACTGTGAAGGGTCTAACCGAGGGTAAAAAGTATGTTTTCCGCGTTAGAGCTGAAAACATTTATGGAGTTTCTGAACCTTTGGATGGTAAACCAGTAGTTGCTAAATCACCATTTGATCCTCCAGATGCCCCCAGCCAACCTCAAGTTGTTGCCTATTCTCCAAATTCCGCCAGCTTAGAATGGCATCCACCTGAGTATTGCGGTGGTAAACCCATAATTGGTTACATTGTGGAACGTCGTGAACGTGGAGGTGAATGGATTAAATGCAACAATTATCCTACACCTAATACCAGTTACACTGTACCTGATTTACATGAAGGTGGTAGATATGAATTCCGTGTTTTAGCTGTTAATGAAGCAGGTCCAGGAAAACCATCGAAACCTTCAGAGCCAATCACTGCTGAATTACAAAGATACAAACCAGATCCACCAGAGCCACCAAAGGCTGATCGTATTACCAAAAATAGTGTTACTTTGTCTTGGCGTCCTCCAAGAAACGATGGCAAGTCAAAGATTAAGGGCTACTTCTTGGAATTTAGACCAAAGAATTCAAAGAATTGGGAACCTGTTAACGAATTACCTATTAACAATACAGTGTATACCATACCAAACTTGAAGGAAGGCGAAGAATATACTTTCCGTGTTGCCGCCGTGAATGAAGTCGGTCGTTCTGATCCTTCCAAACCATCACAACCGATTGTTATTGAGGAACAACCAAATAAACCTTGTATGGATTTGGGTGGTGTACGTGATATTGTTTGTCGTGCTGGAGAAGATTTTAGCATCCACGTTCCTTATGTTGGTTTCCCTAAACCAACAGCACATTGGTACGCCAATGATATTGTGATAGAAGATGATGGTCAGCGTATGTTCCAACGTTTAACAGATGATTCTGCCTCCTTCATCGTAAAGAATTCTAAACGTTCAGATTCCGGTCAATATAGATTACAATTAAAAAATCCATCTGGTTTTGATACAGCCACCATCAATGTAAAAGTATTGGATCGTCCTAAACCACCTACAAACTTGTGTGCTGATGAATTCGCTGGTGATGCTCTTACCTTATACTGGACGCCACCTAAAGATGATGGCGGCTCACCTATTACAAATTATATAATAGAAAAGAAGGAAGCTCATTCATCGACTTGGACAAAGGTTAGCAGTTATTGTACTGTGCCTTTTATTCGTGTACGTAATCTGGCTATTGGAAAGGAATACGATTTCCGAGTTGTTGCAGAAAATAAATATGGACAATCTGAACCAGCTACTACAGATGAACATATTCGTGCTAGACATCCATTTGATGTACCTAATGCTCCCGGGGTTCCACGTGGAATTGATTCAACAGAAGATAGCATAACAATTTCATGGACTAAACCTAGACATGATGGTGGTTCCCCTATCACTGGCTACATTGTAGAGAAACGTTTAATCAGTGAAGAAAAATGGACTAAAGCAATCCAGTCTTTATGTCCCAGCTTAACTTGTAAAATTCCTAATCTTATTGAAAACGCTGAATATGAATTTAGGGTAGCTGCTGTCAATGCTGCTGGACAGTCACCCTATAGTGCATCAAGTGATCCAATATTCTGTCGCCGTCCACCACACGCACCTAAAATTACTTCTGATCTTTCAATACGTGATATGACAATCATTGCCGGTGAAGAACTCCGCATCACTGTACCTTATCATGCAAACCCACGTCCTACATCATCATGGGCTATAAATAATCAAGAAGTATTCCAAGACGAACGTATTAAATTTGAAACAAATGAATTTACATCAGTTTACCACAATAAATGTGCTAAGCGATCTGATACCGGTTCATACACTATAACGTTAACCAACAACAAGGGCTCAGATTCAGCTTCTTGCTATGTAACTGTTGTCGACAGGCCAGGAATTCCGCAAGGACCCCTGTTGGCCTCAGATATTACACCTGATACATGTACATTGTCATGGAAGACTCCTTTGGATGATGGTGGTTCGCCAATTACCAATTATGTAGTTGAAAAGCTTGATAACAATGGTATGTGGGTTAAGGTTAGCAGTTTTGTTCGTAATATACACTACGATGTTATGGGTTTGGAACCAAATCATAAATATCATTTCCGTGTTCGTGCTGAAAACCAATATGGACTATCCGATCCTTTGGAGTTAGAAGAACCTGTTACGGCTAAATATCAATTCACTGTTCCCGATCCACCAGGACAACCTAAAGTTATCGACTGGGACTCAGGTAATGTAACTTTGATTTGGACCCGCCCAAGTAGTGACGGTGGTTCACGCATCCAAGGATACCAAATTGAATATCGTGATGTTGTTAATGATTCAGCTTGGAATACATATGAATTTTTGATTAAAGATACAAAATATCAATTGTATAATTTAACAAATGGCAGCGAATATGAATTCAGAGTTAAAGCTAAGAATGCCGCTGGATTCAGTAAACCATCGGCGCCATCTACACGATTCAAGCTTAAAGGAAAATTCACTGTACCATCTCCACCAGGTACTCCTCAAGTTGTAAAAGTCGGTAAAAATTACGTTGATCTTAAATGGGAAAAACCACTGAACGATGGTGGATCTCGTATTACTGGCTATATTGTAGAACGTCGTGATATTGGAGGTGCCATTTGGGTTAAGTGCAATGATTACAATGTAATGGATACTGAATATACTGTTATTAATTTAATTGAAATGGGTGATTATGAATTCAGAATTTTTGCTGTTAATGCTGCTGGTCGCTCTGAACCAAGCTCTTGCACTATGCCTATTAAGGTTTGTGAAGTACTGGGTGGTGAAAAGCCTGAATGGGTAACACGTTTGCAAGATCGTGTGGCACCATTTGGCAAAGATTTTACTTTGCAATGTCAAGCTACTGGTAAGCCAGTTCCTACTGCAAGATGGCTTCGCAATGGTAAAGAAATTCAAATGGGAACAGGCCGTTATACGTGTCAAAGCGAGGACGGCATTTTCCGTCTACACATATCTAATGTACAGAACGGCGATGAAGGTGATTACACATGTGAGGCTATTAATTCATTAGGTTTTGTACACACCTCAGGCTACTTGAAGATTGGATCTCCACCAGTTATTAACAAATGCCCAACTGAGCTATTCTGGCCAGAGGGAGATAACACTAAAGTTAAAATCTTCTACGGTGGCGATCAGCCAATGAATATTAAGATTAGTCGTAACAATGAAGTACTTACAGAAAACGAACCTCATTTCAAATACACCATTTTCGATGATTACGTGGCAATATTTATACGTGATATTGTCAAATCGGATGCTGGATTATATCAAATCGAATTTTCTAATGAGTCGGGAATTGCAACCGCCCAGTTCGATGCACGCATTACAGGTTTGCCTTCAGCACCTGTCGGCCCCATGGGTATTTCTCATATTAACAAAAACTCTTGTACATTGGCTTGGCGACCACCTGCCCATGATGGTGGTATGCGAGTTACTCATTACGTAGTTGAGCGCAAAGATGTTGTGTCGCCACATTGGATAACCGTATCTAGTTTCTGTAAAGACACTTCCTTCAATGTACAGGGTCTCATTGAAAATCAGGAATATGTGTTCCGAGTTATGGCTGTAAATGACAATGGTATGGGTCCAGCTCTAGAAGGTCTAAATCCCATAAGAGCTAAAGCACCCATAGATCCTCCATCACCTCCGGGTATACCTAAAGTTCAAGAAATTGGTGAAGACTTTGTGCATTTGGAATGGGAAAAGCCCGAATCGGATGGTGGTGCTCACATTCAAGGCTATTGGATAGATAAGCGGGAGGTTGGTAGCAATACATGGCAACGTGTAAACGTTACCATTTGTGCTGCCACCCAAATAAATTGTCCCAATTTAATTGAGGGACGTCAGTATGAATTCCGCATATTTGCACAAAATGAAGCAGGTCTCTCTAAGGAGTCATCAGCTTCAACACCTGTTAAAGTGATTGATCCAAAAGCAGCTACTGCGCCTGTGATTGTGAAACCGCTACGCGATACCCAATGCATACAAAATCACAATGCACAATTCAGTTGTACTATTACCGGTGTTCCTAAGCCAGTTATTAGCTGGTATAAGGGAGCGCGGGAAATTACAAATGGTGCCCGGTACCATATGTATTCCGAAGGTGATAACTACTATCTCAACATTAATGATGTATTTGGTGAAGACGCAGATGAATACGTTTGCCGTGCTGTGAACAAAGCCGGCGCTAAGTCCACTCGTGCTGCACTCGCAATTGCAAGTAAGTAAATTTAATTCAATTATTTTATATATTTTCTTATTAAATATTTTTTATACACTTATTCTTAACGTAAAGCTGCACCAAAATTAAACGTTCCACCAAGATTCCGTGACACTGCCTACTTCGACAAGGGTGAAAATGTTGTGGTCAAGATTCCATTCACAGGTTTCCCTAAACCACGTATACACTGGGTACGTGATGGTGAAAATATCGAGTCCGGTGGTCACTACCACGTAGAAACTAAGGAACGTCACGCTATATTAACAATTCGTGATGGATCACGCCTGGATTCAGGTCCATATAGAATTACAGCTGAAAATGAACTAGGTTCGGATACGGCAATCATTAAGATCCAAATAAGTGATCGTCCAGATCCACCACGCTTCCCTACGGTTGAAAGTATTGCCACTGATTCATTATCTCTTAGTTGGAAAGCTCCAGTATGGGATGGTGGAAGTAATATTACAAACTACTTGGTTGAAAAACGTGAACATCCATTAACCTCTTGGTTACGTGTGGGCAATACACGATTTACAACTATGGCAGTAACTGGTTTGACGCCAGGCAAAGAATACGAATTCCGTGTTTATGCTGAAAATATATATGGTCGCTCCGATCCTTCTGATGTTAGTACACTGATCAAAACTAAAGACGCTGTCAAAAAGAAGCCTAAAGAACGTAAATGGGAAATTGATGAAAATGGAAAGAAAGTTCGCGGCAAGGCTGACGGTCCTATTAAGGACTACGATTCTTATGTCTTTGACATATATTCCAAATACGTACCTCAACCAGTGGAAATTTCACATGAAAGTGTATATGATAAATATGACATCCTAGAGGAAATCGGTACTGGTGCTTTTGGAGTAGTTCATAGATGCCGTGAACGTAGCACTGGCAATATTTTCGCTGCCAAATTCATACCAGTTTCTCATGCAGTTGAAAAAGACTTAATTCGTCGTGAAATAGATATTATGAATCAACTCCACCATCAAAAATTAATTCATTTACATGATGCTTTTGAGGATGACGATGAAATGGTTTTAATTTTAGAATTGTAAGTTAACGTCAATTAATAACAATTATTAGAATACTTTATCTTAGTTTAGATTTCGAATTTGGTTTATCTATTCTTAACACTGATACAGTTTTTACATGTAATATATTTGTTTTAATATCATTGTCATTATTTGCAGCTTATCTGGTGGAGAACTTTTTGAGCGTATTACCACAGAAGGTTACCGTATGACCGAAGCTGAAGTTATCAACTATATGCGACAAATTTGCGAAGGAATTAGACATATGCATGAAAAGAATATAATCCATTTGGATATTAAGCCAGAAAATATCATGTGTCAAACACGTACTAGTACAAATGTGAAATTAATTGATTTTGGTTTAGCGACCCGATTAGATCCTAATGAAGTAGTTAAGATTACCACAGGTACAGCCGAGTTTGCCGCACCGGAAATAGTTAATCGCGAATCAGTTGGTTTTTATACTGACATGTGGGCTACCGGTGTGCTTGCATATGTCTTGTTAAGTGGGCTTTCACCATTCGCTGGCGACAATGATATACAAACCTTGAAAAATGTTAAGGCTTGTGATTGGGATTTCGACGAAGCGGCTTTCCGTCACATTTCCGAAGAGGCTAAAGACTTTATACGCAAATTATTAGTAGCTAACAAAGAAAAGCGTATGACTGCCCATGAATGTCTGTTGCATCCATGGTTAACCGGCGATCATAGTGATCATACTTACCAAATTGCACGTGATCGGTATCTTGCATTCCGTGACAAGCTTCGCAAAAAGTACGAAGACTTTGAAAAATATTTATTGCCCATTGGTCGTCTCTCAGAATACTCATCACTACGAAAATTACTTATGGAAAAATACAAGATACATGATACGTCATTCGATCGCCGTCAAGCTGCTCCTCGCTTTGTTATTCGTCCCACTTCACAATTCTGTTATGAAGGCCAAAGTGTCAAGTTCTATTGCCGCTGTATAGCCATTGCTACACCCACCCTAACCTGGACCCATAACAATGTTGAATTGCGACAGAGTGTTAAGTTTATGAAACGTTATGCTGGCGATGACTACTACTTTATTATCAATCGTGTAAAACTTGAAGATCGCGGAGAATATATAATACGTGCTGAAAACCATTATGGATCACGCGAAGAAGTTGTATTTTTGAACGTTCAACCACTGCCAAAAGAACAACCTAGATATGTTCATGAATCTACACCAGTTCGTCGTCGCGAGCCTCTACCTTACACCTTTTGGCAAGAGGAATCGGAATCGGCTCCTAGTTTTACATTCCTATTACGTCCACGTGTTATGCAAGCTCGTGATACCTGTAAACTACTTTGCTGTCTTAGTGGCAAACCAGTACCAACTGTTAAGTGGTACAAGGATGGACGTGAATTAAACAAATATGAATATGCTATGTCACATTCAGATGGTGTAGTTACAATGGAAATTATTGACTGTAAGCCTTCAGATTCTGGTAAATATACTTGCAAAGCAACTAATTGCCATGGAACTGATGAAACCGAATGTGTTGTCATTGTTGAAGGTAAATAAATATTAATTTTAATTGTTGGTTAATACCTGCAGTTATTTATTATATTTATCGTTAATTAGAAAAATTACATTGCTTCATAAGAAACATTTATAATAAATTATTCTATGGCAAAACACGACATATACAAACTATTCTGTGAAAATCTATATAAAAAAATTTTTTGTTCATAGAAATGTATATTTTTGTCCATAAAGTAAAAATTATTTAAAAGTATTTTTTAAACGAGCAATGCATATTGAATTCAGTTATATTAAATAAAAAACAATAATATAATTGTCGCGCTAGTATGATTAAGTTAAATAATTTTAATTTATGTATTATTCTTTATATTAAACAAGCATTTATTATGTATTATTTTTTGAATAGGAGAATGGGTAACACCTGAGCAGGCAGAACTTGCTCATAATTTCTTATATTCAGGAGGTAAAGATTATTTTTTATGAGGAAATGAAAAGATTTTTTTATTTACCCTAACCTTAGTTTTTCTAAATTTTGTCAAAATGATTCCTTATTTACTTTTTAAATTCCAAATTCCCTCCTAGTCTAAAATGAATGTGTAAATACACTATTAACACAAAGTGCAGCGTAATATTAACTAATACTGTAATCAATAATATTCAATAACCCAAACAAATTTATGTAGCAGTAGAGAAATAATAAAATAGAATATTGTTAAAATGAAGTAACAACTTTCGAAAGAAAATAGCATGGTGGAATATTTTTAACTGTTTTTAATGTGGATTAAAATTTGACAATAAGCATTCTTTGTGTATAAAATGTTCAAGCAATTTTTAATATAGAATACGTAATGCATAGCCGCATGCAATTAATATCGTATTGTTACGTATGTCGTATATCAAAAGAACCTTGTACATAATTTGTTATTTACAAATGTTTATAAATATTCATATAAATTAAGTAAGCTAATTTTCTTATATTACACTAATTTTCTATTATTACCAAAAATACGTTAGTTTTTAAATTTGCAATCCTTTAATTTTGTTTTGTAAAATTTTAACATTTAGATCGAAAATATATTGAGCATCCATTAAAACCATTGCCACCACCAATCATAACCAGGACACAGTTTAGTTCATCTATAAATACCTCTTCCAACACATTTTCTTCAACGTCGTCAAGACAAAATGAGACATCGTCCAGCTATTCATCAACAAATCAAAATTATTCATCCAGCAACAAGGTAACAATAGAGTTTTAACTCGTATAAGAAACCCTTAAATTATTATAACGAAATAATTTAATTCTTAGAATAAATTTTTAAATTTATGAAATCTTGTTTTGGTAGAAATATATTAGAATTTATTTCGTGTTTTCAAAACACAAAATAAATTAAAATGTTTGCATTAATAAATCCACTTAAGCTAATATTTGGTTTATAAAAAGTCTTTCTGTAACATAATTTCAATTTTATTTCCAAACAATTTCAAGACTGTCAACAGTACAAGTTCCTATTCAACGACAGATAAAAGCATTTCAAATAAGAAGAAATATGCCTCCAGTAGCCTTCAAACACCTGGAAGTCCTTCTAGATCGCGTAGTGCTACTAAAGAATTAATTCGTAAGTATAAATAAGCTACTGTTCCATTCATTACTTGACACTTCATAATTTTATTGTATCTAGTGCCACCAGATGATTCTTTAATGTGCAAGCCAGAATTTACAAAGCCGTTGCACGATTTAAGCATTCGTGATGGTGAACAATTGGTACTAACTTGTCACGTTAAGGGCGATCCAGATCCACAAATCACTTGGTCTAAGAATGGCAAATCTATTGCTTCATCTGATATAATGGACTTAAAATATAAAAACGGTGTAGCTACCTTAACCATACATGAAGTGTTCCCCGAGGATGAAGGTGTTTATGTCTGTACAGCAACAAATTCAATTAGTGCTGTAGAAACCAAATGCAAATTGACTGTTAAACGTATGTATTATATTTACAATCGATAAATGTAAAAAATAATAGTTTGTTTTATTGTACTTGTAGCATTAGACAAAAATTCTACCAAGCGTTTTGTTAGCAGCGATAAACCTCCTAGAATTGTTAGTCATCTGGAATCACGTTTCGTAAAGGATGGCGATATGGTAACGTTGGCATGTCGTATTATTGGTGCTGAGAATTTCGACGTTGTTTGGCTTCACAATAACAAAGAAATTAAGCCAAGCAAAGATTTCCAGTACACTAAAGAGGCAAATATTTATAAATTGCAAATAGCAGAAATTTTCCCCGAAGATGCAGGTACTTACACCTGTGAGGCTTTCAATGATGCTGGAGAATCCTACAGCACATGTACAATCAACGTCATTGTTCCTGGCGAAGATCCAAAGCAACCAGCTTTCGTCAAATTCCCAACATCTGTGACAGTTCAAGAAGGTGAAAATGCTAAATTTGAATGTGAAATCCAAGAAGAACCTGTTCAACTAAACTGGCTTAAAGATGGCAAACAAGTGAACGAGTCAAGTTCACGCTACACCTTTACTAAAGAGGATGGCAATCGTTACACATTTACCATAAAACAGTGTACTATGGATGATGTTGGCCAATATCAAGCTAAATCAATTGGAAGAAAGGGTGAAACATTTGCGGCTTTCTCCGTTAATGTATTTAGTACCGAATCATAAAGAAAACGAATAACGAATACGTTTTACTGCTATTATTATAATTATTTATATTATTATTATTAATATTATTATTGTAACTGTAACTATAAAATATTCATAGTCTTATTTTTAACTAAACAAGAGAACGCAATGAATCCCAATTTAAACTTTTAATTCTGAAGATAAACTTACATACTTAATACTTTATATATGCATTTCTCTTGATCGCAAACTATTATAATTATAAACGAAAAATGTCTCACTCTCTCCCTCATTATAATTTGGTTATTTTAATATAATGTATTAAAATTTTATTATATAACAAAAAAGCAGTTAGCGCTCCATTTTGAAGTTTACTTAACTATTGTTTGGTTTGATTCGGTTAATTATTAAGTAGCATCCTCAACTTTAAAAAAAAAATGATTGATACTCTCTCTCTCTCTCTCTTTAAAATTAATATTATACCAAATTACACCAAACTAGATCGTTTTCAAATCTCCTAAAATGAAGTGTTAATTGCTTTATATATGAACGATGTAATGTTTGCAATACAAATGTTTGTGACGTTTTATTTTATATTGCGTATTATATGTAAAAAAATAAAAAATCCAAAAGGCTTATATAATAATTAAAACAACGTCTTTCTTTTCCATAATATTTACACATAATAAACAGCCCATAAGGAAGTTACAGTCATTCATGGCCTTGTATAATTCATAGTCTTGTATAATTCGTTCTCTGATTTGTATTTGCATTGAACTATGAAAAAAATATATATACGTGTACCCTTTCTTGTGAACCCTCCAAATTGATATAATTTTTTAGCGCCAAATAAAATTTGATGTAGCATCAGATATCCTATTAGTAGTGGTACCACATTAATTAGTTTGTTACATGTCGAAAATATTTTAGAATTTATGCGTATTATTACAACAAATACAAGAATACAAAAAGAATATGCAGTAAAATTTTTGCTTCTTAGAAAACATCAAAAACAATAAATAAATAAATAAAAAACTTAATTAGCAATACCTGTCGTAAGGCAGCTCTGCGTGAGTAAGCATCTATCGCCTCATCGCTGTTTTATTCCTTTTTGCGCAAGAGTTTTGCGTCTTGATCTGGTTTAATAATAGTTAATAATATATAATGCGCATCTTATACAAAAATAAAAATATTTATAAAAATTTTTCGTGCTGCAGGGGGAAACACAAATAAGATGGTAAAAAAATTGTCGTTCTCATCGTATAAACTTGTATTTTTCGCCGTATGTCAGTGTTGCCGATATATGAACTTTTTAAATATTTTATGAGCCTAAAATGACATTTTAAGGATTTAATGATTCATGACCCAAATTTGACGAAGTTCTACAAACATTTTGAATTTTAATTCCAAGGTTTTTGTAATTCATAATAAGAATTCCGATTATTTATACCCTTCACCACACCCTCTTCACAGCGGTGAAGAGGGTATATAAACTTTTTCATTTCATATTGTAACGAAGTAATTCGTTACATATTTTTTTGTTGTAAAATCAGATATGAATTAACTCGCTAACATGAATTTAAAGTGTACTTGCTTATTTTATAATTGTTCTTGTAAAATAACTGTTAATTTTTAAGAGTGTAAATATAAGAGAAATTGTTGTAGTATAAGAGAATATAGTAACATATTTAAGTATGAGTACATTACATGCCCAACATACAAAATAGTTGCATCACTACTACGATACTGTTGTATTACCACTAATACTAATAATAAACATCACTACTTCTTCAGTTGGACTTGTGCTGCCGTTGTGGACGGACAGCTATCGCAAGTTTTTAATAGCTTCGATAGCAGCCGTATACAGGCAAAACAGTCCCAACCTAGTAGTAGTGTTAGGGTTTCTACTGGTATTTACTGCCATAGATCCCAAACAATGTAGTAGTGTTAGGGTTTCTACTGGTATTTACTGCCATAGATCCCAAACAATGTAGTAGTGTTAGGGTTTCTACTGGTATTTACTGCCATAGATCCCAAACCATGTAGTAGTGTTAGGGTTTCTACTGGTATTTACTGCCATAGATCCCAAACAATGTAGTAGTGTTAGGGTTTCTACTGGTATTTACTGCCATAGATCCCAAACAATGTAGTAGTGTTAGGGTTTCTACTGGTATTTACTGCCATAGATCCCAAACAATATAGTAGTGTTAGGGTTTCTACTGGTATTTACTGCCATAGATCCCAAACAATATAGTAGTGTTAGGGTTTCTACTGGTATTTACTGCCATAGATCCCAAACCATGTAGTAGTGTTAGGGTTTCTACTGGTATTTACTGCCATAGATCCCAAACAATATAGTAGTGTTAGGGTTTCTATTGGTATTTACTGCCATAGATCCCAAACAATGTAGTAGTGTTAGGGTTTCTACTGGTATTTACTGCCATAGATCCCAAACAATATAGTAGTGTTAGGGTTTCTACTGGTATTTACTGCCATAGATCCCAAACAATATAGTAGTGTTAGGGTTTCTACTGGTATTTACTGCCATAGATCCCAAACCATGTAGTAGTTTTAGGGTTTCTACTGGTATTTACTGCCATAGATCCCAAACAATATAGTAGTGTTAGGGTTTCTACTGGTATTTACTGCCATAGATCCCAAACAATATAGTATGGCAAAAGGGAATCTACTGGTTTTTACAACCATAGATACCAGGCAATTTAATAGTGATAGGTATGGTAGTAGAACTACTAATACAATTACAAAATAATATTCTATATAAGGGCCGGATCTAGATTTAATCGAGGAGTCTGGTCTGGAAATCTGGAGGTCACGGTGTTTAAATTAATAACTAAATAATTAAGTGCTGTTATAATAATTAGTATATAAGAAAAAATAAAAAATTTTGAATAAATAATAAAAAAATAAACTTAAAATACAAAGTATCCTGGGTATCCTGGCAAACATCCTTATAATATATATATATATATATATATATATATATATATATATATATATATATATATATATATATATATATATATATATATATATATATATATATATATATATATATATATATATATATAAAGGTTTCTTTGTTATTTATAAGAAATACATTCGTATACTGTCTGTGTTAAATAGAAATCATACTTTTAGGTAATTTGAATTCAATATGTATATTAACTATTTCTAATTAACTAATTTTTCTCCTGATTAAATACATCCTTGTGTAGTGTGCCACTACAAACTAGCGAGTAAAACGTTTACGGCGCTTAAACATTATCTGTCAGTTACCTTCTAAACATTCTATGAACAAGATAACTTGTATCGCTACCATTATCAAGGTTACTAAATAAGGATCACTTTCGATATCTAATTTGAAAACTGTTTTATTTATTTTTCTTTCTTCCTAATTTTCGATCGTCCATGCATCCCATCTTTACGTAAACATTGGTATTTCGAACTGGATACTGGACAAGGTTTGTAGGAATCTTTGATAGCAATTCTTGATGTTCTCGTTTTTGTTCCAGCTTTTATTGGTAAAACAACAACAAAACATTTATTTAAACATTGTTTATAAGTGTGAAATTCAAAACACAACTGCATTTGTTTACTAGTTATTTATTTGTCATATAACGAAATATTATTATTCGATTCATTTTCTTTATTATTTGGCATTGATACAATACAACAATTGCACTTGTTTGCGAATTATTATTCGGTCTATATGCGTGCGTGTTGTTGTAACTTTTAATTACAATATTAATAACTTGGCACCCTGCAGTTCGGAATAGTTGCAATTTTAGAAATTTGTTTTGAAATTTTTTTTTATTAATTAATATTTTAATTAATAAATATCTTTTAAAAAATTAATACGTTAATGGCTCCTACCCCTCTTGATAACTTCATTAAAGAGTCCTATGCTTTAATTAAATTTGCGACTTCTTTTAGTCTAATTCGTGACGACGTTTACACTGTTTTCACGTTGGCAATACGTGGTACTGAAATCACTTCCATATGGGTAGATATAAAACCGACTTATAAAGAGTGCCAAACATATTTGGAAAATTCAGATTTTACTGAACCTTCTGATTTTGAGGCAACGGAATCCAAATATGAGGCCACATTTTACTTTTACGTTACTTGTTTAGCCGCGATAAATAAAAAGATAGCTGAGCTTAAGCTCAACGCTAGCTTGACTTCATCCTCGCAGGTCAGATCTACTTCTAATGACAACTTTGTTTTTAATTTGTTCTTGCCTCCATACGATAATAACGCTTTTGAAGGTGATTTCGTTTCATTACGTTTCTTTAGAGATCTTTTTACAGAGATTTTCATTAAAAACTTAAGACCTAGTAATATTGAATAATAATAGAGAACCCTCGTATGGTGGTCAAAGATCAATCATACGAGTTACCTTCGAGAGGAAACTAGCGCCGGTTTAAAATCTCCTCAATGGAGTGTAAATAATTATCCTTTAGCTATGCCAAATGATAGCGTTTCCACACACAGTTTTGAATTTTTGTCTTCAACGGTTGTCATCACGAACCGTTAATTTATGGGAACAAAGTCTTAGGAATAGATCAGCTTTGTCTCTCTGGATGCACTTAGATAATTTTGTTACTTCTAGAGCTTTAATATTAGACTGCATTAACGACTTGAGACGATCTGAGCAACCTCAGCTTCTATGGAAAAGCTTAAATCTCATATGTCGGACAGAAGCTTTTTATCAAACAGTGACAATACATCTTAATTTCCTGTGAGTAGATTTTGCCCTTTATGCAAAAATCTAGTACATAACTTACCTAATTGTCTTTATTTTAGGCAACTTTTTATGAAAGTTTTGTATATTCACAAGTTTTTGAAATTCGTATACCACCTTGGGTGCAAAAATGTATAATGTATGTGGGCATATAAAACAATGGACAATTAATTCTTTTCGTAAACGTTATAAACAAAAATTTTATCAATTTATTTTTAATGCATTACAAATGTTCTAAAAATGTAGCAAAAAATATAATTGAAGAAAACTAGGTTATAAATCAGCCAACGAAACCTTTATTCATCATAACGAATATTTTCGTAAATTATTCAAATATAATAACATTTAATCAATATTTAATGAGGTAATTCTTTTCTAAATGCTTTATGGCCACTTTGATGTGTCCATTTAGCCATTATAGAAATGGCTTAGTGCAGACAAAAATGGCTAAAAAATATTTCATAGCAAAATTACGGCTTAATCTAGCCACAAAATGGCTAAATTAACAACACTGCATTCCACTTACTTAAAAAAATTAAAAAGGTCCAAAGAATTATGCGGCGTTTTGGTAAAGTGGTTCGTGGACAGAAATTTTAGTGAATAATTATGTTATCATGTTCCTAAATTAGATTCAAATCATTATAAACGTCAATTATAAATGATAGTGGAATAGTTCGGGCTTCGAATCTCAAATAATCAAGCACTTTGAACACTAGATTATTAATGACTCCCTAGTCCCTATTAATAACTCTGAATACCGAAGATATAATAAACCAAAACAGTGCGTAATGCTTAGCTAGTTCAGTTCAGACCTTTGATAGATCTTTCTTGTTAAAATATGAAATCAAGTCAACAGTAAGAGTTTTGTATTCTTAGTTGTACCTTAAAATATTTAAGAGATCAGACATTATGGTAATAGCAATAATACTTGGGTGCACACATATTCACAAATTTAATTAAAACTGTGAAAAATACTAAACTAAAAATTCTATAATTATCTTATATGTTTTGAGAAGTGTCAAATAAATGTTTGCGAAAATTATGAAAACATTGACAATTTGGAATTTCTCGGCGATTTTTTGCAGCTCTTTCTCTTTTCTAAATGGATATAATTTTTAAGGAATAAGAGTGTTACTTGTAAAATTAATGTCTTTAAAGTCACTAGCGACCTCATATTTAGATATAAAAAGTGACAGTTTCAAAGAATTGGAATATTCTTAAAAATAAAAAAGCTGGCCGATTTATTTGATTTAATAGGAACTTTCGATTCTTCTGCAAGGGAAAATAACCTTTTTGTAGTTTTTATGACGTTGTTAAAAAACAAATACTCTACTGATGAAAAATTTTATCATGACTTATGAAAAGGCCACCGCAATAATTACTAGAGTTATGTGACTTGCTTTTGGTGTTGGCACCAGAAGTAGATTTGTTTGCAACTAACTTTGCTCAGAGTCTTAGAACAAAAGAATAGGGCAAGGCAGTAAGATGGAAACCATACTGATGAAACCGCTCTATTAGGAGCCCCCATTTTATAGACGTCAAAGTCAGCGAGATCATCTACTAACGAACGTCCTCAGAGCCGTTAATATGAATATCAAATACAAGATTGTTGTTTTAACAGTCAAGACTCGGGGCATGCGATGAAGCGTCAGAACAGTAGCTCCGCTAGATTTGCCGAACCCAAGCAACAGAAGATATACCATATATCACAAGTCATTGTAAATATGAACACAAAGCAGAATTATTAGCATCAGAAATTGAGTTATTAGATGATACATTTTAGTCAAAATTATGTGCTGACATCCATAGAAAAAACCCTTAGTGGACTTAGAATAAAGTTTCGGTAGAATGTCCTTTTATGTAGAATGTATCCATGGCTTCTACAAAAATTATCTTAATTCAATGAAATTTGGGTACATTGTCCTAAGCAGTTTCCTATTTAAAATCTGCTATATCGGTTAATCACCAAAAAAGTCGGAAAAGAAATAAAACTATATATATATATATATATATATATATATATATATATATATATATATATATATATATATATATATATATATATATATATATATATATATATATATATATATATATATATATATATATATATATATATATATATATATATATATATTGTTAATTTAAACAATTTCAGTACATATTTCTCTTCGCCTCAGCCGAATATAGCATTCTTACTTTTTATATTGCCATCATTGTAAACATTTGATGACATACTTCGCTTTGATCTGCTAGCGCAGATCAGAACGGTGTGGATAATATACAATTTTACAGTGTGCAAATGTGAATTTAAAAAATGTAGAAGATATTGTAGTATCTCACTGTGCTTACTTAATTGAGAAACATAATGAAGGGTTAATTGGGAGTTTTTGCAAATGAACTACAACACTAACATAGTTGCCAATAACAATCCGGTTTATTCAAAACTCTTCTCTATTGGGTAAATTGTTTGAGCCAAATATGAGAAACTGTCGTGAGAAGTAGGATTTTTTAGAAAGTTTCATATATCTCGGCTTTGTGGTGTCCAGACAACAAATCCCGATATAGTAAATGTAATTCAGAACTATAAACAGCCAAAAACACTGCCCATTGTAAGATCTTTTTTGAGACTCGCAAGCTATTTAAATGCTTCATTAGAGATTTTGCTTCGATAGCAAATCACTCACCGATATTCTGAAGGTGAAAGGGAAAGTTGAGGGTGATACTATCCTCAGTAAAAGTCATGTTGCTCTATATGGACTTAAAGAAGCATTTCGGTTTAACGACTGATGCTTCATCAGACAAGAAGGTGGAAAGATTTTTACAACTTGCCACATTAGATAGAGTTTCCTGATATCTGTCCAATTTTGGACACTAATGATTTAAAATATTGTAAGCAAGCACCCTATAAATATCACTATGTCTGGTCTAATTGAATGTCATAAGTAAGTGTTCTTTTAGATAATAATTATACATATTTTATAATCAAGAATCCTAAGCCTACACTAGTATATAAGAAAGCAACCTTATTTTTCCCCGCTAAACATAAAGAATTGATTTTACATCTCGGCAAGGACTATATGGCTGATTATAAAAGTTAATTACTCCAATCGGAAACTTCAGTTAAAAGGTGTAATACAAAGTTTTTATACAGTTCCATTCAAAACTAAATGCAATAAAATACGATTGGAAGGCATGCAGTTAAGGTTTTCTTCGTAATATCTACTATATATTATTGGGACTTATTCTGAGAAACAGTCAGCCGAAGCCGCTGTGGTAAACAGTCAGCCGAAGCCGCTGTGTCAAAACAGTCAACCGAAGCCGCTGTGCAAGGTACTCCCCTGACGTTTGGAGTAGGTCCAAGTATCAGGGAAACAGTGACTGATTTTACAATATTAGTTGCCTCGGAATATATACAACTGATACAGTAAACTCAGCTGTCTTTATGTGGCAATTTCCTTTCAGAAAAAACCGCCGCACCTCAAAAACTTATAATTCTTATACAAGAAATGATATAAACTAAATGAGAATTATTCCCGAGAATTGTTTGTTTAATGTTTTCCTACACAACTAAAAATATAATGAATGCAGGTATGTACATATGTGTACTTATTGCAGAGTTCAAAAGGAATAAAGTTAAAGTATATAAACAAAAATGGATTATCTATGTATATATATATATATATATATATATATATATATATATATATATATATATATATATATATATATATATATATATATATATATATATATATATAAATATATATATATATATATATATATATATATATATATATATATATATATATATATATATATATATATATATATATATATATAAATATATATATATATATATATATATATATATATATATATATATATATATATATATATATATATATATATATATATATATATATTAGCTATTTTCAAAAATATTAGGTTTATACAAATACAACTAACATTATAATTAATATGACAGAATTTATTATCCATATGAATATCCATATAAATCTGAAGATGTGGTTGTATTTAATTGTTTTCTGTTTAGTAGGTAATACATTATAAATGAGGTAAAATACTACGAGAACACGAAATCCATCCATTTATATAGTATATAAATGAATGGATTTCAATACAGTTTCAATAGAGTACTTAAACATTACTTCAATTAATTTAAAATTTATATTTTTTCTTTTCATTATTAATTCCAAATCTTTTCTATTTTTTTTCTGTGTAAGTTATTAATTATAGTTTTAATATTAATAAATAATTTAACTTCGGATTTTTTTATTAACATTTCTTCATTTTTTTTAATTGCTTACTTTAGTACCGGTTTGTATTCAGATGAATTGACCAACGTGTGACCGCGTGTTTTTCCTGAAAAACAAGCTCGCACTTGTTCTGTGTACAGTAATCTTCAATTTGTCACAAGGATTTTTTAATTTGTTGACGCCTTTCCTATGAACTAAATTATTTACCCTTATTTTCACACAAACATCATTAAAAAATATTATTTTATTTTCTTTTGAAATAATGTGATCACTGTTTTTAAGGACAGTGATTTAAAAACCACTTTAACTGGGAACGACGTTATTTTAAATTCACGACATTGCTCATCCCTACTAGCAACAATACCCAGTTACAGTGCTCGTTTTTTTTGCAGCTGCTGTTAGTCGTCCAGCAGTTATTTTGTTAAAAATTTTGTTGCTGCTAAATTCCTTGTGCAAAAGGTTAATACTTACATGTAGTACGTTGATAACTCACGTGTTCTTTTTATTTATTAAAGGGTTAAATAATTAATTTAAGATGAATTTATTTTTAAAATTTATTAATTCATGAATTATATATTAAAAGTATTTATAATTTTTAATGTTTATGAAATCGTTAATATCATTTATAGTGCATATTCAAATTAATTAAAAAGGGAAATTATGCCATTTTCTTCCATACAAATCTGTGAGAACCTTAAAGGTCTTTGGTAGGGAATATAATCCCTCTTATAAGTGGAATTTTAAATATCGCATATTTCGCATTAAATTAAACAAATGTATAGAGCCTCAACAGTAAAATATGTTATGATAATGGAAATTAA
Source organism: Cochliomyia hominivorax (assembly GCA_004302925.2). Lineage (NCBI taxonomy): Eukaryota > Metazoa > Arthropoda > Insecta > Diptera > Calliphoridae > Cochliomyia > Cochliomyia hominivorax. The sequence continues at coordinate 3,750,662 of PYHX02000312.1, read as the reverse complement.
GCAAATATTAAAAAATATATATATTAAGATTTACACTCAAAAAAGAAATAGTGAAATTCGTACTCAGATCAATCCATTCCGGTTACAATAGTTCGGTAAAAACGGAACTTAAACCGAGTAAAAAATACTTGAATCAAGTACAATTCATCCAAGAACATGAATTAGTCTTCAACTGGTATTGGAATGATCCAAAATATACTCATTTCAAGTATTGTCTACTTGACATAAGGACGTTTTTTTCTTAATAATACAACTACGTACTTCGACTCAACTGAAATGTTTTCGTCACCAATTCCAACTTAAAATTGTACAAAAATTAGAGATCAAGTAATTATTCATACGTTTTTAAACTTATCTGCAGTTAATTCAATTTAAATAGCTTCGGGCGAAATTCAATTCTAAGGCCAAGAGGAGGTATAGCTTCTTTTATATCGTCTTTTTCCATGTATTGCATATGTCGGTAGAATACCTTAGCAGCTAAACAAAAACAATTCAGTTTCAACTATTCTTAAAAAAATATTTTTTGCTCAAATGTTTATTTTAAAAATGAATTTTATAAATATGGATTAATATTTTTTAATAACTAATCTGCATTTCAGAAAATAGAATTATTATAAAATATCAGCTTGATATTTTATAATAATTTCATATAGCGGCACAAATTCCAGTAATAAACTATTTACTTTTTCCCAAAACAATTCATTTATATCGAAAGTTGTAATTGTAGTACTTTCCATAATTGATCTTGATTCTTTTATGTCATATATCATTTTGTATAAATAAAAATTCCCAACGAGTAGGACAATCAATTTGTGGGATAAGAAATGCTCTTATACTATTTGTTGGCAATTTCATCTAATAGTTTTTCATACTCTTCACATTTTTGATAAACATTGTGATAGCACTGATGTAGCTTTAATCATATTTGCTTCGTTATCAGGTGTTTGGAAATAATTTGTGAAATATTCAGTTCATTTTACTAAGTGTTTTTCACCGCAAAATTATTTTTTTGATCTTGAAGAGCCCTTTACTTTAGCTCGATCATCCCAATAACTCGGGATATTATCTTAAATTTTTTGCAGTATAATACACTGATGCCAAATATACATATTTCAAGACGAATCGCACTGTCAATTTTTATACTACAACGTTTATTCTTTAATTCCTTTTTAATTTCATCTCTTACTTTTGGCATAACATTGGAAGATAACACAGTAAACGTAAATTTGGTTTCATTGTAATTAAAAACGTCGATTATTGGTTTGAGCAAATTTCTCATATTCACAGTATTTAGTACATTAGTGTGCACCCTAATAACTGTTGAAGAGAAGAAGAGGAAAAATGAATAAAATAGAAGAAAAATAAAAAAATAAAAAACGAAGAAGTAAAGTAAGGAAAAAGAAGAAGAAAGGGAATTTCTTTATTAGAATTTGTTGACAATGTAAAGGATAGGGATAGGCTAGGGAACCATTTTATAAAAAGAAGAAAGATCAGGTTTCTTGGCTGAAAAAGTGAGAAAGATCGCCCTCTTTTTGATTTTAAACTTTGATCGCAAAGGTATGTGGAATTAGTGGAATTTAAGGAAAAAATATAATCATTTTGCTTAATAATTAATATGCAAATTTAATTACTATTAAATTTACAAAACTAAGTAATTTAAAATTAAAATAAATCGAATTAAAATTAGAACAAGCAAAAAGTAAAATAAACATTTAAAGATAAAGTCTACTACCCAAAGCCGACTCCATCCATCGAGAAAGCATCACCACATATGGGATGCGGATGGTGTCATAGTCTATAAGGTTTTCCGACTTACAGACAAAATTTTATGCGGACAGCAATAGACGTACGTATATGCTTTTATTTAATTACCTGTCAAAAAATAATTAAAATAGTGAAATATTATTATAAATAAGGGATTACATTTTCCTGTTTGATTCTCGCCGTAATCATTCCTCGTGAACAAAGTTTTTAATATCCACACGTGTGCGAATTTAGGGTAGAGCGCTCTACTGTTACGATAGTATCACTCACCATTATTAAAAAAACTTAGTATTCACTTCAATTATTTATTTAAATAAAAAACACTAATTTTGGTTAAAATCTAGTATTATCTGGTGTTTTGGATACAAAATAGCTTTAAGATCTCATATGATAGATCTATGAGACGGAATTTTTTAATCTAAACAAAATGTAAAAAATTTGGTAATTTAATTTTAAACGGATATAAAAACTTTTTTATATACTATAAAAATTCGCTTTAAATGCTGTAATACAGCAGCAATTCAATGAGTCTCAAACTACTGACATCAGACTAGCAGTTTTTATTGTCAAACACAGCTCAATTGTTTCAGCTTACCACTTAACTACCTTGCTACAAAACTGTTCAACAAAAGATGGTACATTTAAAAAATAAAGTTGTGCGCAAAACTAAATGTACTGTTATTTCTCCGTCAATATTAGAGGACTTCGTGAAATATATGGGCGATAATTTCTTTAGGAATCTACCGATATTTCTGAAACCAAATGGATGAGAATTTGTGTAGGATTTTTCTTTAACAAAATTTATAATTGTAACCATATTTTGTACATTTTCCTGGAACTGTCTCAAATCTCTTTGAAAGTAAAAAACTGTTTTTAAAAAAAGTGGGTTTATATATAAAAACTATTAGCTCTTGGAACTGATGGCACCAGTAATAAGAAAATAAGAAAATCCGGAATTATTACTTTTAAAATGTACTTGTCACTCTCTCCGTTTATGCTGCTCTAAATCCTCAAGTGAAGTTCCCGAAAATGCTGATTATTTACTTAAGGAAATATACAACTAATTTAGTCATAGTTCATTTCGTATTTTGCTCTACAAAAGAGCTTTAGATTTGGAATTGGTTCAAATAGTGTAAATATCGGGAACTTGTTGGTTATCTTATGTTGCTGCCATAAGAGGAGTTTAGAAGCAGTGGGTGGAGATAAAATACCATTTCTTATTAATTTCAACAGATGAAAACGATAAGACTACGCAACATATTTATATAGAATTATCTGACGAAAGGAAACGACTTTTTTGATATTTATTAACCCAAGAGTTTATAAAATTAATAATTTAAATTAAGATTTCCAATCTGATCATATGGATGCAGGTAGCATGTACGTACAAATCGTTTCTACAATTTTAATTTTTTCTTGGAAAATTTACTTTTGTTTTTAACTAAAAAAAACGTTTAAAAGAATTTCTTAATCGGTTACCTGAAAATAAAATATCTTTAAAGTATATAATGAATTCTCTATATCAAAATGGGCAAATACTTTGACGCAAGTAAAATGTTCAGTAATTCAAAACTCATTAAGCTTATTTTTAGATCCAAAAGTATCTGTAGGTTAATATGAATTGCAATGGTTAAAATTAACATATATCAATTGGACTGAAATTCAAAGAAAATTTTTTTAAATTATTGGTCACACGTTTATAATTTTGGCGATGCTGCTGGGACATTTCACTTTAAAGACTTTGCATTGGCCGTTCTAAATATGTTAATTTTACCTGGTTTCTATTATGAATTATACCAAAATTCGATTACGCAATAAAATTCAATATAAACTTTTGCATTTATTAATAAGAATACAAATAAAATGTTACAAAAGTTTAATTCCAATACAATGTATCTATTTAATCAAGGGGAAAATTATGAATTTAATTATACGTATAATTATTATTGTTTGCTGTATTGATTATATTGAAATTTGATGTTTTTTTGATTGATAGTATGATTAATTATATAAATTATTTTTAAAATTCAAAGTATAAAAGAACTTTACCAATTTGAAAATTAGAATATTTACTTTAGAGAAATATTTGAATATTTAGACGATACATATATAAAAAATGTTTTCTTATTAACGTCAAAAACCTCATTAAAATTTTTTGCCAAAAATGCAAAATTAATCATATACATTAAACAAAAAACAAAAAAATCAATTGAAAATCATCATGTATTCAAATTAATATAATTATATACCGTATTATTATAAAAAAATCCTACTTTGGTTTCATATTAATAAAAAATTGTCTACCGTTTAACTGTTTGTATGCATATTAACATAATTTCACCTGTAGCGTTATACAAAATTAAGTATTTGGTTTCAAATTCAATCTTCATTAAAAGCAAAAGAATAACGTAAAAACATTCACCACATATAATTATAATAAAAACATATATTATAATTATATGTGGCATATAATTAATATAATATTCTTATAATTTAAAAAATATAAACATCTTATATAAAATTGTATAAATAAATTAGCGCCCACATAAAATTGAAAAAATAAATTTGATAAAACAAAAAATTATTATACAAAGTTTGAAATATATAAACATCCTATAAAAAAATTAAAAAAAATAGGTTCGAAAAAACAAAATTAATAAAATAAATTTATTGAAAAAAATATATTTCCTCCCAAAACCACATCCTGTTCTAGGAAGTACATAAACACACTACTCACCCCCAAAAGCATAAACTTTTTGTTTCTTTTATACGAAAACGTAAAAAAGTAACAAATTGTTGTTTAAAATCGTAAAATGTGCTCGCTTTTTGTTAAATATATAAACTTTAATTTGTGAAATTTAGTAATAGTAATAAAATATCTAAAAATAAACATAAAAACAAAAACAAGAAATGAATATATAATAGAATTTTGACTAAATATAAAACAAAACGAAATAAAATAACGTTATTTAAAATTTATTATATATTATATTCTTAACCCAAAACACATAAAAATATTAAAATTATGTTTAAAACAAATTTAAAATAATAACCTTAAACAAAAGTAAGATTGTCTTATGAAGTGTATAGTCTGGCCCTTGTAGAATCCGATTTTATGAATTTAGATTGTATAAAGTATACGTATTTAAAATATATTCTTCATACTCCGATAAATGAAATGTGAGTTCATTTTAGGTATTGGGGGCTATATAACGGCTATAAAAATATAAACAATTTCTTGCAATTTTTGGTGTGGTGTTTTTTGATTTTATATATATTAAACATAAGACACATAATTACAATGCTAACATTTTCAAAAATCAAAATTCAGAAAAAATGCATCAATATATTGTACATAGATCACATAGAAAGTTTTTATTATCGAAAAATACGTTTTTCCTTATAACTCGGAAACTAATGGACCGATTACTATTGTGTTTTCAATTTAAAAACTCTATTATCTGTCCGCTAGTATAAAAATTATTAATTTGAAAATTTAAAAAAATGGAGGAAAAATGTTTATTTTTTTTTTGCGTGGTAACTAGGTCCGTAGATTTTGACTCATCTGGGGCGTCACAATCTAGCATTAACAGAATGGCAAAAATCTTCATTTCATTTAAAGGTTGTTGTTGTTTTCCTATAGTTATAAAAGACAACCACCTGGAACTATTTTTTTAAGAAAGAATTTACCATATCTCGGTAATTTATGATAAATGAAAAAGACGATAACTGATAAATACGGGAAAAATTGTAATCAATCAATGTCATAACCAAGTCCATAGTTCTCATAGGGGGTTCAAAATATAGGAAAATATGTTTTTGCCTATAACTCTGGAACTAATGGTCCGATTCATTTCATGTCTTCAACGCATAAATCCGCTAAATTTTTTGAAATCTATCTGTAAAAAAAAATTAAGTATCTAACTATTGTTGATTCTGTTTGAGGTACCTTCAGTTCTTTGCGAATATCTCAGTTTCAATTTCTCTGGATTTCAATAGCAAAATTCTCAAAAGCATTTCCAATCCTTTGCTTTACATATCATATGTGTTAACTATAGTTCGGCTTCAAATGATTTCAACCGATATACGGACAGGCGGACATAGCTCAATCAATTTCTTTTTTCATATCGGTTCACAATATATGTATATGACAAACTTATATATACCCTTCTGACATAGTCAGGTGATGGATTCACAATTTTATTTTAAAAAAGTTAAAGCTGTTATTGTACCCTTTTTTTAATCTTCATCAGATTCTTTTTAATTATGAGGCTTTGTCAATATTCACTTTTCTTTTTTTGGTTTCCCGAATGATCCACCACTTATTGTTTGGGGATGATTTTCCTTAAAATACCATTAAAGGCTTCTAGCGACGAATTGGTTCGAGTCAGAAATAGAAATGCTATACGGGCCAATCTGAAAATAAGCAACAAAATGGGAAATTGGAAAGCAATAACAATTCTAAGAACTTTCATTTTCCAACCACAGACATTCATTATTATGGAAAAAGTGTTTTTTATGCAGGAAGGTGGCATCAAGGAAAGTGATCAAATTTTGTAGTAGTGCAATGTTGAATTTTACATTTTACACTTATTTGTAGTGGAATCGCTTGGCAGTAATGAAACCCGCAGCCGTATATTTCGCAGCCTAAATATATAAAATTGGTATAGATTTTCGAATACCCTGAATCGATTCTGAATTGATTTTGCCGCAAAATTAGACTTATAATTGAGAAAAAAATGGATTTAAGAAAATATTTTCAAATACGATAATTAAAAAAATAACAAAAAACGTTTATACCCCATCCATTTAAGGCATTATAAAGTTCAAAAATAATTTGATGAAACCTATTACAAATGCTAATGGAACAAATACACATTTTGATTATGAACGAATCATTATTTTAACATCATTCCATATAATTTGGTTATTATTGGTTAAACTCTAAATTTCTATAAAAAAAATATTTTTCTGTAAATTTATAATAATCAAACAAAACCCGGTTAACCGGTTTTTTGACATAAAACCGTATTCGAAAACGGTTTTAATGAAAAACACATTAGAATTTAGTTTTCTAGTTTTTTTTTAATACACTACTATCACCTCATTACATCTATTTGCACACATCAATAGCGTTAATAAATACAACTAATGTTTTACTATATTAATTAACTTACTTTTTCAAAGTATTCTACTCCAATTAAGTTGTTAAAAGCTTTTTGTGGCTTCCTGGGAAAGATAGGATATTTGAAATTTTATTTTTATTATCAAAATTTTTGTAGGATTTTCTTACTTGTTACGCTTTTTTACTGCTAATTTTTACTTTTAAACACTCCCGTTTAATTTCATTAAGGGTTTTCAATTTTTATACAACTTTTTTGGCTACCGTGGTGAATATTTCTATTAAATAAAAAATTTTTTAAATATTTCTATTAAATTAAAAACACTCGCGGTTTGCACTTTCTCTCATAATATATCTATAACACGCTGTTCTCATACGTAGATTTTTAAAACAAAGTAATTTAAATAACTTTTATATATAAATATATATTAATACTCTTTTTATTCTATAATTAATTTCTTAATCCTTATTAATCAATTGATAACAAAAGAATGTCAAAAGTAATAAAAATTAAATTCTAACGATATAAACGTATGAATTTATATATTAAAACCCATCAATATCAGTGAAATATTTAATAAATAAAATATACATTTTTTAATAAAATCGCCAAAAGTCGCCAAATTCATTTATTTCTTGAATTACAAAGTTAATTGAGTTTGGTTCAAATCTAGTAAAGTCTATAATAAAATAAAATAATTTTTTCTTTACATTTGTACTTTTAGTGCAGTAGTTATTTATATTAAATTAATACCAAAAATGTTTTTTTTTCACAAAATAAAAGGAAAAAATAATAATAATAATAATAATAATAATAATAATAATAATAATAATAATAATTGAACAATTCATATACCACTTTTTAAGCAGTTTCATTTTCACTACCTTGTATATCGTATTGGAATTAAACTTTTGTAACATATTTATTTGTAGGCTGAAATGAATTGCGACAGATTTTATTTACATTTTTATAACTAATTACTCTTATTAATAAATATAAAAGTTAATATTGAATTTTATTGCGTAATCGAGTTTTGGTATAATTTATAATTTCTACGCAAGCGTTGCTGATTGGTATAATTAACATTTTTAGAACGGCCAATTCTAAGTCTTTAAAGTGAAATGTCCCCGCAGCATCGCAATAATTATAAACTTGTGACCAAAAATTTAATAAATTTGTTGGAATTTCACCATTAAAGAACTCAGTCCAATTGAAACATGTTAATAAAATGAAAATACTTAAAAAAAGTTTTTTAAATTTGTTTAAAATTAAATGTTTCCATTTTGTTTTGCTTAAATAATACCGATATATTAGATATGTGTTTATTACATTGGGAGAGCTTTCTAAGATCGTTGTTATGAGATCGTAAAGCTATTTTGCATTAAAAACACCAGGAAGTAAAATTACTGTTCATAATAGAAATTACTGTTCATAATAGAATCTACAAAATCGTAGTAATATTTGAAGCATTGCATTTACATATTATAAGGATGTTTGTCAGGATACCCAGGATACTTTGTATTTTAAGTTTATTTTTATTGTTTATTCAAAATTTATTATTTTTCTTATATACTAATTATTATAAAAGCACTTAATTATTTAGTTATTAATTTAAACACCGTGACCTCCAGACCAGACTCCTCGATTAAATCTAGATCCGGCCCTTATATAGAATATTATTTTGTAATTGTATTAGTAGTTCTAATACCATACCTATCACTATTATATTGCCTGGGATCTATGGTTGTAAAAACCAGTAGATTCACTTTTGCCATACTATATTGTTTGGGATCTATGGCAATAAATACCAGTAGAAACCCTAACACTACTACATTGTTTGGGATCTATGGCAGTAAATACCAGTAGAAACCCTAACACTACTACATTGTTCGGGATCTATGGCAGTAAATACCAGTAGAAAACCTAACACTACTATATTGTTTGGGATCTATGGCACTAAATACCAGTAGAAACCCTAACACTACTACATTGTTTGGGATCTATGGCAGTAAATACCAGTAGAAACCCTAACACTACTATATTGTTTGGGATCTATGGCAGTAAATACCAGTAGAAACCCTAACACTACTACTAGGTTGGGACTGTTTTGCCTGTATACGGCTGCTATCGAAGCTATTAAAAACTTGCGATAGCTGTCCGTCCACAACGGCAGCACAAGCCCAACTGAAGAAGTAGTGATATTGATTATTAGTATTAGTGGTAATACAACAATATCGTAGTAGTGATACAACTATTTTGTATGTTGGGCATGTAATGTACTCATACTTAAATATGTTACTATATTCTCTTCTACTACAACAATTTCTCTTATATTTACACTCTTAAAAATTAACAGTTATTTTACAAGAACAATTATAAAATAAGCAAATACATTTTAAATTCATGTTAACGAGTTAAATTCATATCTGATTTTACAACAGAAAAAAAATATGTAACGAATTACTTCGTTACAATATGTATATACTCACCTTTGGCCCAACTTTCATTTTTCCACTCCTTTTATTTTTATAAGAAGACATCAGTACAATATTTTATTTTTTAAAATAGTTCTTTGAATAAATTTCTTTTATTTTTCGTCTTGTTTAAATGTTCTCCTTCTTTAGTTTTCCGTTAGTTTTTTTAATTGTACTTTTTAGCGTTAACTTTTGTAACACTTTCTTAACATGAACGCATGTTTAAAAAGGTGGCACACATTCAATTTTTCAGTGTAAGTTTTGACAACAAAATGCACAAAACAACAACAATCCGTATATTGTTCTTGTATTGTTTTGCAAGTGTACAAAATTGATAAAGGCATTAATTAGTATAACCCATAAATATGCATTGTTTTTGTTATTGGTAACATTATGTAATTCACTAATAAATAATAACAAAATATATACGAGATAATATACATGTTAAATTTAAGAAATTTCTGTCAATAAATTAGAAGTTAAAGAAAAAATGTTAATAGAAAAATGAACAATTTGTTAAAAAAATGTTAAAAATCGCCAATTAATCAATTTGGAAATTTTGGTCGCCAAAGACAAAAAATTGCGGCGTTTTCCTAATAAAGCGTTATTCTGGTATCATTATGATCTGTGAAATTTTATATTTTTTACAAGATTCTCATTATTATCACATTACCTATGTTCTCGATCGTAGTCGATGTTACTTAATCAAATCTGGACGATTTCTCATATAACTTAATATGTTTATGGATTAAATTATTATTATTTTCATTTTTCTTTTATTTACAACTTATGCAATAAAAGCCTTATTGGCCAAATCACAATTACATAACAGCTATGTTAATACCTAAAATATAAATAATAAATGAAAAAAGTAAAAAATTATTTTTTCAATTTCATCGGCTCCCCAGCCATAAAAAACAAAGATAACTAGGATAACATATAAAAAGTCCAAATCAGTAGCAAATCAAAGTTCAATTTTATAGTAAGAAAAAACTGTTTAACAAAATCACTTATTATTCCAAAGGAAACATAAGAAGGAAATTGTAAGATTTGGGACAAAAGCGTAGCCCAGTACAAACGTATCTTAACGTGTAATGACAAATAAAGATTAGTTGAGTTAATTCTTCGTAAAGTACCGATAATTCTCTAGTTTAAAGAATCAATTTGGGCAGCAAATGTAAGTTCACTATCTAAATAAACTCCTAAGCATTTTAAGTTCTCAAGAACTTCAATACACACTCCACCCAAAAATATATCTATGTTTATGGAATAACGAAGGAACTCTTGAAGTAAGTAAAATAGTGTTTACTTAATTTTAAATATAACTAGAAATAAATGGATAAATTACTTAATAAATGGACTTTATAAAAACATTATTAATGCCAATTGACTTAAATATAACTGTATTCAACGTCTCATATAATCAACATCATTTATGCAATGAAAAGAAAAAAAGTTAGTATCATCATCAAATAGGTCAAAATTAACACGACGCATAACAGATTTAGCTCTATTACGACACCGACTAAATTTTCTCCAGATATCATTTAAAGGATCTTACCTTAACTATCGGTAAGAAAAATCCCTAAGAGATCGAGCAAATCTAATCTCATTAGAATTTATCCAATTATTTTCCTTATGGGTAACTATTTTCCTAACAACAGGAACATAAGTAGAGAAATGCAAATATTAGAAATTAGGTTGCATTGAAAATCAACATTACTTGAAAAATATTCACCGAAATCAAAATCACCCATACACTGAGACAAGCCTCTCCAATCTATAGCATTAAAGTTGCAAAATTCAACAATACGTTCATTATAAATATGAAACGAAGAAAACAGAAGTAGCACACCATGGTGCTATTGATGGACATTCAATAAACTAACAAATGAACTGTCACTAACAAACCATAAATCGATAAGAGATGTCGAAACATGAGTGACATTAAAATGTGTAGGAATAGAGTTGTGAAGAATGGATATGTTAGGTCTAAAACAAAGAGAACACATGGAAATAGACTTAAAATTGAAATCACTAACTACAACAATGTTAGAGTAACAAGAAAAAAAGCTCGTATTGAAAATTCTCAAAAGCGATAATATCACCCTGTGGTAAAAGAAAGATCACATTTTTGAAGTTAAGTTCAACAAACAATGACTCACAAACACTCCACTCAGATGATTGAAAAATTTGTTTATATAAAATGTGTTTTGATAAAAAAATGTCAATACTACCACCCTTCGACGACAAACGATCGTTTCTACAAAAATTAAAATATGGTATTTCAACAGATCGAGTAGAAATGTAAGGCCTTAATTAAGTTTCTGTAACATCCAAAATAGAATTATTAATAATAAAATTTATCAATTTTAGAACGATTACCAGATGGTTTAATGCTTTGACAGTCAATATGAGCTATGTTAAGGTTATTGGTGCAGGGCTGTAATAAATTATTAATGTACAAGTTGCTACTGAAAGGACTGCTATTAGTATCAAGAGCCATCATAAGAATATAAAAAAGTTAAAATGGGGAACCAAGAAATATGTAAGACATAAAATATCAAAATCATTTTAATAATAAAATACTTTGTACGCATATAATACTATTGATTACAACTAATCACAAGGATAAGAGATGAACAATTAATTAAATAAGTAAAATAACTAAATTGAATAGGAAGAAAAGTAGGAAAAACTTTATAGAAAAGAAATTTAAAAAGTATAAACTATGAGCTATTTATTAAGCAAGTAAGCACATACTGTAGTATTTTAGATAACGTCATTCCCATCAGACATAGTAAGCTTTACTTTTAACGTATCACCATTCCACATCTTGAATTTTGTTTTCCAGCAGCAGGTGAATAGTAATGTTTTAAGTAAACTCTTAAATCAATATCTTTAACACTTAGTACTTTTAGTAGGTGTCTTAAAATAACAATTGGTAAGTGAAGTAATATCATTTCTAATTGAACAGTCAACACCAGCACAGGGTTTGTATGCTTTTAGAACTGCAAGATTACGACCCGAAAAGCCTAATAATTGCTGCATTAAGCTACGACATTCAGTGACAACACTGAATAATTGCCTAAGTTTGCCAATATTCCCATGCAACTTCTACACGTATACACTTTAGCTGGTGGCATTATTTCTGTAATGGCGACAATAGAAAATATAAAAAGTAGCAACTACAACAGCAGCAAAAACAAGTAAACACACTTGAAAATGTAATTATTTCAATGTATTCTGTAGTACTTCTTAAATATATCACTTATTATAATAAAACTAAATTTAAAAAAATTATCAGCTGCTCAACAAAAATCACATCTCCAATTACAAAGTCATTGGTAAGAGGATTCGAATGAAAAACTTTACTTGAGTAGAGTGCAAATTAGTTACTTTTTCCCCTGAATTATTCTTCTCAGTTTCATACTTGCACTCGACAGTCCCAGCGTTGGATCTGGTATTTTTTCCATTTAACATAATGAGAAATAAAATTAAAGCAATTGGTTGGGAAACAACTGTATAAAGAAAATTACTAAACACTTTGATATTTAAAAATGGAACAATACATAAACCAAGGATAAGTAGAACAAACCCTTTATAAGTATTAATGAAGGAAAAATAAAGCGTCAACGGCCGCAAAACACATCAGATTAAAGTAGCTGTAAATATTTTAATAGAGAAAAAATGCTACAAGCTATGTTTCAAGTTCAACTGGAACCAAACGATTTTTCTACTCTTTGCGATAATGCTGAATCCTCGTATTGTAATGTGATTGAAAAAAGTCCTAGATGAAAATTGGGCAACTATGGTGAGGCCATTCGCTAACAATCGTGGCTGCCTTGTAAAGTAAAATTGATAATGAGAGTGTGGGTCTGGTTATTCTAAGGTTTCAAATAAGGTGATTATTAGAAACGCTTCATATGCCAGAGTTTTAAAGCAAATTCTCATCAACATACCGTTCCCTTTATATTCGATTGGTTTGGTAGTTTTTTCACTAACTTCACGTAATCTATGCATAACACAATGAAAGAGCGCAAAACTAAATTATTCAAATTCTCTTAACGAAGAAAAGAGTTATTTGAGAATATTTTCCGGAATGCAAACATTAATTGGAAATATCACAAATCTTGTGGAAACATGAAATTGACGTGATTATGGTTTTGCAAATAAGTTTAATAATTCTTCAATACTATAGGAGATCGGTTCTTATCATGTGGAAACTTTAACACTAAACATACATACTGGAGTTCCAATTTCATAACTCCCAAAAGTAGACAATCAAATTCGGTTCTAGTTAATCGGAAAAATGGTATGGACTTCTTGTCCCCTGTCAAATTAACATGCTGCCTTACTGATCTCAGCAAAAAATCGAAGTTCAGTATCAATGGAAATCACAAATGACTTATCTTCTGACCATTCACCTATAATCTTGAATTATTATGAAGGATTTAATATAAGTAAAATTCCAATAAATTCTTTCAATAGAATAAATCAAATGAAATATAAGAAATATATTAGTAATTATATCTACACGAAACGTAGATTTCAGAGTGGGGAGGATGTCAACAAGCATAAGACTTTGGTAACTTTAGTCCTAGAACATTTTAAATCTGAAACTTTTGGAAAGGGTTTTACTTACACTTGAAATTATGAAATGGCAAACATCATCACCAGCTGCAAAGCTGAGAGTAGGAAACAGGAAATAATTCAGTTTGAAGATGATCATCAAAATACGGAATATGTTAAAAGTCTCCTTGATAACAAATTTTTAATTACGGAATGCAGCAAAAGATTTTAAGCCACCGATCAGGAAAACTGATGGTACCTTGTCGCGAAGTTCAAATATCGCAAAATTTATGATACAATTATCATTACCTTAGAGGATAATAATTTAGTTATTAAAAATAAAGTTAATGTGAGAAAATCGCTCGGATATGATTTAGTAACACTGACTAAATATCGAAAATCTCGCAAATAATAATGATAGCGAAACCTTTGACTATACTATTATCCTGTTGACATATTAATCCACTACCCTGCTTGTAAAGTACCCGAAAAACATTTTGTTTTTTTTTTGTTTTGGGAAAAGCACGGAACTATTAAATAGATAAATCGTTTAACTCGAAAGGTTAAAAAATCTTTTGAGTTAAAAAAATATTGTTCAGAAATATATTTGGATGTTGTGTTAGCATTTAATAATGTATAGCATAAGGGCCTTGAACACAAAATTATAATTCTACTACCAAAATATACTCACAGATTGTTAGAATTCTATTTGAATGATCGACATTTCAGGTAAAGATATATGCGATGATCTGGCAATATCAACACTTGCTGATTAAGCGGCAATTCTCAGTACACACATAATTGTTTATTTCGACATTTATTTGAGACGTATGGAAACACCGTTATTGAATGAAAGTAAATGAATTAAAAGTAAGCATGTTACCTTCGTCTTACAAAAGAAAGATGTCCATCAGTTTCTTTAATGGTGCACAGTTGTGCCAAAACGCTTTTTTTGGAAATAATTCTGTAACTTTGAAATTATTGAATATTTTTGAACGATATTTCACGTTGATATTTTTAAAGTGTTTTCCTGTTGATTTGGAGAAAAACACGTTTCTAGTGGGTCTCGGGGTCAGGATGTGGTCACGTCAGGTATCAATATAATTCTCTATAATATATAATAATAAGTATTGTCTAGATTTAGCACAAAATTCTAAATAAAATTAAATTGTACAAAAATTATGTCGACTCAGTAAAAAATAATTTTATTTTGAAATAGAAATTTAGGACAAAAAATGGGATTTTGTGATGTTTTTGCTCAAAAAGGTAGTAATGTAATATTCTTCCACTTCCACTTCCACAAAGTAACTATTTCATTTTTGACTATAGAATTATGCTAATGCATATAAAGCAAATCCGAGGATAGTAGGGTAAACAGTTTTCCCGCAAGCCCTATCAGAATTTTATTTTTCTTCAGTTTTTTGAGTAGCAAAAAAATGTCAAACTAGAGTAAAAAATACCATGATTGTATAGCTACATTAACTACTTACCCATTCAAGAAATCTTTAATGAGCTTAATCTCTAATAACGGAAGTGTGAACAATTTACTAAAAAAGCGAATTTTTTTACAAATTTTCCCAAATGGTTATTTTGGGTATATTGGAAAAAAAATAAGAAAAATTTAAAATAAATTATATCTAATTTTTATTAAATTTATTATTAATTTCGGAGAGCATACAAATTTTTAATGTTTTGATAAATTTATTATATGAAACCAATATTTAAGCTACTGATTTGAAGAATAGCACTTAAGTTATTAAGATCTTTAAGGCTAAGGTCGATTTTTTAAGAAATCTTATCCAAAACACTATTTTATTTCTCAGCTTGTTGTTAGTAATTTAAAATTTCGAATGTAAATTCAATCCAGTATTGAAATGTTTAAAAAATATTTATTTTTATTTTTTAATGGAAAAAAATTATTTTTGTAACGCTATTCTTATCTTCAAGAATATAAAAATAACAATGAAAAAAAGCCATATGAACTAAAACGGACTAATAAACCAAAATATTTGGTGAATAAAAATGGTACTCGAATAACGAACTTATTTTTATTAGTTTTGTTTGTAATGTACATCACTAAATCATTTTGTTAAATTTTTTATAAATTGTAATGTCATTTTTTGTTTTTCCCTAAATATTTAACTCTAAAATATGCTAATTCGTAATGAAGGAAATGGTGGTCCAAACATCAAGGTACAATAGAAATGTAGAAATTAAAAGAATCAGTTAGGCATTTTCAAAAACCTTGAACTCAAGTCTGAAAAAGTTGAAAATTATTGATATGAATGTTCGTACCCACATTAAAAATTTAAAATAATCAAGTCGAAAATTGATTTTTGTATATAAAATTAGTTAAAAATCGTTTAATAGGCGAGTTTTGCTTTTTTTAATACGATCGAAAAAGTTCAAATAGTTTATTATGTGCATATTAATATACTTCAAGCAATTACCATTACCGACCGCATTATAAAATGCTTAACAAAGTTTTATAAACCAAAATTCTTTTAGTTTTTGTTCAAAATAAAATTTTATAATCGAATTAATCAACCAATTGTTAAATATTTATTTTAAGGAAAATTCAAGATATTTTCTAAATTTTTGTATGTTTAGACACTATTTCTAGGTCAATCCTTCTTAATTTGGAATTTTTTATATACCTTTAAGTTCGGGTCATCATTATCCATTATATTTTATTCAAGAGTAGTTTACGCTTTCACTAAAACAATACTGGTATTAATATGTAAGAGTATTTAAAAACTCGGCTATTTATGGGCCAATTTCGAAAAATTTAGATATATAAATTCAGAAAAAAGAATTAGCTATTTTTCTGCTTCAAAATATTGTCCATATATCCCATAGGAGTTTCAAAATATCGGAAAATGCGTTTTTGTCTATAACTTGTAAACTAATGGACCGATTACTGTGATGTTTTCAACTTACAAATTCTCCTAATTTTTTTCAATCTGCTAGTACAAAAAATCTGTAGCTTAAATAGAAAGCTCAAAAAGTCGAAAACATTACTTTGCCTTACATTGTTATTGTTATTGGAAAATAAAGAATTGTTAGTATCTCGGCTATTTATGAACCGACTTGAAAATTGAAAAAAAAAAACAAATTGGATAGTAATTTTTCTACGTGTAATAAGTTTTCGCCCATATCTCGGAAACTAATGGCCCAATCGAGTTTATATCTTGCAATGAAAAATCCACAAAAATAGCAAAATTCATGAAAACATTTTCAGTCTCTTAACATACATATCAAGTTATGAAACATTATTTAAAAACATGTTGAAATTGCTATTTACTTACTATATTCAATAATGCAGCACATATTTGAATTGGAAATGTGAAAATTTCTGGAGAGAAGGCCAGGTTTCGGTTAAGTTTTGAAGGGTGATGTACAATTTTTGTACCAAAGCGCAACAGGTAAGATCAAGTAAAGTAAAGAAAAAATTTTCAACAATATGCAAGTTCAATAAAAATTTTAAGCAAAATATACCCGCTTCACCACTTGTGGTGGTAGAGGGTATAAAAAATTCTTTTGAAAATAGAGGATGATAAAAATAAGAAAACGCAAAACTGAATGGTTTAAGAGTTTTTCTATTACTATTTTTAAAAATTTATTATCTTAATAAAAATAAGAAATTTTTTGTTTGAAATTTAGATATATAAAATGTCGGAAATCAAATCCGGACATTATCACGACCATGTTGAGATTGCTTAAACGAGACAAACATCTGCCCCGGAATTCGATTGCTATATTATGTTGTACTTTGTGTTGGAGTTAGACCATAAAAGTTGGAACCATATTATTAAACCAAAATAATCTAAAGAATCATTATCACCCTGGGTAATGTTAACACCATTAAGAGGAACTGGTTGTTACGTGCTTACTTTCCTCATGTGTACTGCGAATTGTCGTATCATCAGCAAATGTTGAAATTATCAGATAATCGCAGAAGGGCATATTAATATTTTATATTAAGAGTGAGTCTTTGAATACTTGCCTGAGTAACATCAACCCTTACACAATTATAAAGTCGTTATATTTTACTGTGAAATGAGGATCATTCAATAGAAATAGATTGTGGTAACAGAATTCAAATTTTGTGTATGAGTTTTATCAAAGGCTTGCGCAACATCCAAGTATATTCCTGAACAATACTTTTTTAATTCAAAAATTGCTTAATCTCTCCAGTTAAACGGTTTACCTGTTCAATAGTACCGTGCTTTTGTCAAAAACAAAAACTGGTGAACTGGAATGATATTTTTAACAGTAAATAAAATGAAATATTTTCTCAAATACCTTTAACAAACAGGGTAGTAGACTAATATGTCTACAGGATGATGATATCGTCAAATCCTTCCTGGGTTCGTTATCATTTTATTTTGAGAAATGTTCGATTTTTTGAAAAGATTTCCATTCGTATTATCGCTTTGAAAATTATCGACAGCACTATTATTGCCACATTAGGTAGGTTTTTAATCGTAGTCGGTGTTACTGAATCGTATCCGGGCGATTTTCTCACATTAACCTTATTTTTAATAACTAAATTAATATCCTCTAAGCTAATGACAATTGTATCAAAATTTTTCAATCAGCTTTCCTAACCTGTGGCTTAACATCTTTCACTGCCTACCACAATAAAAAAATTTGTTACCAGAAAGGCTTTTAGCACATTCGTATTTTGACGATCATCTTCCTACTGAATTATTTTCACCGTTTGCAATCAAATGTCTCACATTTGCAGATGGTAATTAGTACGTTGAAATTCTTGTCTGTTTTCTATATCAGAATTTTGCTAAACTTAAGACTCGTGTGTAATGACCACTAATATATTTCTTATATTTCATCCGATTAACCTTTTAAAAAGAATTCGTTGAAGTGTGGGTTAAATTAGATACTCCAAAATAATTTAATATTATAGGAGAATGGCCAGAAGATAAGTCATTTGTAAATTCCATTTGTATCAACTTCGATAATTATTTCTAAATAAGGTAAAATCGATGAGATCCAGAATATTCGCAGAGATCTGCAGGGTAGTATTTTGGTCGAACAGGGTACAGCATTAAACATAGTTGATTTAAGTTTCAATAAAATTATTTCCGTTTAGTTAAATTGAACGTTTCTGGTGAAATAATATTGTACATATTAGAATCTTTCATTAATATATGAAATAATACACTGACAATTTTTAAAAATTTCTTTTAAGTAATAAAATGTTCAGTAGTAAAAATTCAAGAATATTCTTATGAAACTGTATTTACTGTGAAATAAATCATAACAACAATCATGAAAAGGTAAAATCATAACTGAAAAAAATTTTAATTATTTATATTTTAATTAATTTTATATTGATTTTTTTTGTATACAGTATGTATGTTTAGTGCTAGAACGCCAAGAAACGATCTCCTTTAGTGTCTATGTTCTGCATAGATATCATGAAGTTTATATTAAGGGAACGGTACGCTGATGAGAATTTGGTTTTAAAACGCTGGCATGTGAAGTGTTTCTAATATTCACCTTATTTGAAATCTTGGATTAAACAAATCCACACTTTTATTAACAACTTTACTTCTTGAAGTTGTAGGAATATTAATGGCTTTAGTAACAGATGTTACTCTCCTATGTTTCTCTTTACTTTTAGTTATATATTATCCTTTTCAATAACTTTTTATATACAAGGCACCACAGTTGCCACAATTCCTTCTAATTTTTTTTCACTCACATCACAATGTGTGGATAGATGCAGATCTTCACATACAACATATACATACAACACTTGGCAATTTGAACACTGAACTCGGAATTCAGAAGAATTGAAGAAGACAAATAAACGAATAAAGAAGGAAGCATATTACCTTCGCTCTTAAAAGAGGGAACTATCTGAACATCTATAACGGTGGTTATGTTGTATAACATGGTATTAACGACTGCTATAATGCTGAGATAAGGAAATCATTGACTATATTAGGCGCTTCTTCGTATATTTGAAACGCCAACATCCATTAAGACTTGGATAGACTTGGTTATATAAATCTTAAATATAAGATATATGACTGTAATACTTTTTTTACTAAAGCGGTTGAGGTATTATATGTTTGTGCTGACGTTTGTAACTTTTAAGTATACCGTTCGAATCACTTTCTATTATATATTAAGCTGTTCATGAAAACGTGATCATAAGTTTTGATATATTTTAGATTTGAGATTTTAACGCCATGAAACTGACACATGTCAATACGCTTTGTATTTATATCACTCAAGTAGATTTTGTATCAGTCCAAATATACATGCTAAATCTCAAGAGGAACTCTCTACAATTAACCTAAGCTCTCATACAGGCACACTTCTTAAAAATGTTCTCATTGTTATTATAATTGTTGTTTAATATCTATGTAACCATAAAACACCTTACTAATATTTGCGAGGATTGGTTCATAGTTTCATTTAGCCGTTATATAACCCGTACTACCTAAAATCACCTCAAATTACATAAATCTTTCTTATATCTGAGCCTGCTGAGAAGAAAATATTTCATCTAAGTACATTTTATACACTCTTAAGTTATCAAATCGGATTATATGAGGATCAGACTATGTAATACCCTACACAGTGTGTAATGTATTATATAATCAGTCCTATCCGACAATTACACCTTTACTTGGTTTTTGTGTCAAATTAAATTAAAATATCATCATATCTCAGATTTCTGTGAGCTTAAACACCCATTCCGTTAGAACATTTGTGTGTGAGCTACTTTAAATATTGTATCGCATATGATAAATTTAAATGAGAAACGTATTTTTTGAAAAAATACATCATGGTCCTAATTGCACATAAAGTGTTCAAAACATTTATATCGACAGATGGAATAGTATCCCTAAATCGACTCAGTAAGTAAATTCTATTTTGTCTCATCACCCGGATTAATTTAGGATCTGAGAGGTGATGAAATATTCAGCAATTTTTCTCATTTTGACATTGTGTCTTCTTGTTGCGACCTGCACTATTAATTTTTTTAGAATAAACATAGCATATAATTTTAGTGTTGTTATTCACAATGGATATATTTTTCGCTAATTTGTAGCAACTTTTTTTTTAAATTATATTTTGTTATCGAACTCTATCGAAAATGAGATGTAAGTTCTGTATTGGCATCTATAAAATGAGTAGTTACGGTTAAATAATTAATATTAATGCGAGATGTCCAATCATCTGATGTGAGACAAAACATCTGTTGTTGCAGAATATTGAATTTTTGATTTTTCGCTCTCCAAAATGTATATTTGAACACTCGGTAATTAACAGTTAGACAGAGTTTTTTAAAAGTAAAATGTACAGCGCAATGCTAATTTATTATTATTCTATTTTGGTCCTTCACCAAATCGGAATTTGCGGTGTATTTTAGCGCAGATCTTCCCCTAAGCTTCGGAAGAATTGGGTCATTTGATGTTGATGGTTCTTCATGCTTTTTCGTTTATCGGAGTTTGTTTTTTCAAAACCATTGGATTAAGAGGACCTTCCGGCTGTAACTCTCTACCTATATAATTTTATTTATTTGACTTACCAAAATGAATTAATTTCTGGTTTTAAAATTCTTTGTGGAATAAAAAATAATAATAAAAAATAATAATAATAAATATACATTAAAAACTAAATATATGTTTAATAAACTTACCCTAAATACTAAAATAAAACACTTACCTAAAGTATAAATAAAATCAAGTTATATCATAACCTAAAAGAGAATTTTTATATACTTACCCTTTGTACATAGATGTATTTACCCTTTAATATATAATTAAAGTTCAATAAACTTGAATTTATAACGTTGTTAAAAAAATATATACAAATTCTTCACTATTTATTTATCCCAATTACCCTTCCCCGAGTAAGTACTCTATCTACCTCTATCAACCTCTAACCACCAAATAAACAATATTAATATTTCGTATGTTTTAGATGTATACCACCAATACTAATACTTATTCTATTTATGATTAGCTTTTCAATAATGTATACTTTATTCCAAATCCTGTTATAAAAGGTTAAATATGTTAAAATTATTTGAAAACAAGTAGGAGTGCTATATTCGAATCTAGAATACTCTACACCACAAATACGTGTGAAGTGAATACGTTATGTTTTCTACATACACAATATATAAAAATTTTTCTTAAATGAAACACAGGAATACTTAATGAGTCCTAAAATTAGCTATATTTTTAGCTTTAACTTTTTTCTACTAAACCGATTTTGATAAATTTTGGAATAGTAATTGAGTATATATAACCTAATATAATGGTAAAATTTCATCTTATTTTGTCCATTTATAATTGCTAATTTTGTGAAAGTTCTTCTCTTCAACTTAAAGGTTGCCTCAGATATGAGCCAAAATCTTTTATTTAAATACTGAATTCGATTTTTTAGGAAACTTCTCAGTATTATAACAGAAATTGCCGTCCAAAAATCTCCACCTGAACTAATTAATTTCAATAAAATAGATTTTGGAATAAAGTATGGATTATTTGAATAAAAATCATAAATAAAATAAGTAGATTATATGTTCCTATGTTGCGTTTTTTCTTCTTGGTAAATACCTTAAGTTGATGGTTTCAATTGAATTTTACAATAAAGTACTTTTTGTTAAAGGAAATTACAACGAAAATTAGGTAAAGTTTTCTTTTTCAGTTGCAAAAAATCTGGAATATATAATGGAAAGAAGCATATTTATTTAATACGAATTGTTTTAATGAAGCTGATTGCCTCTATAGTACACATTTAAAACACATAATTTATAACAACAACATACATAAATTTCGTTCTGTGTAATAAGAGAAATATTTTTATTAATTTAGCGCAAGATATTCATTTACATTATTTGTTTTTTAAATCCCTCTATTTTTGAATAAAGTCCAATTTTGACAGATGTTTATACAAAACATACTAGTATAACCGTTAGGCTTCCAAAAGTGCAACTATAAAATACAGGGAAATAATTTTTGAAATATGATTGCAGTAAGTTTATTTTCGTAATATTTTTGTAAGCTTATCGCCAAAATGGTATAAGCATTATCATTATCCCGAGGCAAAGCTGTCAACGCAATTACATATTACAAAAAAATTTAAAACTTTCAACAAATTACAAAGGGAAAAACCGGGAAAAACGACCGAAGCTGAAGACCGGATTATAATCAGAATGTGTAAAGCTGATAAATTTTTGACATCCACTCAAATTAAGAAGACGATTGGCTCGTCCAAAGCCAAACATGTCAAAGAAGAATGTTAAGAAACATCTGCAGTTTGCTAAAAATCATATCAATAAAGATTTAGTTTTTTTTGGAAAATGATAGTTAAGAGCGACAAATCCAAATTAAATGGGTTTGGAAATGATGGTATGCCATACGTTCGACGACCAATAAATACTGAATTGAACCCCAATTATTCGAAAAAAAAAAAACGGTTAGGCACGTTGGGTCACCAGTGATGGCTTGGGGGTGTTTTTCCTTGTCTGGTGTGGGACAAATAATTAAAATAGAGGGTAAAATGATCGGTGAAATGTATAAGAATATATAAGAAAATAACCTTAATAACGATTATGCTGAGAATATACCTCCAGGGTGGACGTTTTAGCAAAATTACGACCCGAAATACACATATCGGGTCGTTAAGTCTTGGTTGGATGAAAATAAAATTAATGTTCGTGAGTGGCCACCACAAAGTCCCGATTTAAACGCCGTCTATGGGGATAATAAAAATAGCCGTTTCGGACAGAAAACCCGTTAACAAACGTTTACTTGGGGATATTATTTAAGAAGACTGGAATAATTTTACTCCATAACTTTACTTCAAATGATGCCATCACCAGCCAGCCAAGGGTAGAATCTTGAGCAATTAATGATCCTCCATCGATGTGTATTATATTGGGTTGTATGATGCTCTATTGGAGTAAAATTCTGGATCTGCCAGTATAAAGCGCATAAATTAATTTTGAATAGCTTCATCCATGGCAATCGGGTATGGAGTCCTTGGTAGATTCTTTACAACTTTCAATCAAACTTCATATCTAAAGTTCGAAGTATGATTATGGGTAGTTAAAACCTTAACAAAACCCTCTTGTTCAACTTTGTACGGTGTTAGTGTGCTATCGCTGACAGAGACGAATGCAATTTGGGACTTTGTTACGGTAGGGTTCAATACTGCACTTGCGATCCCATTTCGTATTTGTACGATTACCGTAGACACGAATGTTATAATGGGTGTAATAATTTGTCCGACTTTTAAGGACCGTCGTAGAGCAGGTGTGGGTGGAATTCTAGGGGCTGGTGTTGGTGATGGATCTTGGGTTAAATTTTTAATAATACGTTGGGGACCATGTAGTGTAGTGTGATGTTTTCCACTGGACTGCTGGCATCGCTGGTACATATTCCAATTAAGTGAATTCTAGCAAGGAAATTTACTCAATATTGAAGGATGATTCTTTGAATTTGTGACAAATACCTAGCCTATGGTCAGCTCGACAGATTCCAGAACCAAAATGTTGCCTTTATGACTTGGGGTGGTGATGATATCGATGAGAATCATATCTTTTGTGGGTGCGCTCAGTATAGTTTCTAGAACGTCTGGAACCAGAACCATTATTTTTATTGGGAGCCATTCTGTGTAAATGAAATAAAATATTTGTGAATAAACATGAAACGTTATTAATGATTTTATTATATTGATATTAGGGTGAATTAGATTTAAAAACAAATTTGATTTAGTGTAGGGTGGTTAGATAAAATAATTAATGATATTGAACAGTGGGTTACGGTGTGAAAAATAATTGGACTAATTAGTGTGTAAAACTACTATCTTAGTAATTGGTCAAATTAGAGTCCCAGTTGAAGTCTGTAGGTCAGCAACTCTACTTCTTTCGTCAGAACCTGGGTAAGTTCTGGTAATACGACCACGTAACCATTCATTTGGTGATAGATTATCTTGTCTTATTATTATTACAATATCATCAACTTTAACTTCTTGGGTAGAGGTTTTCCACTTGTATCTTTTATGGAGCTCTTTAAGATACTCATCTTTGCATCTTCTACAAAAGTTACGATGTTGAATATTTAGCTATTTTCCATCTGTTTGCCAGGGTTATATTATTATTTATTATGTCGGGTTCTGCAGGGTAATAATGGGAAAGCCAACTAAAAATGTCCTGGGGTTAAAGGGTTGAGATCTTGTGAGTTTTCACTTGACGGGCTTAACCATTTGGAAACCATCCATTGAGGATACATTTTTTGTTTTATGAATTGCACTAATACCTTAGGTACAACTGTCATCGTTGGCTTAGCCATCAACAAATTAAAAGCATTGTCGTGAGATTTTTGAAAGTTTCCATAGGCAAAAATGGAAACCTCGCATATACTTTTAGTAACGGTGGTATTGCTTTTGAAGGATAAACTCGTTTATAGCCTTTGTAAAGGATATCAACTAAATGTACACAGTGTTACATTTTTAAGACAAAAATATTTCTTAAAATTATATTTTTTATAAAAAAATGTATCTAACTTATATTTTTTTATTAAAATATAAACAGGATGAAAAATTCAGCAAAACCTATATTTTCCTTATTTTTAAATTCAATTTTAAATTCACACACACAGTACATGTGTATGTATCTACTTTTTGTTTATATTTTTTGTTGCCGAACTGTCAAAATGACAACTGACACCAGTTGCCATACTTAATAGACCTGTAAAAACTGTATGTACTAATAATTTTTATGACTTTTGATGTATTTAAACTACGCATACATTTTTCCTCTACTCATTTTCAACATAAATTTTTTGCTAACTTATTCATTAATAACTTCCGCCGTCAGTTTTTAATGAATTTTGGAATTTTTGCAGCAGTTTAGAGCTCGTTACCTATAAATACGAAATAAATGAAACAAAAAGGAAGAATAACAAAATAGGATTTTTTTTTAATTTCAAATGAATCCTCTAAATATTTAAACTGTCAATTATATAAGAATTCACATTATCTTCAAAACTTGAAGTCTCGTTTTCACTTGTATCCAAATTTTCATCACTAATTTTTGCAGTAATTTGACTGGAGCTGATTGGAACCTCACTTGAATTCGTTATTTTGGGTCATTTAAGATTAATTCAATAATTTCTTTTGAATCCTTTCGGAGACTGTATTTTATTTTGTATGTAATTTTTTCAATTTTATTTTAATTATCACTATTTAAGTAGTGATTTTATATTTTTATTTTAATATTTAAATTACACAACTTATACCATTGTTTTTGGCAACAGACTGAAGAAACGTTTAGAAGCAGAATAAAAAACCATACCAAAAAATTAACAGGCTTTTTAGACAGAAATAATTAACAAACTTTTGCGAGCATTAGTCTTTTACAATCACATTTGTAAATATTGTTATTCCAACAACTGTATAGCAAGTATTATTGCAAATACTGTTACTATAGGAAACATTTTTAAAGCGTTATTTTAAAAATATTCATTTTTTTATTAAAATAAACCTAAAATACGCTTATGAAATATTTTCGATATGATAAGCTTTTGATAGGATATTGCTACATTTTGTTTATGTTATTTTGTAGGGTTATTGTCATTATTATAGTCAGTGGTAGTCAAAATACTACTTTATTCGGTATCGTGTTTATATATTAAACACACAAAAAGTATTTTTTGCCATACGGTCCTTGTAATGACAAGGTGATCATTTTAGTGAAAACAATTCAAATTTTTAAACATGATTGATACGCATTGAGAATTTGAGCATTTTCGTAAAGAAAATGCTAGTTTTAAGTAAACCGTTCGGCTCAGAATCACTTCCTGAATCGATTTAACGATGTCCATCAGTTTGTCTGTTCAAGATATCTTAAAGAAATTTGGCGTATTCTATAATTTTTGCGGACGATGCCTATAAAATTTAGTTATAATTGTTCCATTATTTTATGTAGGTCCCATACAAAAGTCACCCCTAAATCCAAAACGATTTTATCAAAACTTTACGTAAAAAATCTTATTATATTCTGAAACAATGTGCCAAATTAAATGACGATTGGCCCATTATTTCCCATAAGTCCCATTCGGTAGATTTGAATTGCTATATTTATGTTATTGTTTTGACTTGAATATCTCTAAAATCATGGGATAAGATTTTGTGTCAAGATTTTCAAAAGAACTATCAAACTTTCTTTTGTCACAATTCATAAATTAAATCTTTTAAACATCTACATACCTGAGTAGAGTGACTACACCCCTGACCTAATAGAGGGTCTTTACTCGTTGAAATCAACTTGAAAACACCTCAGCGTTAACCATGTGAAAACTCGTTAACATATCTTTAATGCTTAAAAATCTACATATTTATTTTCACAAAAATCGTCACTGTGCAGCATTTACACCAGTCAATTGGTTTGTAATAAATATTACTCTTTTAAATAGTGGGTAAAATCTGGACACTCACTGGTTTAATAATAATTTTTACAAATATGGAAATCTGATCATAATCTGCTAAAAGCCGAATTTTTGATGAATAAAAGTAAGAGCCTGTAAGCTTCCTTTCAGACAGTGCAAACAAAACATATATTTTTTGCTTCATTACAAAAATGACCATATTCAATTATTAAATTAATTAATTACATTTTAAGCAGAGCAATTACAAATGACACGTTGCTTTTAAAAATATTAAGCTTTATATGCAAGTGTGTCATTATAAATATAGAGACTCATACGCATAACACACCATCGTCAGAAACTTAAATTATTGCTACTTCACTTGAAGTTAGACACCGCATTCTTTACTTCATTTTGTTCACAAAACGATTAGAATTGCTCAGATACAAACGATGTACCATCATCTGATACCAGTGGCAGCGGAACACCAAATCTGCCAAAAAAGTTCAAAGCTGTTTAATAGTTTTGATTTCTGTATTTACTTTATTTCTAATAGTCGAAGCAGAAATTGATTTGGTTGGAGCGTTTAATTTTCAGTAGTCTGTGCAATATCTCACATTGGCTTTCTTTTTGACAACAACATTAGGAGTAGACTAATAATAAATAATCTCATCTTATCTACAGATATTTTGAACTTTTTTAAGTTTATTTCAATGTATGGTGACGTCGTCTTCAATGTATGGTGATGTCGTCTTTTTGCAGTTGTTAGCAGATTTAATTACTTCCAATAGTTCGATGTATGACGTCATCACCATGATTCCTCTATGTCGTTGAAAAAATCTGAAACTTCAGCTAAGAATCGAATACCATATTGGAGCATATTTTTTCTGGGAAAAGTTGCTGGAAAATTACAAAGTGGATTTTTATCTTTCGATGTAATTGAGATAAAAAAGTTATAAAAATAAATGTGTGTAAATGACAAAAATGTGATAGAAAGTCAAAAATATATTAATTTTTCTTATATCGTCGTCGTCACATTTATTTTATTATCTTAAAACTACGTTCTTTGCATTATTAAGTCTTCAAACTTTTTCGCCTAAATATGTAGCAAAAAAATGGACCAATGGACAGCCTGTCCTTTTATGGACATCCAGCTGGACGAACGGCATTATATATACTCAGTAAGTAATTATGAATCTATTTTAGAGTTTTTAAAATCATAACATATTTAACTACCGTTATCTCAATAGTCTTTTTTGGTGTTGACTATGTTTGTTTGTTGTAACAGTTCTCGGTCCATAGTTCTTTCTTGGCAAGAAAACTTTTGTTTGGTACAGCTGTCGCTGTGTTGACAACCTTTGGCTAAGTGTGACACGAGTCGTTCCGGAACGGAGATCCAATTTTCTTGGGTACAAGGTTAGGACCCTACGATATAGGGTGTAGACTATAAAAAATGTGTGATATAAGTCACTTTATTATCAAAGAAAATGTATTTTTATAATTTTCAAATTGAAATAAGTATATAAAA
Source organism: Cochliomyia hominivorax (assembly GCA_004302925.2). Taxonomy (NCBI): domain Eukaryota; kingdom Metazoa; phylum Arthropoda; class Insecta; order Diptera; family Calliphoridae; genus Cochliomyia; species Cochliomyia hominivorax. Next base: position 3,721,783 of record PYHX02000312.1, on the reverse strand, counting down.
AATCGTTAGACCGCTTTTATAAAACAAAAAATATATGAAAATATGCTCTATTTATTTATTTTCAGTTATTGAATGCGTGTTTTACCACCGCCTGATTATTCATTGGGCTATTTTGTTGCAGCTTTTGCATATATTACAATAATACAAATTGTTATCACTACATTCTTTACGAAATTGTAGAGTATATATTAAAATAAATATAATTCCTGAATATCACAGATTTATTTAATTTTTTTGTGAACAATAAAATATTTTAGATATATTTTTACTGCTATTTGAGAGTTACTTTAATCATGTACGATTTTATAATATAAATAAATGAAGTGTAAATATAAGATAAGTTCATTTATTCGTTCATTTATGCAATTCATTTATTTTTTTAATTGAAGGAATTCTTACGAAATTATAATTATATCTGTTTTTACAAAAGAAAAAAAAATAATAAATAAATAAATAATAAAGTAAAACTAAAGTAACGAAGTAATCTTACTTATATAGTTTTAATACAAAATATAATTTAATATAATTCATCTTATATTAACCTTATGTTGAACCAAATAAATACATTTCACATACCTATGTAAAGTAAACTTTCATGAAGATACTAAAGGAAAATTGAAAACTTAAAAGCAAAATGGAAAGTAAATTCAATAATTCATGTGAATATATTTACGTAACTAAGGAAAGTATTTAACAGATAACAAAGTTCAATTATCTCTTTTCTTTAATTGATTTTATAGAAAAAAACGAATTTACAAAATTATAAGAAACTATTCACTTAAGTAAGAAATTATAAAATATTTAAAAATGTAGTTCATTTATTTATTGTTATTATAAAAAAGGTACATGATAATATTAACATATAGTTCTTTTATACTATTATACTTATAGTAGACTAATGTTAAATGAAATTAATACATTTTTACATGAATAAAATAAGTTTTTAGTGAAAAGCTGACATAGAGCTTTGAACATAATTGAAAGCTAATTTAAAAAATTCATAAGTAAAAATTCATATTTACGGAAGCAAGTAAATGTATAATTAATTTAGTTCAAGATTATAAAAATTGATATTACTGAAGCACAAGAAATCAAATTGATAAAAAATTTAATTTTTTATTGTTGATATTATAAAAAGGTACATGTTCTGAAAAAAATTTCTATTTATGAATTAGAATGTAGTTTGTGTGTTTCATTTATTAAATTATTATAACATATATAAAATAAGGAATAATCCTAAGATTTATTAAAAAATGTGGTTTAAAGGAACAAAACTTATATCATATCCAATAATCATCAATTTTCCGCATTTCTACAGTTATGTTACATGTTTTAAATGCATTTATTCCAATTATATTACAATAATATTTATTTTATTTATTTATTTTTTATTATTATTTGTTTTTGAAAAATGTTTTGTTAATAAAATTTTCTTGATTAATAACTTTCGATTTCGAGTTAATTAAAATTTTATATATGATTTAATAATCTAATAGAAAACTACAACAAGGTCTAGCTACAAATATGTTTTATATTTTTGTAGCACCTTATTTATAGAGTAAAGTAATGATTGACAGCTTGGTATTCTATCATCATTGAAAAAAAATATTTCAACGTATTTAATCAATAAAAATGTACCACAAATAGAGCGGTGCAGTTATCTTAAATTAACTTATGTAATATAAAAAATATATTTGTTTTTTAATTTGATATTCTGACGAAATTGTGTTATTCGGTATACACAACATACGAAGTATTTGAATCCACTTCGTTCACTTCCATTTTAATGAAATTGTTAAGTTGACGAATGTTGCGGTATGGGTGGGCTGTTTGAATCATTATTGCTAGTATTACTTCCACTACGTACTGCCAGTGATGGTGTACTCTTCTGTAATAAAAAACATATAATAAATGTAGAATGGAATGGAAAAACAAATGTGTAATTTGTAAATTTAATGAACTAATGGTTTATTATGGAAATCGTCATCATCATATAAAAACAATAGAAATAACTCTCATATAGCTCCCATTACTATTGTTGGAGTTAGGTATATTAGATTGAGCAGAGTTAGTTTTCTT
>PYHX02000312.1:3635680-3719604 GCA_004302925.2 Cochliomyia hominivorax | reverse complement strand
TATATATATTATAATATATGCAAGTTCAATAAAAATTTTAAGTAAAATATACCCGCTTCACCACTTGTGGTGGTAAAAAAATTCTTTTGAAAATAAAGGATGATAAAAATAAGAAAACGCAAAACTGAATGGTTTAAGAGTTTTTATTTTCAAAAATTTGTTATCTTAATAAAAATAAGAAATTTTTGGTTTGAAATTTAGATATATAAAATGTCGGAAAGTTTATGTTGGGATTTGGAGTCGTTTGAATCAAATCCGGACATTATCACGACCATGTTGAGATTGCTTAAACGAGACAAACCAAAATACAACACAATATAGTAATCGAATTCCGGGGGCAGATATTCAATTACTATATTGTGTTGTATTTTGTGTTGGAGTTAGACCATAAAAGTTGGAACCATATTATTAACCAAATAATCTAAAGAATCATTATCACCCTGGGTAATGTTAACACCATTAAGAGGAACTGGTTGTTACGTGCTTACTTTCCTCATGTGTACTGCGAATTGTCGTATCATCAGCAAATGTTGAAATTATCAGATAATCGCAGAAGGGCATATTAATATTTATATTAAGAGGTGAGTCTTTGAATACTTGTCTGAGTAACATAAACCCTTACACAATTATAAAGTCGTAATATTTTACTGTGAAATGAGGATCATTAAATAGAAATAAATTGTGGTAACAGAATTCAAATTTGTGTATGAGTTTTATCAAAGGCTTGCGCAAACATCCAGTATATTCCTGAACAATACTTTTTTAATTCAAAAATTGCTTTAATCTCTCCAGTTAAACGGTTTACCTGTTCAATAGTACCGTGCTTTTCCCAAAAACTAAACTGGGAGAACTGGAATGATATTTTTAACATTAAATAAAATGAAATATTTTCTCAAATACCTTTAACAAACAGGGTAGTAGACTAATATGTCTACAGGATGATGATATCGTCAAATCCTTCCTGGGTTCGTTATCATTATACTTTGAGAAATTTTCGATTTTTTGAAAATATTTCCATTCGTATTATCGCTTTGAAAATTATCGACAGCACAATTATTGCCAACATTAGGTAGGTTTTTAATCGTAGTCGGTGTTACTGAATCATATCCGGGCGATTTTCTCACATTAACCTTATTTTTAATAACTAAACTAATCAATCAGCTTTCCTAACCTGTGGCTTAACATCTTTCACTGCCTACCACAATAAAAAAAATTTGTTACCAGAAAGGCTTTTAGCACATTCGTATTTTGACGATCATCTTCCTACTGAATTATTTTCACCGTTTGCAATCAAATGTCTCACATTTGCAGATGGTAATTAGTACGTTGAAATTGTTGTCTGTTTTCTATATCAGAATTTTGCTAAACTTAAGACTCGTGTGTAATGACCACTAATATATTTCTTATATTTCATCCGATTAACCTTTTAAAAGAATTCTTTGAAGTGTGGGTTAAATTAGATACTCCAAAATAATTTAATATTATAGGAGAATGGCCAGAAGATAAGTCATTTGTAAATTCCATTTGTATTAACTTCGATAATTATTTCTAAATAAGGTAAAATCGATGAGATCCAGAATATTCGCAGAGATCTGCAGGGTAGTATTTTGGTCGAACAGGGTACAGCATTAAACATAGTTGATTTAAGTTTCAATAAAATTATTTCCGTTTAGTTAAATTGAACGTTTCTGGTGAAATAATATTGTACATATTAAAATCTTTCATTAATATATGAAATAATACACTGACAATTTTTAAAAATTTCTTTTAAGTAATAAAATGTTCAGTAGTAAAAATTCAAGAATATTCTCATGAAGCTGTATTTACTGTGAAATAAATCATAACAACAATCATGAAAAGGTAAAATCATAACTGAAAAAAAATTTTAATTATTTATATTTTAATTAATTTATATTGATTTTTTTGATACAGTATGTATGTTTAGTGCTAGAACGCCAAGAAACGATCTCCTTTAGTGTCTATGTTCTGCATAGATATCATGAAGTTTATATTAAGGGAACGTACGCTGATGAGAATTTGCTTTTAAAACACTGGCATGTGAAGTGTTTCTAATATTCACCTTATTTGAAATCTTGGATTAACCAAATCCACACTTTTATTAACAACTTTACTTCTTGAAGTTGTAGGAATATTAATGGTTTTAGTAACAGGTGTTACTCTCCTATGTTTCTTTTTACTTTTAGTTATATATTATCCTTTTCAATAACTTTTTATATACAAGGCACCACAGTTGCCACAATTCCTTCTAATTTTTTTTCACTCACATCACAATGTGTGGATAGATGCAGATCTTCACATACAACATATACATACAACACTTGGCAATTTGAACACTGAACTCGGAATTCAGAAGAATTGAAGAAGACCAATAAACGAATAAAGAAGGAAGCATATTACCTTCGCTCTTAAAAGAGGGAACTATCTGAACATCTATAACGGTGGTTATGTTGTATAACATGGTATTGACGACTGCTATAATGCTGAGATAAGGAAATCATTGACTATATTAGGCGCTTCTTGTATATTTGAAACGCCAACATCCATTAAGACTTGGATAGACTTGGTTATATAAATCTTAAATATAAGATATATGACTGCAATACTTTTTTTACTAAAGCGGTTGAGGTATTATGTGTTTGTGCTGACGTTTGTAACTTTAAAGTATAACGTTCAACTCACTTTCGATTATACATTAAGATGTTCATGAAAACGCGATCGTAAGTTTGATATATTTTAGATTAGAGATTTTAACGTCATGAACTGACACATGTCAATATGCTTTGTATTTATATCACTCAAGTAGATTTTGTATCAGTCCAAATATACATGCTAAATCTCAAGAGGAACTCTCTACAATTGATCTAAGCTCTCATACAGGCACACTTCCTAAAAATGTTCTCATTATTATAATAATTGTTGTTTAATATATATGTAACCATAAAACACCTTACTAATATTTGCGAGGATTGGTTCATAGTTTCATTAGCCGTTATATAACCCGAACTACCTAAAATCACCTCAAATTACATAAATCTTTCTAATATCTGAGCAGAAGAAAATATTTTATCTAAGTACATTTTATATACTCTAAAATTATCAATGAGGGTCGGACTATGTTATACCCTAATACAGTGGTGTAATGTATTGTATAATCAGTCCTATCCGACAATTACACTCTTACTTGGTTTTTGTGTCAAATTAAATTAAAATATCTCAGATTTCTGTGAGCTTAAACACCCATTCCGTTAGAACATTTGTGTGTGAGCTACTTTAAATATTGTATCGCAGTGATAAATTTAAATGATAAACGTATTTTTTCTAAAATACATCATGGTCCTAATTGCACATAAAGTGTTCAAAACATTTATATCGACAGATGGAATAGTATCCCTAAATCGACTCAGTAAGTAAATTCTATTTTGTCTCATCACCCGGATTAATTTAGGATCTGAAAGGTTTATTTTCCTTTGAAATGCTTATACTTTTTTAGGTGATGAAATATTCAGCAATTTTTCTCATTTTGCGACCTGCACTATTAATTTTTTTAGAATGTACATAGCATATAATTTTAGTGTTGTCATTCACAATGGATATATTTTTCGCTAATTTGTAGCAACTTTTTTTTTAAATATATTTTGTTATCGAACTCTATCGAAAATGAGATGTTAGTTCTGTATTGGCATCTATAAAATGAGTAGTTACGGTTAAATGATTAATATTCATGCGAGATGTCCAACCATCTGATGTGAGACAAAACATCTGTTGTTGCAGAATATTGAATTTTTGATATTTCGCTCTCCAAAATGTATATTTGAACACTCGGTAATTAACTGTTAGACAGAGTTTTTTAAAAGTAAAGTGTACAGCGCAATGCTAATTTATTATTATTCTATTTTGGTCTTTCACCGAATCGGAATTTGCGGTGTATTTTAGCGCAGATCTTTCCCTAAGCTTCGGAAGAATTGGGTCATTTGATGTTGATGGTTCTTCATGCTTTTTCGTTTATCGGAGTTTTTTTTTCAAAACCATTGGATTAAGAGGACCTTCCGGCTGTAACTCTCTACCTATATAATTTTATTTATTTGACTTACCAAAATGAATTAATTTCTGGTTTTAAAATTTAACATATTTCAATGAACATTTAGGTTTAGGATTAACTTGTAGGTTACTTCATATTTATTTATTTATTTATTTATTTATTTATTTATTTATTTATTTATTTATTTTTCTTGTTTATTTATTTCATAAAATTTGAATTCTTTGTGGAATGAAAAGTTCTTCTCTTCAACTTAAAGGTTGCCTCAGATATGAGCCAAAATCTTTTATTTAAATACTGAATTCGATTTTTTAGGAAACTTCTCAGTATTATAACAGAAATTGCCGTCCATAAATCTCCAACTGAACTAATTCATTTCAATAAAATAGATTTTGGAATAAAGTATGGATTATTTGAATAATAATCATAAATAAATAAATAGATCATATGTTCCTATGTTGCGTTTTATCTTCTGCTTGGTAAATGCCTTAAGTTGATGGCTTCAATTGAATTTTACCATAAAGTACTTTTTGTTAAAGGAAATTACAACGAAAATTAGGTAAAATTTTCTTTTTCTTTGTTCGGTTTAGTGAATAAAATAAAGTATTTTTATTCAATCACAGCTAACTTTCAACAAAGCAGGTTGATGCCGCTTTTTTTAATGTATGTATACTGCAAAAATAAATAACAGTTACAAAAAATCTGGAATATAGAATGGAAAGAAGCATATTTATTTTATATGAATTGTTTTAATGAAGCTGAGTACCTTTATAGCACACATTTAAAACACATAATTTATAACAACATCATATATAAATTTCGTTCTGTGTAATAAGAAACACATTTTTATTAATTTAGCGCAAGATATTCATTTACATTATTTGTTTTTTAAATCCCTCTATTTTTGAATAAAGTCCAATTTTGACAGATGTTTGGACAAATACAACACAAACTAGACTAACAATATTTACTAACAATCAAAAGTTTATATAAAACTTACTAGTATAACCGTTAGGCTTCCAAAAGTGTTATAATAATTATTGTGAAACACTTGTTAACAATTATTTTAAATTAAGAAAACCCTTGCGACAGTTGAAGTGTACAAAAAGCTTAGAAGTGCAACTATAAAATACAGGGAAATATTTTTTTAAATATGATTGAAGTAAATTTATTTTCGTAATATTTTTGTAAGCTTATCGCCAAAATGGTATAAGCATTATCATTATCCCGAGGCAAAGCTGTCAACGCAATTACATATTACAAAAAAATTTAAAACTTTCAACAAATTACAAAGGGAAAAACCGCGAAAAACGACCGAAGCTGAAGACCGGATTATGATCAGAATGTGTAAAGCTGATCCATTTTTGACATCCACTCAAATTAAGAAGACGATTGGCTCGTCCAAAGCCAAACATGTCAAAGAAGAATGTTAAGAAACATCTGCAGTTTGCTAAAAATCATATCAATAAAGATTTAGTTTTTTTGGAAAATGATAGTTAAGAGCGACAAATCCAAATTAAATGGGTTTGGAAATGATGGTATGCCATACGTTCGACTACCAATAAATACTGAATTGAACCCCAATTATTCGAAAAAAAACGGTTAGGCACGTTGGGTCACCAGTGATAGCTTGGGGGTGTTTTTCCTTGTCTGGTGTGGGACAAATAATTAAAATAGAGGGTAAAATGATCGGTGAAATGTATAAGAATATATAAGAAAATAACCTTAATAACGATTATGCTGAGAATATACCTCCAGGGTGGACGTTTTAGCAAAATTACGACCCGAAATACACATATCGGGTCGTTAAGTCTTGGTTGGATGAAAATAAAATTAATGTTCGTGAGTGGCCACCACAAAGTCCCGATTTAAACGCCGTCTATGGGGATAATAAAAATAGCCGTTTCGGACAGAAAACCCGTTAACAAACGTTTACTTGGGGATATTATTTAAGAAGACTGGAATAATTTTACTCCATAACTTTACTTCAAATGATGCCATCACCAGCCAGCCAAGGGTAGAATCTTGAGCAATTAATGATCCTCCATCGATGTGTATTATATTGGGTTGTATGATGCTCTATTGGAGTAAAATTCTGGATCTGCCAGTATAAAGCGCATAAATTAATTTTGAATAGCTTCATCCATGGCAATCGGGTATGGAGTCCTTGGTAGATTCTTTACAACTTTCAATCAAACTTCATATCTAAAGTTCGAAGTATGATTATGGGTAGTTAAAACCTTAACAAAACCCTCTTGTTCAACTTTGTACGGTGTTAGTGTGCTATCGCTGACAGAGACGAATGCAATTTGGGACTTTGTTACGGTAGGGTTCAATACTGCACTTGCGATCCCATTTCGTATTTGTACGATTACCGTAGACACGAATGTTATAATGGGTGTAATAATTTGTCCGACTTTTAAGGACCGTCGTAGAGCAGGTGTGGGTGGAGTTCTAGGGGCTGGTGTTGGTGATGGATCTTGGGTTAAATTTTTAATAATACGTTGGGGACCATGTAGTGTAGTGTGATGTTTTCCACTGGACTGCTGGCATCGCTGGTACATATTCCAATTAAGTGAATTCTAGCAAGGAAATTTACTCAATATTGAAGGATGATTCTTGGAATTTGTGACAAATACCTAGTCTATGGTCATTTCGACAGATTCCAGAACCAAAATGTTGCCTTTATGACTTGGGGTGGTGATGATATCGATAAGAATCATATCTTTTGTGGGTGCGCTCAGTATAGTTTCTAGAACGTCTGGAACCAGAACCATTATTTTTATTGGGAACCATTCTGTGTAAATGAAATAAAAATATTTGTGAATAAACATGAAACGTTATTAATGATTTTATTATATTGATATTAGGGTGAATTAGATTTAAAAACAAATTTGATTTAGTGTAGGGTGGTTAGATAAAATAATTAATGATATTGAACAGTGGGTTACGGTGTGAATAATAATTGGACTAATTAGTGTGTAAAACTACTATCTTAGTAATTGGTCAAATTAGAGTCCCAGTTGAAGTCTGTAGGTCAGCAACTCTACTTCTTCCGTCAGAACCTGGGTAAGTTCTGGTAATACTACCAAGTAACCATTCATTTGGTGATAGGTTATCTTGTCTTATCATTATAACAATATCATCAACTTTAACTTCTTGGGTAGAGGTTTTCCACTTGTATCTTTTATGGAGCTCTTTAAGATACTCATCTTTGCATCTTCTACAAAAGTTACGATGTTGAATATTTAGCTATTTTCCATCTGTTTGCCAGGGTTATATTATTATTTATTATAAAAATGTCCTGGGGTTAAAGGGTTGAGATCTTGTGGGGTTTCACTTGACGGGCTTATCCATTTGGAAACCATCCATTCAGGATACATTTTTTGTTTTATGAATTGCACTTATACCTTAGGTACAACTGTCATCGTTGGCTTTGCCATTCACAAATTAAAATCATTGTCATGAGATTTTTGAAAGTTTCCATATGCAAAAATGGAAAACTCGCATATACTTTTAGCAACGGTGGTATTGCTTTTGAAGGATAAACTCGTTTATCGCCTTTGTAAAGGATATCAACTAAATGTACACAGTGTTACATTTTTAAGACAAAAATATTTCTTAAAATTATATTTTTTATAAAAAAATGTATCTAATTTATATTTTTTATTAAAATATAAACAGGATGAAAAATTCAGCAAAACCTATATTTTCCTTATTTTTAAATTCAATTTTAAATTCACACACACAGTACATGTGTATGTATTTACTTTTTGTTTATATTTTTTGTTGCCGAACTGTCAAAATGACAACTGACACCAGTTGCCATACCTAATAGACCTGTAAAAACTGTATGTACTAATATTTTTTATGACTTTTGATGTACTTAAACTACGCATACATTTTTCCTCTATTCCTTTCCAACATAAATTTTTCGCTAACTCATCCATTAATAACTTCCGCCGTCAGTTTTTAATGAATTTTGGAATTTTTGCAGCAGTTTAGAGCTCTTTTACCTATAAATACGAAATAAATGAAACAAAAAGGAGGAATAACAAAATAGGATTTTTTTAAATTTCAAATGAATCCTCTAAATATTTAAACTGTCAATTATATTAGAATTCACATTATCTTCAGAATTTGAAGTCTCGTTTTCACTTGTATCCAAATTTGGGTTATTTAAGATTAATTCAATAATTTCTTTTGATTCCTTTCGGAGACTGTATTTTATTTTGTAAAATACAATTACCAAACTTTTGCGTGCATTAGTTTTTTACAATCACATTTGTAAATATTGTTATTCCAACAAATGTATAGCAAGTATCATTACAAATACTGTTACTATAGGAAACATTTTTAAAACGTTATTTTAAAAATATTCATTTTTTTATTTAAATAAACCTAAAATACGCTTATGAAATATTTTCGATATGATAAGCTTTTGATAGGATATTGCTACATTTCGTTTATGTTATTTTGTAGGGTTATTACCATTATTATAGTCAGTGGTAGTCAAAATACTACTTTATTCGGTATCGTGTTTATATATTAAACACACAAAAAGGATTTTTTGCCATACGGTCCTTGTAATGACAAGGTGATCATTTTAGTGAAAACAATTCAAATTTTTAAACATGATTGACACGCATTGAGAATTTGAGCATTTTCGTAAAGAAAATGCTAGTTTTAGTAAACCGTTCCGCTCAGAATCACTTCCTGAATCGATTTAACGATGTCCATCAGTCTGTCTGTTTCAGATATCTTAAAGAAATTTGGCGTATTCTATAATTTTTGCGGTCGATGCCTATAAAATTTAGTTATAATTGTTCCATTATTTTATGTAGGTCCCAAACAAAAGTCACCCCTAAATACAAAACGATTTTATCAAAACTTTGCGTAAAAAATCTTATTATATTCTGAAACAAATTATATGACGATTGGCCCATGATTTCCCATAGGTCCCATTCGGTAGATTTGAATTGCTATATTTATGTTATTGTTGGCCACTAATTTAAAATTAGGTTAAAAATTTGTTTTGACTTGAATATCTCTAAAATCATGGGATAAGATTTTGTGTCAAGATTTTCAAAAGAACTATCAAACTTTCTTTTGTCACAATTCCTGAGTAGAGTGACTACACCCCTGACCTAATAGAGGGTCTTTACTCGTTGAAATCAACTTGAAAACACCTCAGCGTTAACCATGTGAAAACTCGTTAACATATCTTTAATGCTTAAAAATCTACATATTTATTTTTACAAAAATCGTCACTGTGCAGCATTTAAACCAGTCAATTGGTTTGTAATAAATATTACTCTATTTAAATATTGGGAAAAATCTGGACACTCACTGGTTTAATAATAATTTTTACAAATATTTAAATCTGATCATAATCTGTTAAATGCCGAATTTTTGATGAATAAAAGTAAGAGCCTGTAAGCTTCCTTTCAGACAGTGCAAACAAAACATATATTTTTTGCTTCATTACAAAAATGATTATATTCAATTATTAAATTAATTAATTACATTTTAAGCAGACCCATTACAAATGACACGTGGTTTTTAAAAATATTAAGCTTTAAATGCAAGTGTGTTATTATAAATATACAGACTCATACGCATAACACACCATCATCAGAAACTTGAAGTGAGACACCGCATTCTTTACTTCATTTTGTTCACAAAACGATTAGAATTGCCCAGATACAAACGATGTATCATCATCTGATACCAGTGGCAGCGGAACACCAAATCTGTCAGAAAAGTTCAAAGCTGTTTAATAGTTTTGATTTCTGTATTTACTTTATTTCCTCCATTATTTTCCATATATACCAACCATTTCGAACACAATTTAACGTTTTTTTAATTTTTTAAATACATTTGTTTCCAGTGTACCTTGCCAGGCTCATTTTCCATATTATGTCTTCTTAAAGCTGAACAATGTAATTTTGATTTGAACGGACTTCATGTATTCATTAATTAAACGAGGTAAAATATCAGCATAATTATATTGAAATCATAGAGTTTTTTAGGAAGTTTCCATCTCAGCAACCGATTTGCTTTGATTTGTATATACTGGATTGCCTTTTTGAACAACAGTGATTGTTTGCACTACTACAACTACTTCTATATTTGGATCAAATTGAGTCAGAAACAAATATGATTCGCGTCTGGTGTCTCCTTACAAGTGGCATTTTAAGTGAGAAATGCGTCTAATAGTCGAAGCAGAAATGATTTGGTTGGAGCGTTTAATTTTCAGTAGTCTGTGCAATATCTCACATTGGCTTTCTTTTTGACAACATTGGGAGTAGACTAATAATAATCTCATCTTATCTACAGATATTTTTTTGAACTTTGTTAAGTTTATTTCAATGTATGGTGAAATCTCCTATGTCGTCTTTTTGCAGTTGTTAGCAGATTTAATTACTTCCAATAGTTCGATGTATGACGTCATCACCATGATTCCTCTATGTCGTTGAAAAAATCTGAAACTTCAGCTAAGAATCGAATACCATATTGGAGCATATTTTTTCTGGGAAAAGTTGCTGGAAAATTACAAAGTGGAATTTTATCTTTCGATGTAATTGAGATAAAAAAGTTATAAAAATAAATGTGTGCAAATGCCAAGAATGTGATAGAAAGTCAAAAATATATTAATTTTTTTTATATCCTCGTCGTCACATTTATTTTGTTATCTTAAGACTACGTTCTTTGCATTATTAAGTCTTCAAACTTTTTCGCCTAAATATATTGCAAAAAAATGGACCAATGGACAGCCTGTCCTTTTATGGACATCCAGCTGGACGAACGGCATTATATATACTCAGTAAGTAATTATGAATCTATTTTAGAGTTTTAAAATCATAACATATTTAACTACAGTTATCTCAATAGTCTTTTTTGGTGTTGACTATGTTTGTTTGTTGTAACAGTTCTCGGTCCATAGTTCTTTCTTGGCAAGAAAACTTTTGTTTGGTACAGCTGTCGCTGGGTTGACAATCTTTTGCCTAGTGTGACTCGAGTCGTTCCGGAACGGAGATCCAATTTTCTTGGGTACAAGGTTAGGACCCTACGATGTAGGGTGTAGACTATAAAAATGTGTGATATAAGTCACTTTATTATCAAAGAAAATGTATTTTTATAATTTTCAAATTGAAATAAGTATATAAAAAATCGTTAGACCGCTTTTATAAAACAAAAAATATATGAAAATATGCTCTATTTATTTATTTTCAGTTATTGAATGCGTGTTTTACCACCGCCTGATTATTCATTGGGCTATTTTGTTGCAGCTTTTGCATATATTACAATAATACAAATTGTTATCACTACATTCTTTACGAAATTGTAGAGTATATATTAAAAATAAATATAATTCCTGAATATCACAGATTTATTTAATTTTTTTGTGAACAATAAAATATTTTAGATATATTTTTTACTGCTATTTGAGAGTTACTTTAATCATGTACGATTTTATAATATAAATAAATGAAGTGTAAATATAAGATAAGTTCATTTATTCGTTCATTTATGCAATTCATTTATTTTTTTAATTGAAGGAATTCTTACGAAATTATAATTATATCTGTTTTTACAAAAGAAAAAAAAATAATAAATAAATAAATAATAAAGTAAAACTAAAGTAACGAAGTAATCTTACTTATATAGTTTAATACAAAATATAATTTAATATAATTCATCTTATATTAACCTTATGTTGAACCAAATAAATACATTTCACATACCTATGTAAAGTAAACTTTCATGAAGATACTAAAGGAAAATTGAAAACTTAAAAGCAAAATGGAAAGTAAATTCAATAATTCATGTGAATATATTTACGTAACTAAGGAAAGTATTTAACAGATAACAAAGTTCAATTATCTCTTTTCTTTAATTGATTTTATAGAAAAAAAAACGAATTTACAAAATTATAAGAAACTATTCACTTAAGTAAGAAATTATAAAATATTTAAAAATGTAGTTCATTTATTTATTGTTATTATAAAAAAGGTACATGATAATATTAACATATAGTTCTTTTATACTATTATACTTATAGTAGACTAATGTTAAATGAAATTAATACATTTTTACATGAATAAAATAAGTTTTTAGTGAAAAGCTGACATAGAGCTTTGAACATAATTGAAAGCTAATTTAAAAAATTCATAAGTAAAAATTCATATTTACGGAAGCAAGTAAATGTATAATTAATTTAGTTCAAGATTATAAAAATTGATATTACTGAAGCACAAGAAATCAAATTGATAAAAATTTTAATTTTTTATTGTTGATATTATAAAAAGGTACATGTTCTGATAAAAATTTCTATTTATGAATTAGAATGTAGTTTGTGTGTTTCATTTATTAAATTATTATAACATATATAAAATAAGGAATAATCCTAAGATTTATTAAAAAATGTGGTTTAAAGGAACAAAACTTATATCATATCCAATAATCATCAATTTTCCGCATTTCTACAGTTATGTTACATGTTTTAAATGCATTTATTCCAATTATATTTACAATAATATTTATTTTATTTATTTATTTTTTATTATTATTTGTTTTTGAAAATGTTTTGTTAATAAAATTTTCTTGATTAATAACTTTCGATTTCGAAGATAATTAAAATTTTATATATGATTTAATAATCTAATAGAAAACTACACAAGGTCTAGCTACAATATGTTTTATATTTTTGTAGCACCTTATTTATAGAGTAAAGTAATGATTGACAGCTTGGTATTCTATCATCATTGAAAAAAAATATTTCAACGTATTTATCAATAAAAATGTACCACAAATAGAGCGGTGCAGTTATCTTAAATTAACTTATGTAATATAAAAAATATATTTGTTTTTTAATTTGATATTCTGACGAAATTGTGTTATTCGGTATACACAACATACGAAGTATTTGAATCCACTTCGTTCACTTCCATTTTAATGAAATTGTTAGTTGACGAATGTTGCGGTATGGGTGGGCTGTTTGAATCATTATTGCTAGTATTACTTCCACTACGTACTGCCAGTGATGGTGTACTTCTTCTGTAATAAAAAACATATAATAAATGTAGAATGGAATGGAAAAACAAATGTGTAATTTTGTAAATTAATGAAACTAATGGTTTATTATGGAAATCGTCATCATCATATAAAAACAATAGAATAACTCTCATATAGCTCCCCATTACTATTGTTGGAGGGTATATTAGATTGAGCAGAGTTAGTTTTCTTACTGTTTAATATAATAATTTTCAAAAATATTTTGGGTTTAGCATAGCTAAATAAAGTTTATTTAAATTTTCAGAAAGTTAATATTAAAATTATATATCAATATTTAGCATGAGGCCAGTTAACTTGAAGCGTGGCACAATTACTTTTTAACTTTACTCATTATAATGCCTTCACCTGACCAGGTCAGAAGGATAAGTTTGTTATTCCGTTTGTAATTTCTACAATTTTCGACTTAGACCACCAAAAGTATATACATTCTGCATCTGTATGAGCTATGTCCATCTGTCCGTCCGTCCGTTGGACTCCAGGGAAATTGGTCCATAAATGTCTAAGATATAGGCAAAAAACTTAAAGTACCTCAAACTTTTTTCGTTTTTATTGAAGAATCTACGATAGTTAAGAACTTATTTTATCTTTAGATAAAATAACAATCAATATTTGCTTTGTATGGAGGGAACCCTTTCCCCTTGTCCTATCGATTCGCATTTTGTCAAGTAAATCAGATTCTTGAGTAAGTGATTATAGTTTAGTTGTTATAGTTTTTTAGGTACTCAATATTTGATTTCTATGAGGAGTACCCGTCCCCCTGCATAAAGTTAACGATATATGTTTTTGCAAAATTTTATTCAGCCTTAAGTTTTGTTTAAAAAATCTTGTTGCTCCAATAATTTTTTATTCAGGAAAAATCTTGTTCTTAGTATAATTATTTGAATTTTTTGAATTCATCAACTTTAAACCGAAAGGATGTACCATCTCTCGTTAATTAAATAAAACTTCTCAAAGAACACTTTTATTACAAAAATGTGTGTATATTTGTGTTTCCTTTTAATATTTGGGGTCCAACATAATTTAATGGAAAAATTACTGAGGAACAATGATTTTGTTGTAAATTAAAATGAAGTATGGTCTGACACCACCGGGGTCCTCTTAAGGGTTATAAAATAAATGGAAAAAATCCACATTTTTAATGTTTTCATATTTTTGCAAATATTTGTTTGACACTTTGCAAAATGAGTAAATTTCTTTTTTATTGTTGTTGTATTTTGTTGGTTCTATTTGAAAAATTTTGGAGTCGTAAACAGTAACCAAATGTGTAAACAAATATGTATTATTAAATAATTTTCCGGGTGAAGTTAACAATTTATATCTGACAAACTGATACAGAGCTAAAATTTGTAATGGTACATTAAATAAAATAACTTTAATATCAAAGAGATTTGTGAACTAGGAAAAACTAAATGATGACATTTTTCGGTTAAATTTTTGTTATCTCCGATGTCGGTCTATAAGCTTTTCGTTATTGGACCGATATTGCCGGGTTTAAAAGGCAAACTAAAGAGGACTATAAAAAACCAATTTTGCTTAAAATCGAATCAAATTATTTGCTGAAATTGATAACTTTAAAGATAAGTGTATCCATTAGAAAAATTTGTCTGAAATTTTTATAAAAACTGCTTTCAATCCGGTAAACTTACAAAGAATTTTTAGAGAAAACATTTTCAGATCATAGTCACAATTGTCAGGAATTTGACAATCACTACATTTCACATAATTTTTGGATTTTAAAATCGGACAATAGAGTCATTGTTAGGTTACAAAATGTAAACAAAGTGTTTATGAAGTGTAAAAAAATTTGGTTTTCAAAAAAAAAAAATATAAAGATGATTTAGAATTTCCTGTTCTAGAGGTTTCACCGAAATTTGATAAAATTAAGATGCAGTAAAAATGTGAAAACAACATGGCGGCACGATAATATATTAAAAATAATTTATGAAGTTAAATCTAGACGAACGATACGAAGAAAACATTAGCATTTACTACTTCTTTTTAACGTATTTACAAGCGAAAAAATGATGACAATCGCTCTGACAATTTTCTCTACATAGCAATTCAGCAAACCGTGAGAACTGACAATCTATTGTCTGGCAACGCTGTCACATAAGTTATTGTAAAAACTTAGCTTACATTTAATTGTAATTTTTTCTGGCAAATATATTGGAACCGTCTGAACAGACAATTTACATTGCAGTGACAATTTTTCATTGCAAGGTTATTGTTTGGTCAGAAATTGTTTACTAAATCTGACTACCGTGTACACTTAGCTTAATAGTATAGCTTATTGTAATATATGAAATTGTTTAAAGTGATGAAATTTTTAAACATTAAACATTTTTCTATATTTTCCATATTTTTATAATTTATAATAGTAACATTTTATGTAAGAAAATAATGAGAAATGTTGGTTATTATAAGTAAATACTTACTTTGATTTCGCATGTGTAAGAATGTGAGACTTTAGATTTGTAGATTGGGCAAATTTCTTATTACAACCATCAAAGGGACAAACATAAGGTCTATCACCAGTATGTATACGAACATGTGTTCTGCAATATATAAACAAAAAAAAACTATTGTCAAGTAAATTGTATTTTAATTAAATAAAAAGTATTTTGTAAGTGTTTATATTAATTGTTCCTTATGAAAAAAATCGTATAAATGTAAAATCAATTAAAATATAAATATTTTAACTTTTTTTAAAATATGATTTTGCTTCACAGACAAAAAATGATTATTTAACATTGTTTCACAGTAAATACAGTTTCTTGAGAATACTCTTGAAATTTCACTACTTGAAATTTCACTACTTGAAATTTTACTATTTAAAAGAAATTTAAAAAATTGTTCATTATATAATTTTATATTTTAACGTCGAGAGATTCTAATATGTACATTATTATTTCACCACACACGTAAAAACGTTTAATTTTAACTAAATGAAGAAAAATATTCGATCTCAAATCAACTATTTTCAACGTTGACTTTGGTTCATGATTTTGCTTTTCTGTGCGTGTATGCGTGTGTGTGTACGAAGCATAACGTATTTACGTCACACACATTTGTGATGGGGTGTTAAAGTTTCGGCAAAGCATTCTTATTAGTAATTTAATTTGTAATTTTATTTAACAAAACACTTAGATTCTTAAGTTAATAATCGACAGATTATGCGTTTCAAGGTCGAACATTTAAGAAAGATAGAAACAATACATGTGTTTTTGTTCCTCTTGAGGGTATTGGAACAATATATGTTTAATTTTAAATAAAACATATCATTTACACATTTAACATAATTATATATAGTGTAAAAATAATTAACATAATAAGAAATTATTAACGTTCTCACTTCAAGCTGAATGTAACTGTTATACATACAGCTGAAGTCAAAATAACAGCACCACATACATACGTCTTTAATAAGTCACAAAAGCCATTTAAATAAAAAGTTATTGTTATGTTATGGTTTAATAAAATAAAAAATAAGTAAAAAAATAGTGAAGTTAAAACAGAAATATTTCTAATCATTATATTTCCTTAAATTAATTTTTTGCAGAAGAATTATGAAAAACTGGAGCACCACCCGGTTTCAACTATAATAAAAGCCAAAAATAAATAATTATTGTTTTTACAATTTATTCCTAACATTTCGTAGTGTTTACTTTGTTAGTAATAACAGCCAAACATCGCCTTCCCATTGAATTTACTACATTCTGGCACCTTTCCAGGAAAATAGAATTCCATGACTGGTCTACAATGGTCGACATATCGCTATTATTGGTCGGTTGAATTACCGACTCTTCTTTTATATATAAGTAAACAAATTACCGATTGGATTTACCTCGGGAGACTGGATAGGCCATTTTATAACAGTGAATCTATTATTCTGAAACCACTTTTTAGCTATTTCAGTGGCATATCTTTAAATGCATACGGTAGGATCATAAACATATAATAGCTTTAATACGGTGAATGGGTCCAAAACCATAGCGTGAAAAGCACCTCCATACCAAAACACTACAACCGTCATGTTTGAAAGTTTTTGTTGTAAGTTTTTATTTTATATTCCTTGCTAAGAGGACTCTTTACAAGTAAAAAAAATTTGACTTATAGGTCCTCTGTTTTTTCAATATGCCAAACCAAGTAAGTTTTAACATACTCTAATCTATTTGAGACATGCGGAGCAGTTAAGTGGGTGAGTTTTCATGGTCTATGGGCTTTCAAATAATATTCCCTAAGTCTTCTGATACAGTTTCAATACTTATTAACAGATTTAAATTAATTTTTAACCCTGCTGCTGAGGTAAATGTTGCCTTCATCATTTGACTTAATATTCGATGAACCATTAAAGGTGTCGCCACAGTTTATCGTCCACGTCTCGCTGCTTTTAATTTGCAGGTCATAACATTTCTTATAATTTTATTTGATTATACAATAGTATTTCTTATGTCGTCATAAGTATGTTCATCAGAACCATGATTTTTTATGAGTTTTCGTTACTCTGAAGTACAGTGTTAAGACTAACTCATTATCAAAACGTTGTTATTTATATATTACAGAAGTAACTATACACTCTTTTACACTAGATGTTGTAACAAAAAAAAATGCAAAGTTTATAACAAATCTCATCACATATGGGAAAAATGCAACGCTCAATGCGGAGTTTCCTTAAATTTTGAACCAGTAAATCATTTGCTATAATGGTCGCTTCTGCTATAAATTAATTGCTCCTCCTATAACAAAATACGTATTGTCGTACGTATTCATAATTTTTCTATTAATTAATTAATTTAGCTTCTTTTGATAATTGTTTTATAGCATTGCACTTTTTCTACTCGTTAAAATATCAGCATTTATATGGTAAAGTCTAGAATAAAATATGGATTATTTGAAAATTTATTATAGATAGAATAAATAGCTAAAATGTTAATGTTTTACATTTTTTCTGCTCGGTACTATCACACAAGTATGCTGTTAATCTATTAAGTTACTATTATTAGCTCGAGCTCAAACAAGGTCAATATGGTTCAAGAAATATAGTTTATTATCCAATATAATTTCAAACAACACGCTAAACTTTCTATATAAAATGATATATGATCAAAAGAGCGCATATAAATGGAAATATTATTTCAATAAATAAAAACTACTTTAATTGCACAGTAACTTCGAAATTCAACAAATTGTACCACGATCATTCATAAAGTGGAACCGCGAAATTGTGTATTCTTTGTAAATGTAGTTCAAAGCTTGCCCATACCTAAGTATGCTGTTGTCATATATTTCAAAATATTTTCTAACATGCCTCGTGGAAATCTCAAATTGTTTTATATTGAAGTTAGGGTAATAACTCGGATGACACCCAAGAAGGAACTGTTTACTATGTCTTTCATTTTGTTTCTTAGCCGAAAAGATTATCGCCTTCTCATGTAGATGGTGGTCTTAAAAATTCGCATTTTCTTTTAATTTCCCATTATGTGATGATGTTAAATAAAGTTCAATGCTTAATTTTTATTGACTTTGATTCTCTGTAATGTTTTAGTGTAGTTTTTACAATGAATGGACATTGATTTAGTAACAATTCTTAAATTAGATTAGCCTGCATACTGTAGAAATAAACTGACTTCCCCCAAAATATTTAATTCCTTGTGATTGGTCATTTCCAACTATTAAACTATTATCTGCACAATAAGACAAGAGAGAAAAATGTGCTCTTCTTTGCAGAAAATTCTCGCGTGCAGTATAAAAGAAAGAATTTTAAGCTTTTTTGCCAAAACTTTTCTCTATACGGTGATATATACTAATTTTTAGCAAATATCCTAATTTTGACGCTTAAAATCAAAAATTGGAAAATTTTATTTATTCTGAACCGGTTTTAGAATTTAGATAAAGAATTTAAAAGGTTGTTTATACCGGCTTTTTGAATATGTTCACTTTTTTTACGCTGTAGTTCATAAGTAAGTTTAAAAATTTAATTTTTAAAATGGGATTTTGAAAAATTTTGCATGAAAAAGTAGGTGACCTGGGAAAAAGCGGTCATGCGGAGATGTAGCCAAGACTTTCCTCTACAATATGATATATACCGATTTTTGGAACATGTCATTGTTGTTGATGTTATAAATGAAAGTCTTATTATATGAACAAATATGTAATAAGTAAATAAGAATCGGCATATTACGGTTTTTGATTATTTTTATTTTGATATTTTTGTTGAAAGTGTAAGAAAAAGTTTATTAACTTCACGAATATGTAGTTTACATAATAATGACTTCACGAATATGTAGTTTACATAATAATGACTAAACGTATTTATTATCATTATTTAAAAAATCTTAAAATTTAACTTAAAATTCATCTTTTCAAAGAACTAAAGAATTTACATCATAAATTCACAACTTTTTCTTACATATCCGAAATGACTGCATATGTGTTGTTATAGGGTATACTGTGTGTAAATATACTTATTTTTTACTTTTAATTTTAACCAAAAATATAGAATTATAAATAATTTTTTGGTTAATATCAAAAGTAAATAAATTAACAAAAAAAATGGAATAATTTCAAAATATTGAGCTCAAATAAGCAATCTTGCAAAAAATTTACTGCATACAAATATCTTAGTAATGCACAAATAATTGCGCAAAAATAGGCAAAAAGAAAAATTACATGAAAGTAAATAATTTTTTGCAGTGTATTAGAATACTTATTAAGACTTTAAAAATCATTTAAAAAAACGTTTTTCCATATATTTCATTAATTTGCTTTAAAAATACATAATTTATAGTAAACGGTTCAAAAATTCCCATTAAATTTATGTAAAATTTTAAAATATTTTCAAAGATTTTTTTTTCAAAATTGATAGTATATTCAATAATTAAGATATTTTTTATGAAATTACCTTTTATAGTTATCACTTCTACAAAATTTTGTTGTAAAAGTACTTTTGGTCTGAACTAAGTTTTTAAAATTTTGTAATTTAGAAATCGATTAAAAAATTTTGAAGTTGCTGTCAAAATTTTAACTTATTTTTACAAAAATATTTAAAGCAAGAAATCAAACACTAATATTATTGTTTTTATAATTCATAAATATGGATGCTATTAAAGAAATTATATATTAATGAATTACATTAATATCATTTGTGTCTTATTTGAAATTTTGTTGTCAAGTTAAAAAACTTAACCTTTAAATCTTCAAAAATGAAATTTAAGGGATTTTTTTTCCAAAAGCATAAAAGATTAAACTTCTATCAGTTTTGTGTGACTTAAGTGCCCCCTGGTATTAACAAAATGCAACAGTTTTTTCATGAAATTTGTTTAGTTTTTTTGTTAGCTCCTCAAAACTATAAAAATCACCAACATTCCCAATATATATTTTTTCTTTTTGCTTATGTCACAAAGCACTGTGGACCGTGTTCTTCCGCTTTCTTGGCAGAGAGCTCAACAAAAGAAATTAAAGAAAAAACAGTTGTTCGCTAACAATTGATAAATGCAAGCAGGGCTGCCAGTTATGACGAATTCTCGCTTCAATTTTTTGTCTTTGGCGATCACAATTTCCAAATTGCGAGATAGCGATTTTTTGGTGATTTACACACTTGTTAGCAAATTAAATTGCCGTTTTTAACAAATTTTTCAACAAATTATCAGTTTTTCTATTAAAATTTTTCTTTAACATCTTAATTTATTAATAGAAATTTCTTAAATTTTACGTCTATGTTATCTCTTATATATTGTGTAATTATTTTTTTAGTGAATTGCATAATGTCAACAATAAGAAAAACAATTCATATTTATGGTTTATAGTAATGCCTTTATAAATTTTGTACACTTGTAAAACAATAAATAAACAATATACGGATTGTTGTGTAAAGTGTCAAAATAGTTAACGGTAAAAAGTACAAATAAAAAACAAAAAATAAATAAAAAAATAAAGAAGGAAGGAATTTAAGCAAGGCGAAAAGTTAGAGAAATTTACTCAAAGAATTATTTAAAGAAATAAAATATTGTAATGTCGTCTTCTTCAAAACAATAAAATCAAAATCATAAAAAGGACTGGGACAGTGAAAGTTGGACCAAATGTAAGTACATATATATGTAAATGCAATACTTTAAATATTACAACAATTTTGTAGGTTGGATAAAATCTATTATTGAAGCTAGTTTATCGTACCAATCAACATCAAATATTCCTGGTATTACCGGTTTTACGATCTCATAAGATCGATCTAAAAGGGCACTCCCAATGACGATACTATTTAAGAAAACCAAAATGGAAAAAATTGGTAATTTAATTTTAAGTAGATATAAAAACTATTTCTTTACGTATTTTTCTTCTGTTAGCATATATCAATTGGTCTGAGTTTTTAATGGTAAAATTCCAACAAATTTATTTAATTTTTGGCCACAAGTAATTTTACCAACCAGCAATGCTTGTGTAGAAAGGGTATTTTCTATTACAAATTGTACCAAAACTCGATTACTCAATAAAATTCAATATTTTTAATAAGAATAAGTTATATGAATGTTAAAAAAATCTGTTGCAATTCATTCATCATCTATATGTTAACTGTGATTCTTGCTCCACGGAGTTTATTTCACTTGATTCTCATTTAATTTAAGATTCAAAAGAATCTATCCATCTGATTCAGATCTTAAATTTAGAACTTACTTAAAAGCATGGTTTGTTGAAAATAATATAACAAATGCTACATCGAACAGTGTACTTATCGAAAAAAATCCTAGTGGCATCAGAAAATTGAAAGTAATCTCCTAAGGATGCTACTGTCAAAAAATGGACTCAGGAAAATATATCCACATACAGGTAATTCCAAACCAGACGCTAGTAATTCATATTTTAAGGCATTGTTAATTGAAAATTGATATAATAATAACATCTTTTATAATTGATGTTAAAGGTTATAATTTTTGTATTAAATGCAAACAGTCTGGAAAAAATTAATCGATATTTTGACGATTTTATGAGTCTAAATCGGCATTTTTGCGATTTATGCCTTAAATTTTACGATTTTTCAACTACATAAAATTTTGAATTTTATTTTATCCAAAATTGTCATATAATCTATCAATAACACTTCAACTAAATCAAAATTTTCTGCCCGCCTTTAATACATTTAGTTTAATTACCCCAAGTCCATATAATAATGACTTTGGTATAAAATCAATAAAATCGGTTCAAAAACAAACTACTTACACGTCGGTATCTGCTGGTAATTCAAGACGCAAAGAAAGCATTGCAACATACTTAGCACATTAAAATAATATGTTTTGGGAAAGTAACTTCAATACGGTAGCAATGTTAATTAATCTTAAAGACTGCAATTTCGTTCCCTTAAAAGCCTAGCTAAATTATTTAAAAAATTTAAAATCGTATGAAAACTTTATGAAATGAAGACAAGCCTCTTCAAAATTATTTTTGTTTTAGTAAAATAGAAACGAGTTTTTGTTTTTTTTAATTTCCTCATAATTTTTTTACTCCATTCAAAACTCTTAAAATTTTTGTTACAATTTAAACCTTTATGGAAAAATATCTATATTGATAAGTAGTTTATAAAATTGACGACTTTCAAAAGTAAATTTGAAGATTTTCTTCCATGAATTTGTCGAAATATTTAGTATTTTATTACGTTATGCTACAAAAAAAGAATCCGAACGGATTTTGCAAGAACTTCTCGCAAAAGAAGAATAGGAAAGGAAATTATTTCCTATACTACACACTCATTTTCCAAGTTCGGTTATAAAAATATAGCAATAATAGCATCCTGTTGTTAATAAGGCACTGTGGTTCCAAAATGTTTTTTTAATAAGTCGGTAACTTCGAAACTATTGAACATTTTTAACCAAATTTCACATACATATTCTTGAATTGATTTAGAGAAGAACATGTTTCGAGTGTGTTGGGGAGTGGATTTCCAAAGTTGGTCACCCGAATATGACGATTTTTAAAAAAAATCGCCAAAATTTTAAACATGATTTGATTGAAAAAATATTTTACATATATATAGCCCTTATCTCTAATAGTTTTAGAGAATTTTGACCAATTTTAGAACAGTTTTTTTAACCTGATGGGCTCTGATCGGGTCCAAAAATTATTGTGTATGTAAATTTGAAAAAAGTTATGTTATTTTGAAATAGAAATTCAGAAAAAATGGATATTTTTCTGATGTACACAAATTATGGAATGGATTTACATCTGGAGACTGGGTAGGCCTTTTCATTGCTGTGACTCTATTATTCTGAAACCATTTTTCAGTTATTTTTTATAATATAATAATATTTTCACATATTCTGACACATCCAACATTGTCTAACTACGGTAAATTTGTCCAACATCACAGTACGAAAAGCACTTCCATCATAACACTAGAATCGCTGTGTTTGAAAGATTTCGTTGTAAATTTTTGACTATGTATTCCTTGAAAATACCAAATAAAATTATTTTAAACTCATCAGTACACAAAATACTACTCTTCGTTTTCAATATGTCGAAGCAACTAAGTTTTAGCAAACTATAATCTATTTGAGACATGCGGAGCCGTTAAGTGGGGGACTTTTCATGGCCTATGGGCTTTCAAATTATATTCTCTAAGCCTTCTGATATCGTTAAAGTAATTATTGACAGATTTAATTATTTTTCAGTCCTTGCAGCTCAGATAACTATTGACTTTTTCCTTCCAATAAAGGTGTCGCCAATGTTTTTCGTTCACTACTCCTTACTTTACATTTATACGTTACGATATTTCTAAACATTTTATTTTATTATACAATAATCTTTTTTCGCTATAAGTTTGCTCGTTAGAGTGATGTTATTTTAATAAGTTCACGCTTTTCTGAAGTACAATGTTTAGAAGAGTGTTATTAAATTTTAATAACACGCTTCTTGAAAACTTTGTTAATTATAAATTACAGAATTATTTACGTTTTTACCAAGTATAATAGAAATGGTGCTATTACCAATCCCAATCTGATGTTTACTAAAAATAAATACATTTATTTTCTCAGAGAATATACTTTGAATAGTGGGACTACAAAATTGTGGATAGAAATATTCATGAAGGAAAATGGACATGTTCTCTTAAGAAGAAAAACACTATAGACTTGAGCAGGAGGTAAATTAAGCATATGGTAACTAAAACATAGATTTTAGATGTTCGTACTTTACTTTATGTTGTGAAGATTCATGGCTTAATTCTATAACACAAATATTAGTTCTGTTATCATCAATAACATGATTTTTTTAGATTCGTATTCTATAAACAGAAATATGTATTTAACATATCGAAAAAATTTTATTACTTAGTAGGAATAACAGGAAATTATACCCTAACATCAATGTTAAATCAAAGTGAGAGACCTTTTTCTGTCTTTAAATATTAAACAATTATTAATTTCGCAATTTAGATATTAATAAATCGATTTTTCCTTAAATTGAACATCATGTTTAATATTGATAATGATTCAAGTGTTGTTTTTAGGAAATATTATTAACATATAAACTTTGTTGGATCTGTGGAATACCATCATTGACAGTTGTGCAGAAGATGAGGCATTGACAAGTAAATGGATTATAAATTGTGCCAAGGCACTTGCCACTATTAAATTAAGAACAACAAAAAAAGCATGGAACACATTATGCCCTTTATATTAGGCAGATACGGCGTCAAGTAAACATATTTAAAAGACTTATGAAATTTAAGTTTAGTTCAAATATAAAATTCGCAACATAAAAAATGAATTTAGTTCTATAATTGAACTAGAAAACTAGTAAAGAAATTGCTATTGTGTTAAATTGTGTTAATTATCAATTTTTCTATTGTGCAGTCTTCCCGATGAAATGGAAAATTTTGTTATACCATTGAAAGCCCAGGTATAAAAATTCATATCTAAAATATTTGAAGAAGAATTAAGTTTACAAATATCTTTTGTAGATTTTCCACTTAAAATTGACATTCAAAAATTCTCGAAGACCCACAACATTTTAAATAAATAAATTAAACAATAATTTTTGCAGCCTGTTTTCAAACGAAAAAAAACTTAACGATTCACAACATCCAGCTTTGTTTAGAAATCGAAAATGTTGTTTTCTACATGATGGCCATTGGGGTATAGTAAATATGAAGAGTCAAGCTAATAATTACATATAATATCGATACTGACATTACTAAAATAGCTTCACAATGTGAAATTTGTAAAATTCAGAATCAATTTCCGTCGAGACATTACGATAGTAAGATTCAAGATTCAAAGAAAGCTTGGGAGCTTATACACATAGCTTTTTCTGGCCCAATATTGAATTCCATGTGACACATATGCGTTGATTGTTTTTCGAAGTTTCCATACGATTTTGCAATGAAAAACATTACAACGAAGGATACTATCGCTGCTCTTTCTGCTAGTTTTTCTGTTGAGAGCAACCATAGAATACACAACCACTATTATATAATAGTATTAATATTTAATAATACTTAGAAATACAACCTTTATATTAATACCACAAATAACAACAATGTAAAAAATATATAACAAAATAAATAAAAGTCAGTTTTGTTCTAACCATTAAAGCGTGCATTTCAAAATCTACAGTAAACGTTTTCGTTTCTGAACAATTCAGAACGAAATGTTATAGAATAAGGCTTCAATAAATAAATAAATTGCAAAAAACTCTAATGTCATTTATACAATATAAACTTATGTGAGAGATGTATGCATTTTAAAGTGATATTTTTTGATTTTTTAAAAAAGGTGGTTACATTTTTTCACTTAAAAATCAACTATTTCCTAAAATCGTCAAAAGGATAACTTGATTATATGCAACATTTACTAGATACCCACCTAAGAAATCTGTAAATGACGAAACCTTTATAACGCAAACAAAGCAATTTACTAAAAAAAAAATTAAATAATTTTTTTAAGCAAGTTTCCCCCTGATTTGAATTTTGTGGAATTATACATACTACAGCATCGGTTGTGATGCTGTAGTATTAAAGAAAAGTCCTACAGCAAAAGACAGCAAGTTTTTACCAAAATGGGTTGGTAAAATATTAAATAATCATATAGATATAGAAGCTGCATATTTAAATGGTGATTTAGACTACGAAGTCTATATGATGCAACCAAAAATGTTTGAAGACAAAAACTTTCCTCACAAAGCGGGTTAAAGCAGGCAGGTCGAACATGGAACAAAAATGTAAATGACATTTTGCTCGAAATTGGTTTTAAAAGGTGTAAATCCGATACCTGTATGTATGTGAAAAACAATAATGGCAAAATATGCATATATGTTATTATATATACTTGAAATGCAAAATATTATTCCAATATTGAACAAAAAGGTAAAGGCGGTCGATCGTGGACCTATTTCTTTTTATTTTGGTATGTAGGTTAGTAGAGATGGTTCAAGAGGTGACATTACCATTCATCAGAATCGGTATACTGAACAATAGCTCAAAAGGTAGGGTATGTCCGGTTTCAAATCAGTTGCAATCTCTTGCATAAATGTGAATATTTAGATACTACAAGTTACCAAAGTTCAATTGGTGGTTTGATGTAATTGGCAGTTATTTCTAGACCAGATTTAATGCACGTGGTTTCTTTTCAGCAGAAAAATATGTGTTCAGATATTTAAATAAATATTCGGCAGGTAAAATAACATACATATTAAAATAATTTCAGCAACTTTTAATGTTTCATAGATTCCGACAGGGAAATCAATCTCAAAACTCAATTCAGATATTCCACTATTCCATAAAAGTGGATAGTAGAGACCTTTGGCCTGCCTTTCCATGTGGTCTCGTTGGATGACACGTCTTTGTTTGGCCATAATGATCAAAATCCTTAATTCAACATCCACAGGTTTTACACACACAAAGTTAAGATTTTGAAAATGTTTCAAAAACTCTCACTTAATTGGCAAAATCTATTTAGTATTTTTACTTTTAAAATCTTAGTCCGGTATTCAAGAACTTTAAAAAAATGAAGAAATTCACAGAAATATATTCTTTGTTAAATTTCACAGAAATATATTCTTTGTTAAATTTATCATCACAGTTAACAGTACTCTGTTAAATGCTCTGTTAACACTGTTGGTTTTTGCCTTTGCTAGTTAAATTCAAATTTAACTTGATACACATTATATTTTATGATCCAGATTTTGAGATTTACAGTACTGTACGAGGACTTACCAATTAAGTATTTATTCTCTTATATATTCTCTTTAAAGAAATTAATCAAAATTTTTCTCTAATTTAATTTCTAATTCTGCCTATTAACAAAAATTAATTTCTATTTCTTTGAAAATTAAAATACAATAACAACAATAGAAACTTATAAATAAGCTGTCTGTAACTTAAGCAATATTTTGTAGGACATTTTCCGATTCTTTTGATCTCAGCGAACTTTTTGGGCATAAATTGTATAATATTAGTAAGTGTATATGTAAGTATCCCTTCGGGCTATGCTTTGAGATAGTTTATCAGTTCCATATTACTTCTGAAGCGTTGCACTCCTTTATGGAATTCAAATCCGGGGACTGTGGTAACATACCCATGATGTGGAACCCATTAGCTGATAACTAATATTTGACCAACTTTGAATGATGATACGGGCCATTAAGGTACTGAAAAACCATCGAATTATAAGGTACTTCTCACTCAACATTGCGTTACTGTTTCAGTTAATATAAAAAGGTCAATTACACTGTCAGAAAAAGAGGTTAAAAGCAAAACACTACCACTCCTTTGTCTTTGGTTGACCACCGAAATAGTCTCTTTTACTCTGCTTTCCTTACATGACACACTCCTCCGGAATAGAGTCAATTAAATTTAGACCTACGAATTTTGCTTAATTTATTTAAAGAGAAGATGTAAGATAATTAATATTTAGTGAAAAAAGTTGCTTAGGTTTATCTGTTAAAATCAAACTTTTGATAAATTACAGATACAAATCGAGTGTAGGTGGACTTAATTTCAAGTAAAACTTTCTATGTAAAAAACCTTTTAGATAATAATAATATTATGACACTATTTCAGTTAAAAAAATAAATCGTCATTTTTAACTATAAAATTTTGATTTGTAAATTACTGCACTGAGTAAAGACGTTAACATGATCGGAGCAATACTTTTGAATATATATTAAAAAATGGCAACAGATCAGATCTGCAATTAGGAAAATTGGAAATAATTCGAAAATATATTAATAAACAAAAGATAGTAAACAATTTAAAAAAAATTTGCAAAATATCCATAAAGATTCTTTAGAATTTATTTATAATAATTTATTTATAAAACTAATTGAGGAAAAAAATAGCGTAAACTAAAAATCAATTCGCAAATCAGACAGGTTCTTATTAAGAAATATAATAATATATGATCCTTACAGATATTCGAATGTTTTGAAATACGTTTGCTAGATAAATTTTACCAGAATATTTGCTAGAAAAATAGTATTAATTTGAAACTTTACTGGAAAAGAAAACTTTTCGTTCAATAAATTGAATTAATTTTTCTCATTTTTAAATCCATACCAAAATAAAAGTTTCTTAGTAAATGCTTACCCCGACTTCATATATATTTGTCCCTCATTTGAATTTTTCGTGGAAAATTTATTTAGTCCAACATGGCATTTTCCGATTTAATTTGTTACATAAATTATTAAAGATAAAATTTAACCAATTTAAATGCATTTTTTTGTCATTTTTCGTAAAGATTTTTCACGATTCCTTATGATTTGAAAAGTATTTCTCTCATCTCGATGCAAATGTGATTTCGTCAATGATTCTATGAAATAGTTAAATAAAATTAATAAACATATATAATACATAGGGTATTCAACGAGGTTACAAGAAATCCGCAGGTAAGTGCCAATATTAACAGAAGTGTCAGCAACGGAGCCATCTCATTTTAAAAGTGGACTTTGATCCGCCAGAAATTGTTGGAGGTGTATTGGAAGAAACTTAGGGATAACCTAAGATCGTCTTCACAGAATGATGTTTCTGGGTCACATGCCAATTGCTAGCATGTGATAGAGAGCGTTCCACGCTACTGATGAACTTAGCCGTCGCGTCCTTAGGGAATTACAGCCTGGGCACTTGTCCCGACCACATGTACCTGCGGAAATACTAGACCGAATCCAGATAGTTAATCCTGAACTTCCTACTAGTGATTGATGTTGGTCAAGATTGCCAATAAGGATGGAGGCCTTAGGAGGTTGGTCGTGGTCCTAAACCTGTAACCATTGAAGCAACCTTGTAGAAAGCAGAGTCGCATATGCGGATGCATCTTCTGGTATAGATTATGTTCTTCCATTGAGTCTTCCCAGTCTGTTACTAACATGCTGGGCCGACTCTTTGAAGAACTGGTAGTGGAAGAGGATAATGAAGACGGTCTTCTGGTTTTAGACTCAGAGGACGCCAACATCACTGTCATTTATAATACGGATATTGAAGGTAATTCAGATTAATCATCACCATTCTAAAGCAGCCTTGGCTGCACTTTTACTCCGTGCAATAATGTCAGAAGAACCGGAGAATGGTCTCCATACATGTTATTTTTGAATCTCTTTAACAATCAAGTTAGGAATGTAATGAATGTATACCTATATGATAAGAGCCCTAATGTAATAGGAGTATTGAGATTGGATTATATGTTAATTCATCGAAAATTGAGCAGGTACTATTTACTGGGAAATACAAATACCTATACAAGCAAACCGTCGAGTTTGATAACTGACACAAGGACATTACTTCTACTCAATACCTTAAACCTCTTTTGAGATACACAGTTGCTGCAGTTGTTTATGGGTATCTGTCTGAAAATAAGGCTTCCTACGAATGATTTTTGCAGGAGCACCTAACCTAGCCCAACCTATCGACATGTGGCAAAACTTTCTCTTTTTTGTTGAGTTGATACTGAGTCTATATTTTTATATATTGCGTCAAATATTTATTGCGATCCTGCAAGGTTGCCAATTTTAGTTAAATTCGTTATATTCACTAACTTTGTTTTAAATAAAACAAAAATGTTCTTTATTTTATAAAATTTTCTTATCAGCTCATTCAATTAAAAACTCAATTTTTGAAATAATACTTGATCGAACAAAATTGTTATATTATAAAAACTACGTCCATCATAATTAAAAATTATATTATAAATATCATTAAAACTACGCCTTTCACTACAGTATTTATCTTTAATTGTAATTCATAAAATAACTTAATTACAATAAAAAAAAACAAATCAAAACATTCAATCAATTCAGTATAAACATAACAATACGGTTACATATGGCAACCCATAAATTTCAAATTAGTAAATATATTGGCAACCTTGTTTTTCCTGTTGCCTAATATATTTTACGCACTTATTTTCAATTTAGAAGATAAGCGTTTAAGAATTTATAAGCTTCCAAATTATTAAAGTTACAACAAGAAAATAATTTGAGGTACTTTTTAAACAAATGGAGTTAAATCCAAATATTGCTCGTGGTGTCCGGGTTTTGGTGATTGAATAAATGTCAGACATTTTCTTTACGTCCCATGATGATGTAGATAAAGTTTTTAATGTTAGTTATTCCTTCCACGGTAATTTTTGAAACAATTTATTGAAGATAAACACTTTTACTTTAAGTATAACTGACATCGAGGCTGAGCCATCTCCAAATTAAAAACATTGCTTTGGAACACTCGCACATACTTTACGTTACGGTTGTAAGCTGTTGAAGGATAAACTTGTTTATCGTCTTTGTTAAGGATATCAACTTAATACAACACTGTGTCATTCAAAACAAAAAATATTCCTTAAAATAATATTTCTTATTAAAATAAAACTGTCAAAATGACAACTGACACCAGTTCCCACACATAAAACATTTTTTTATTTGAGTTGCGTTGCCTGTTGACAACACATCTCAAGTTCATTTGTCATACGTAATTGACTCATTGTATACACTTTTGCTGAAAATAATAACTACACCTTAAAGTAAGATTTTAAACAGCAGTAATTTAAGATTTATTTCAATGTGGGTGAGAATCTATTTGGAAATATGTGTATATCTAAAAACCCCAATCCAGGAGGACCTTTAAAAGGGAATAACCTAGCATAACATAACATGGATATAAAAGCGTTTTTTATTTCAGTTGCGTTGCCCGTTGACAACGGGCTGAAATAATCACCAAGAAATTAAAGAAATAAAAATTTATTTTATATAATGTTCAATGTCAAAAAATTATCATTTTTTACATTAATTCAGAAAAAGAAAAAATTTCAGAAGAAAAGTAAAAAGAAGTCGTAAATAGTGGATTATTGCCAGTTTTTCGTTCTCATACAGTAACAGTATTTTGTTGTTTGAGTTCAAATAAAAGTTCTTTACTTAGGTG
Source organism: Cochliomyia hominivorax (assembly GCA_004302925.2). NCBI lineage: Eukaryota > Metazoa > Arthropoda > Insecta > Diptera > Calliphoridae > Cochliomyia > Cochliomyia hominivorax. Next base: position 3,688,078 of record PYHX02000312.1, on the reverse strand, counting down.
TTTGAATAAAAGTTGACAAGTTTAAAGTAGAAATTTAATTAATAAATAGAAATTTAATTAATAAATAGAAATTTAATTAATAAATAGAAATTTAATTAATAATAATTTGCTTATTACTTGGTAAGTTTTTAGTAAAAAGATCTCTTGTGATGGACAGTACTTCAGAACGACACCGTCACAACTTCTCGAATATGATGAAAACAAAGATCTATGTACTTTATTCTCTTGTAGTATGCTGAATTAGAAGCCAACTTGTCTGTAACCTGGTTATCACTGGATAATTACCTAACTTCTTTCAATAACCGCTTAAGGAATATGAATCGGAATTTACATAAATCTGATGTATATGCATTTTCTACTAACGTATTGTAGAATAACAGCAACCGGTGAAAAAGTTTCATTGTCGAGACTAAATCGCTAACTGCAGCCTTTTATTACGAGATGTTCCTTGAAAGGTTGTATTTCGCTCTTCTCCTTTTTCTCTAAAGCAAAACCAACTTGGTTTTTTTAATCCACCTCCACTGGTTAAAATGCACCAATTGCCACGTTCTATTCTTCTCTAGAGACTCAATCTCAGTCTCCATAGCATTTAGTGTATTCAAAAACCAAACAACCGGAAACCGGTTAACTGTCTTTTTCTTATTTCAGAAATCCGACCTGTTTCGAATAATTTTTAATGAAAAATGTTTAAGCTATTTTCTAAGCTTCAAAGCAAAATGTAAATGTATTCTTAGACAACATATTCAGAATCGATTTTTGCTATGTCTGTCTGTTTTAGATTCAATAATAATTTTTATTTAGAAAATATTGAAAGTTATTCTGTAAAGAAGAATTAATGGATTAAAAAATGGTATCTAGGCACATTATTTTAAATACGATATGAAACGCCAGCAAAAACATTTATACCCAACCCATTTAGAGCATTATGCAGTGCAAAGTTAATTTAATGAGATTAAATGGTTATTTTGATATAAGAACAAATACACATTTGGATTATGAACCATTATGTAAATTTATTTCAAAATGAGGCCACACATTATGTGTTTTTATTGTTAATTTCTATTTAATATTAGTTCTTTTATGTAAATGTATAATAATCAAGCAAAAAACGCTTTTTTACATAAAGCCTTATTCGAAAACGGCTTTTTGAAAATCACATTTTTCGAATAATTCGAAAATCGTTTTTTAAATGTCGATTTTTCTATTACACTAATGGAATTATACCGACGATCACAATTAGCGCTATTAATAACCTCTTCGACATGAGAGGATACACTTTCTTAAACAATGCTGTTCAATTATTTCTTATGCGGCCTACCACGTTAGTACTTCAAATAATCTTCGGCATTTACTTCAGTTCTTCAGGTTCATCACCATCTTTGAACATGACATCTCAACACTCAATAACTGTTTGTTTCTTACGATCATACAATCTATATGCCTAAGTAACTCGAGAAGAACCAACCACATTTCAACCAGTTTTTTGTGGCGTATGAGACCCTGTAAGTTAACAGGCCACTTCTAGTATGATAGAGGGTATATTTACTTTGTACGTATGCAACGCCAAGAAAAAATCATCTAAAAACCCATAAAATATATATTCCTAGATCATATGGACATCTTAGTCGATTAAGAAATGTCTATTGAAAACATTCTCACAATAGTAATCGGAATTCTATTTTTCGGGCAGATTGTTCGTTATATTGCCAATATCAAAGACAATCTCGAAATTCAGACAAACAAATACATAAATACATTACCGATATCTAAGACGACCTCGAAATTCAGACAAACAAATTTTAAATTTTGCAAAACTAGTTAACATATTAGAATAAGAGTTATCAAAATCGGGCGAGTCAAAAATATGAAAATTTTGAAATCCTTAATGTGAATATGTATAAGGTATGTTTGAAGGTTTATATCCATCTTAATGCTGTTTCCGCATAATCGAATATAACACCTATTACTTCTTTTAACTAACATTTCTTGATTTGCTATATCAAACTGTGTTTCATATGAAAAATGAAATGGAAATAATTCTATTACATCTGAAGGCATCCGGTTTTTGTTGGATATGTGTCTATGAGGAAGAGCTGGAGTCAGTGAAACACCTTTGTTACTGTTCTGGACTCCTGCATTCAATAATGAAACGATTGACGATCTATCAGCCATTAGGTTACCGGATCTAATCTTGTGGCAAGCTGGCTTTTAAAGCCATGGATTGGACAGTAATCATCACTGTTATAGGTCCTTTCATTTCATTGTGGTTATTCATTAACCATCGTGGTTGCAGAAGTATAAACATGTTGAAGTTTTACTTTTGAAATTTATGGAGTTACGGGGAACGGGTCCAATATTGGACACCTAGATTTATAAAAATTTTTTTGTACCTACAAATATTAATTAATCTTGAAAAATGCTCGATCTGCGTCTAATTCCTATTATATCTGCTATGCTATAATTTTTTTCGAAATCTTCTAGAGAGAAAATTAATTTTTTATTGATTAACAATTTAGTGAAGAAATAATACTTTTTTTCTTTAACAAATACTAATCGACATTCTACTCAGTTTGTCAAATATGTGTTTGCAATCATAAAAATATGAAAAATTATAACTTTATTAGTGAATTCAAAATCCAATCAATATCATTTTTCCTGCACATATTTAATTTCTTCCGAAATTCGAATAATTATAGACAAAAGTACTGTCATATTTGAATAAAAAAAATTCTTGAAAAACAAATTGTAAAGCTTTTCATCACATATACTAAAGGAATAACTATTCCATCGAAAAAGGACTACAAGTAAGAGTTCACTAGTGATTTCCTAGTCACTCCACACAAATCTACTCTTAATACCGAAAAAATTAAATATGCAAACAAAGTTTCACTAAATGTCAATATGAAATAAATTATTTTAAAAATGAAAAACCAAGTCCTTTGGGCCAAATATGATTTATAATTTCGGCTCTATATAATCACAACAACTATTAAAAATCAATATGTCATCAGAATTGCAACCGAAGCTGATTGTTCTCGTTTTTTAAAGATACTTAGATTTTTAAGAATGTGAAACATTTATTGATAATTATCGTTAACAAATTTTTTGAGAAAATTTGCAATGGAACGTGTGCAGAAAAATGAATATTTATATATTTAACGCTTTCAGACATATTTTTGTCGAAATGTTCAATTTATGTTCTTTTTTCAAATAATCTTACTAAAGGATTTGAAAAAAAGTGATAATTTTATTCTAATTTTAAAATTAATATCGTTTTTCGAAACCTTTTTTTGGAAATTTCGGTATACCTATCTTAGTAGTCAATATTTTTGTATAGGTGAAAAAATCTGAATTGTATTAGATATTAAAAGTTGTGTAACACTAAGTTCGGTTTTTAAATCAACCATTTTGTGGTTATTGTTACAGCTGTAAAAACAAGTTTTTTAATTATTATGTTTCAGATTCGTGTTTAACTTAAAGCCGTGCAACTTGTTGCGAATCTGTGAATGTCGTTCAAAACTGCTATTAGGGTTAATACCAATTGTGTTATATTGAAGTTGGGATGATGCCTCCAATAACATCCAAAAAGGCTTTGAGGAAAATATTTATACTATGCTTTTCTGCGTGTTTGTAGTGGCATGAGCTAAAAAGTTGTATTGAAGTGGAGTATTTGATCTTTGGGTGGTATCAGTCGGAATTTGGATTTCATTGGCTGAAATGTCTAAATTTGTATATACCTCCATAGTCCAGGTGGTTGTTGTAACAGTTCTGTTGTATGTGATAGTTCTTCTTAGGAAAAAACTTTCGTTTGATATAGCTGTCGCTGGGTTGACAATGTTTAACCGAGTGTGACACGAGTTGTTCCGGAACGGAAATCTAATTATCCTTTAAACCAGTCCAGGTGCTGAAAAGTGTTTATGCCGATTTCGCTGGTGAAAGTTTCAATTTAAGTGTATTTAAACAATTATAGATTTTGATTATATAACCTTTTATAAGAACGTTATCAACTCTATAGCCGTCGCTGTTATTGTGCAGACGACTGCAAAAGTTATCTCGTCAACTCCAGGTGGAGGTTAGCAGTTTCGAGAGATAGAATTTAAACACGAGTTGAGATAGGACTTCCTTGTTTTACACTTTGGTGTTTAACTTTCCATCACGAAACTCCAGGAATCCATCACTTGTAGTTGTTTGACAAAGAGAACTGCAGGATGTCCTGGAAGAAAACATTATTACTGCAGTGTCAGAAGCTATTGACCTGTCAAGTGACCTGTCAAGTGACCTGTCAAGTGACTTGTCAAATGTGTCTCTGCTGGTTTAAACGATTCCCTATTTAATTGGATACGGCTGTTTATGCAATTGTTGAGATATGCCTTTTCGGAATCCTTGCTGGTGACGAGCTGGGGGAGGAGAAGGGCGTCAAAAATCTTCGCGAATAGTGGTAGGAGAGAAATCGGTCTGTATGTTTGTTCCTCAGTCGCGTTCTTTCCAGGGTTTGTTCCGGTACGATTCTACGTTTAACTGCTTTCGATGCCTTAGCTGCGTTGATGGCCTCTGCAACTTTATATGAAGTGAACAGTTGTGGTGTATCCGCGACTGTAGGTTATTAAAGCAATTAAAAAGGAACTAGCGGTTAATCAGTCTCAAAAGGATTTGTTTAAATAAATTAAGAATATTTTTTTCTTAAAGGATCAATAAAAATAAAAAATGGTAACCAATTAAAAATACAGTTTCCTGAATTTCAGATAAATAAAACGAACTTCAGGACAATTTTTGAAAAGCGCATAATGACGAAAAACGCCATAAAGATAATATTCTTCAAGAAATGTATAAAGACTTATATATTCAATATCTGAGACAGTCCCTAAATTCAAGAGAATATTATCCGTAGAATTTTCATTTTTAAGTTGGCAAATTGAAATAAAATTTTCTTAAGATTAAGCTATATGTACCTCATAAATTCAGGAAATATAATAGTAATATTATGGCTAATTTAGGTTTTTTGTTTATTTTTAATAAAAACTTTCATATATTGTATGCGTTTGTGAGTGTACATGTTAGTGTGTATGTACGAAATATAACGTATTTACTTCACACACATTTGTGGTAAAGAATTTTGAAAGTTCGGCATAGCCGTCTATAACATTTTAACTTTTTTAATAACATGAATTTATTATTTATGAAAAATAATAGTGTTTTTTGTTTTAATAGTTCAAATAATATCTATTTATCAAATGTGTTTTTAAAAATATTTAAATAAATCAATTACTTTTAATTTTGTGTAATATTTTCAACTATAATGGGTAAGTGATGTGATCCCAAAGAAGATACTGCACGCAAGGTTGTGCAGTTGAAAAATAATCCGTGTTGGGGCATCATCAAGATGCACAGGTTGGATTTGTCTATCTGTTTTGCTAACAGCGCACCTGTGTGGTCTTCCTTGAGTCTTGGTTGCCCAAGCTCATGGTGCGCGTTAAAGTCCTCAGGACTAATCTTGTGTTACCATCAAGAAATGCTCTGATATTGGGACAGTAGCCTGTTGGACAGCTGGCTACTGGCGGATGCAGATCTTATAGAGCTCTAAGTCAACATCTATCGATCTGACCGCAATACCTTAAATTTTGAATTGATCACTGTGGGTTAAATCAAGGAAGAAAGTTCTATACTGCACTGAATTATGGATTATGATGCCTCCACTGTTGCATCTGATGCGGTCTTTGCCCAGAATGTTGTATCCGTTACAAATGTCTCATAAATTGGGTTACCGAAGTTCTTTAACCTGGAGACCATTACAGTTAAACTGCAATATGGATATCACCTCAGGTGTTCAGAATGGAATAACTGGTGTAAGCGACGACCTGCGAGGTTGTTGCTGAAAATGTTGTTGTTGCTGCTGTTGTCGAGGTTGTTGTGATTGCTGACATCGCAACATCACCACCTTCCTGTGTAGGATGATGATAACGACGCAGATGCGTTATAATGCTGCTGACAGCAAGGTAAAACATATTCTACAGACCACTCCCAGTGATGGTTCAATCTGGAACAATTCCCGAAGTGACACCAACCCATGCAAAAGTTGAACCTTAATTGGGTAGACGTGTGGGACAGTCTTTTCTGGCATACAAAAAACCAGTAGAGTAACAGGACGTATAAATAGATGGTTAACAATTAATTTTTAATATATAAATTCGATTATCGTCTTATTGACACCATATATACTAAATTTCGTCTTAATTATCAAGTTAAATCCCGATTCCGAAAAGTCCTCATATGGAAATAATATTGAAATGTGGTGACACATTCTTGAAATAAGCTACAAACATTTGCACTTCTCCGGGAATGTACATAGGAGTTTTAACCGAATATGACCCTTTGGTTGTCAAATTAAATACACTCATAAAACACTGTATAAAAAAATAATTGAACCATATTTTAGTCAAATTGTTTTAAATGCATAAGTCTTATAAGCTTTAAACACTATTGCGAGAATTAGCCTTAAATGGGAGCTATAGCAAAATATTTACCAATATTCGTCACATTCGTATCATACAATAATGTTTGAAGCTTAAGCAACTTTTCTACAGTACGTACTCATGCTATTACATATTCTCATTAAATAGATTTATAAAAAACATGTTTTTCTTTTTATTACTTCATTATATTCCTATGTTCCTATTATCTACTGAGAAAATAATGCGTTTTAAAATTGCTGAAAAATTCGTTAGATTACTATATATATGAAAAGACCAAAAAGAAAAAAAAAAAAAAAAAAACTCCAAAAAGCACAACACAAGGATCAAGGGTAAATTGATATATTTTTATGTCATGTTTTTAGGATAAATAAGAATTCCCACTGAAAAAAATTAACAGTAACATTTGGAAATTAAAAAAAAAACCTTTTGTTTCCCTTTCCGTTGCTGGGGTGACAGCCTTTGGCCGGATCATTCCGATACGAAGTACTGTCGCGGGGATAAATAAAACTACAAATATCAACTAGTGACGAGCGATATTTTCACGACTGTGATTTATCCATTGCGATTGGTAAATTACTGATAACTACTGTGACTGAAATTATGAAGCAACAGTTATTAATAATGTCCTTATTATTAGCTCATCAGCTTAAACACCAATTACGGAAAAAGGATTCAACGTGACTCTCAAAAGTCAATATATAATTCTAAACATTTAAATCGTAAAAAATTCAACTCCATCACCATTAATGTATCTCTGACGATAATTGTAGTATTATAGTCTACGAATTGACTCCTCTCAATAACTGAGATGAATCCTTTCCGAAAGGCATATTTGGAAATCGTAACATAATTTTTAACAAAATATAAAATTAGATTTTTTAATATGTTCAAACACGTTAGAAATAGCTGAAAGAATTGGAATAGGTCCCAATTCTTTAGTCTTACCTACAACTCTACTCTTAAGCATAGGCACAACACGCACAAACTTTCAAGTATTGAGAAAAAGTGATGTAGATATTTTTACATTTATATCAAAAAGAAGAAACAGAGAAATATGGGGATATATAACCTTTAAAAACTGAATTGGTATTCCAGCAATGCCAACAGATTTCACTTTACTCTACATAACGCTAACAAAGTTCATTCTCATTAATGCAGTGAAATATTAATTTCAAATTGGGAACACATAATATATATATTTATATATACGAAGGTAGGTTGTTGATGTTGTAACAGCTGGAAATAAATAGTACATTTATCAATTTTGGTTCATGTTATTGCTCCATTTCAGGCCTCGACTGGCTGTGTCCATAGATCTTCAGGACAAAGTGAAGCTGGATTGGACTGGCAGTTGAATAGATGTCATGTATCATGTGGCCCTTGACCACATGCAGGACATAGGTTTGGCATGGCACGGTCAATTCGTGACCACAAGGCATTGAGCCTATTACTCCATCCCGATCTCAGTTGTGCCATAACTACGCGTCACTGTGGATGTCGTTCAAAGCTGTCATATACGAATTTTGATCCAAAGGATTTTGCATATATCTTTTTATGCTATGTTCGTATATACGAATATCCTTTCTTACATGCCTCGGCGGTAACTCCAATTGTGTAATATTGAAGTTGGGATGGTTTCTCCGATGACACCCTAGAAAGAACTGTATACTTAGCATTTCATTATGTTCCTTTATTGGAAGGATCTTTGTTTCCTCATGTAGGTGGTGAATTAAGGACATTTGTATACGGCCCGTTATGATTCTTAAGGCTACATTTTGACAACTTTGGATATTTTCCCACTGCGTACCACATAGTGATGGTGTCCACACTGGAGCAGCATAATTCGCTACTGGCCGGCAAATCGTTTTATATGTAGCCAATAAGGTTTCTTTATCCATACCCCAAGTGCTGCCGGCTAAAGCCTTGAGGACCTTATTTCTACTTCGCATTTTGTGCGTGATTGTAGTAGCATGTGCTGAAGAGGTAATAGGCTGTCAAATGAAACTCCCAAAATTTTTGGGCGGTTAACTGTCGGAATTTGTACTCCATCGACTGTGATGCCTAAAGTCATATTTACCTCTTTCGTCCAGGTGGTGAAGAGTGTTGCAGTTGATTTCGCTGGTGAAAGTTTCAAGTTTCGTACAGTGAAAAAGTTATGGATTTCGCTAAGATAACCATTTACCAAACCACATAGGTCATCAACTCTATGGCCCGTAGCCGTTATCGTACATTCATCTGCATATGTTATCACGTCTACTCTGGGCGGAGGCGCTGGGAATTTCGAGAGGTAGAAATTAAACAAGAGTGGTGAGAGCACACCGCCCTGCGGAACTCCTTGCTTAACTCTACGGGATTTTGACTTTTTGTCCCGAAATTCAACAAATGACTGATGTCCACTCAAATAATTTACAATCCATCTATTCATATTGTTCAATAACGTGGACTGCAGGATGTCCTGGAAGAGAATCAACAAGGATTTTGTTGATTTAAACTATGCGCGATTTGAGTGGTTACGGCTGTTAATGCTGTAGTTGTGCTGTGCATTTTGCAGGAGAAGAGCCTCAGGAGTCTTTGCGATAGGAGACAAGAGGGAAATCGGCCTGTAAAATCGTCCCTCATTCACATCTTTCCCAGGTTTAAGAATGGGAATGACTCTACCCATTTTCCAGGCATCGGGTATTAATAGGCTCTGCATTGACAAGTTAAAAACCATTGTCAAGTACTCAACTCCCCGCTCGCTAAGGTTCTTTAACATCAGCATCGTTATACCGTCGGAGCAACTTTAAGAGGTGTAATAATGGTTGTGAAGTTTGCGAACAACACTTCTTTTCGCCTTGTCTCTCTCCGGATGCTCAATAAATTGCCGGCAAAATGCTCGCGAGCAATCCTTAGGGTCGGAAATGGTTTTATCTGCAAACTTAATCGCAACCCTATCATCCTTCTTCTTGGGATTAGAGAGATCGGACAGTCAACCACAATTTATTTACCCCAGTATTTAGGTTGCATTTGCTAAGGTGATCTAACCATTTGTTCCGCTTGTCCTCATTTACCAACCTGCTGACATCATCACGCTTATCTGCGAGTCTCGCTGCTTCGGTAGGGAAGTGCGGATGCACTACGGATATTCTCCTTGATGGCACAAAGCGAGCGACTGCTGCTTTGATAATTTCGCGGAACTTCCTCTCGGCTATTTTTACATTTGAGGGAACAGGTAGTTCACCAAAGCGGCGGTCGGTAAATTCTCTGAAGCCGCGCCAGTCTGCTTTCTTTTGGTTCATGTATATGCGGCGTTCAGAGACGATAAAATCGTTAGGTCGCTCCAAGGAAACGATTATGGGTAGATGGTCTGATCCCAGAGATACTACAGTTTGGCAAGTGGTACAGTTAAGCAGACCAGCACTCGCTAATGTTATATCTAGCGAACAAGCGCAAGTACCCATTATCTGTATGGGGGTATCGTTATTCAATGTGCAGAAGGTGGATTCGTCTATTTGTTTCGATAACAGCGTACCTCTTTCGTCGCCCCGAGCCTCGAGTGCCAAAGTTGATTATAGAGCTCGAGATCCACATCTCCCGACCTTACTGCAATATCTTGAATTTCAAGGTATTGATCTCTGGATGTCAAATCGAGAGATAGAGCTCTATACTGCACTGTATTATGTCTTATGAAGGCTATGCCTCCACCGTTACTCCTGGTGCGCTGTTTTTTGAGAACGGTGTATCCGTTACAACAATGCAGACTGGAATTACTCGTCAGTTTCGTCTCCTGGACCGCAATGACTACGATATTGTGTTGTCTCATGAATCGGGTTATCTCAGTTACCTTTTCCTGGAGATCATTACAGTTAAACTGTAATATTGATATCACCTCAGGTGTTCTGACTGCAATCACCGGTGTGAGTGATGACTGATGAGGTTTCTGCTGATGTTGTTGTTGCTGCTGGATTTGTGGTGATTGAGTTGGGGAGGATGGTGGAGTTGCGTAAGAAGATGATGAAGACGCATCACTATGTTGCTGTTGGCAGCATGGTGCAACAAAGTTCTCCGATCATTCCCTGTGATGACTCAGTCCAGAGCAAGTCCTGAGGTGACACCAGCCCAAACAAAAGTTGCACCTTAATTGAGTTGACATGTGGTGCAAGCGGTTCTGGCACACTGAGCAGAACCATGGTCCGGGATTCTTTTCATTTCCGGCGCGGATAAGTAATATGCGGAGCAGTACTGGCAGAATGTGCCGATCCGATGACAAAAATGTACTTCCCTTTTCCGTTGCTGAGCTGACAGCTCTTGGCCGAAGAATTTCGGGTCATACCGGTACGAAAAACCGGTTGTCGCCGGTTACAATAAGTAATAATAAAAAATAAATAATGTTAGGGAAGGGTGGTGTGTATTATCGTCACATTAAAAATGCACACCTTAATTCTGTGACCTAATGATCCTTCATTCAACTTGAACACAGGATTGGAATCCTGTACTGATAAATATATTTCAGCATGAAAGAGAGAGAGAGAGAAGAAAGAACTGGAAAAATAATGTGGGAACTGATTCATAGAATAAGAAAAAGAAGAATATAAGGGAAAGAGAGGAAAAAGAGAAAGAGACAGTCGCCCAACATAACCTATTTACGAATAACCGTCAGCTCCAGTAGCCAGCTTACCTTCGGATTGAGGTTAATGAGGGTTGTCAGTTCTATGACTGCTACGTCCTTTAGCCCATCCAGAAATTACCGGCCTAGCCACTTCATCCCAGTCAACTGGAGTCGAGTACATTTACAAAATAAGTATTCCACTGATTTCAGCTCATCCTCAACCTCGCAAATCCTACAAATAACCGAACTGGCTGAGTTCCTTTTCATGGCCAGTGCCCCAATGCGACAGTGTCTAGTTAAGAAACCTATGGCTCTCTTTAGACACTGCGCCCAGTAAGAGGTTCGTTCGTGCAGAGTCAATCCTCGGCCACAGCGTCATCGACACTCTACAGTCACTCCTACCATCCTATTTCCGCTGACACCTTCCTAATACCTCATCCCCTATTACATTAAGAAAGAAACCCAAAGGAGGCCTTACCCTCTCACAATCGCCCGACCTTGGTTATTTCATTGCCGACCATGTCGCAGTGTCCCAGTACCCAGCATAGTCTTGCCGAGTGAGTGTACATTACCTAAAAAGCCCTGACCTCACAAAGTGGATCCTTATGGCCTTCAGCACCGCCTTACTGTCAACGTAAATGTTAACAGTCGTTCCGACATATTCCATGGTCAGCTCCGTAGCCTTAATGACTCCCAGAATTTCGGCCTGGAATATGCTACACTCACCAGGAAGCTTATACGACCTCCTTATGTCATGCCAACTACATAGATAGAGCAGCATGCCTCTAAACCTTAGATAACATATCCCTTCGGCTCCTGGTCTCCATTTCCTCCCACCAAACAAAACACCTATAGAGGAGTATTGGTCTTACAACCGTGGTGTAAATCCAATTTACCACCTTGAGTTGAGCTTATTGATGTCCTGCATATGCAGTAGGCGTTGAGACCTCGTCAGTACCTCTTTTGTGTGTTCCTCTTCCAGGATAGCTTGCTATCCAGGAAGAATCTCAGGTATTCGGCACTTTTGGCCGGTCCCAATTCCATACCTCCCAGTATTGGAGTTCTGAATATGAAGGTTATGTCAATAATATTAAATGTTCTCGCTGTAGAAAAAAAGAAGAGCCACATACGTCGACACTTGCTCTTTAAATTACAATCAATATGAAGTAACAGAAATGTGGGTACTTGATCAGCGCGACATCAAACATGTAAATTGAAAGAAAATGTCATAGATAATAAAGCAGAAATGAGGAGCAAAGTTTAAGCAAGCACATTAACAGCTGATTTAAAAGGAGAAATGTTTATTGTACAAACAAAATCTATTGAGAAGGTGGTCATATTGAAGGTGTGTACGGAATAATTAATGAAAGCGTAAGTATAAAAAGCCATCAACGTTTCAGTCACTTTAATCTAAACGATTTAAATAAATCAAATAAAAACAATATGGTAAAAAGAGTTTAATGTGAAGTTGTCAAAATCCATTGAGTGTATTACTTGTGCAGTCCGTAAAATAAAATAAAAAATATATCATCGATTTGCGAGAATTGGTGCATACGGACTTATGCGGAACGATTGGTACTAAAATATTAAGTGGTGCGTCTTATTTCATCACTTTTATTAGTTATTTTTCGCATTACACAACAACTTACTTCTTAAAAAATAAATCTGATGAATTGATGCATTCGGCGCTTTTGTTGGAGCAGTTGAGATGAGAAGACGCAGACAGGCCGCTTAATTAAATTCGTTCGTAGCGATAATGGGAGAAAGTGGATGGTAGATGTGGTCATACAAAGAATCAAGGAGATACAACTCTATTATTATTAATTATGTAATTAGTAATCGGTAAATTTTTGGCTAATTTCCTATGAAACGATTTTTTTTTGAAAATTTTAGAACGAATAGTGTCAGGGGTATTTGAGAAAATCACTGTTTTTTTTTTTTTTGATAAACGTCGTGATTTATGAAATTTCTTTTGAAATCTAAGACTGAGTATAATTTTTGTGTACATAATATAAACAAGTTAATAGAAATAAAGTTATTAATATCAATATTGATTATAAATTCTAAATAATGTATTCAAAATAAATATTAACATTATCTATGTAAAGTATTTTCCAGAGCTAAATTTTTTTTATGTACTAAATTAGGATATATTATTGAAAAAACATGGACCCTTTTGAATTTTAACTTCCATATATTTTACAATAAGAGATCTATCCTATGCGCATTTATTAATGTAACATTATTTATAATTATAACATACAAAAACTATTTTATAAATACAATAAACTAAGTTTACATACCTTAAATTGAAATCCAATGAAAATCGCTTTCCACATCCTTCAAATGTACATTGAAAGGGTTTTTCTCCCGTATGAACTAATTGATGCCGTTTCAATTTCGAACTTTCAACGAAAGCCTTACCACACTCGGAACACACATGAACGCGAGGTCCATGGGTATGCAAATGTTTTCGCATTGCAGAATTATCCCGAAATAATTTATTGCAACCATTGTGAGGACAGGCATATTTTTTGTCCGGTGCTGTTGTAATTAGATGATTTACTACTGGAACATTACTCGTTTCATTCGATGGGGCAGTGGTATTAGAAGAGGTGTCGTTTGAGTTGTAGCTTAATGGTGGCGGTGTTGATAACGTTGTAGTTTTTTGTTGAGCATTGTTTAGGTTGGGCAATACTACACCCATAGATAAAAGGCGTCCATTTTGTGATCCAGCTGTCATTAGTAGACAATTCGTCCCGTTGTTTTTACCATTCAGTGCATGTATTTGCACATGATTAGATGAATTATCTTCATCAGAATTTATACTTGTTAGGGTTGAATTACTTGTGTCATTAATATTTAATAATAATGTTGTAGAATTAACAATATCTGCAGCAGGTGTTCCAGAATTTGTTATTAATGAATTATTAGGCAATGATGTCTGTTTCAGAGCCTCTGAAGGATTTATTTGACTTGTATTATGAGCGGATGTACTATTGGACTTCTTTGACTTATCTGAGAAGATGTTGGAACGTGAATTTAAATTATGAGTTTTTTTACTGTCATTAACATTAAAATTAATAGTTGCAGGTAAATTATGAGAAACTGTCAATGTACTGTTTACATTTGTTGCAGAATCTTCTAACATCAGTTGATGTTGCTGTTGTTGCAATAAAATGTGCTGATGTAATACATCTGGCTGTATATTACAAGCAGTATCAAGTAATGTAGCGGCGGGTAATGTGGCTGGTGATGTAACTGGTGTTGTAAGCACATTGGCATTTGTACAGCAATTTGAAAATTTTATATAATCTGAGTTGGCATCCTGCTGTTCGCTGTGACTGTCGGAATTCTCATTATCAAAAGTTTTATCTCGTTCTTCTTCATCGTCTGATATTCCGGATGCCCACATGGTAACGCTGAACTCTCCTTCCATAGTTTTAATTTGTACTTGCTTTTGCTCCCAACGTCTAGGTTTCGTAGTCTCCTCCATTTTAACTTCGCCCCCACAAGATGTATGGCACGTACTGACAGCTTTATTCGAAGATGTGGATGACTGAAAAAAATTTATCGAAAGTGTGTAAAAAAATTTTTAGTTACGTTAAAAAGTATTCTTACAGAATTAATAACTGAAGATAATGCTGTATCACTGTCAACTAAATTGGAATTATTTAAAATATTTACACTTTGATTAGACGGTAAATTATTAACAGCAAATGTAGAACACGCTGCTGGATCTTTTTTCCGTTTTCTGTTAAAAAGTAAGATAATATTATACAAAATTTTATAATGAATTTATATATAATACTTTACTTGTTGCTGGACGAGTTTATTACTGTTGGTGCGGAAGAATTTAATGATATTGATGCTTGAGACGATATAAATATATCAGGGTGAAACGGAGATGTATTTAAATAAACATGACTTGGTAACTGAGACTCTGAATGAATGCCCATATCTTCCTGTATCAAAACTTAAAACAAAATATAAAAAATAAATAAGATTGCTACGTACAATAAAAATTTTTAATATTTTGCCCATTTCACAGTGATAAGAATGATAAATAATTTGCAGCAGTTTTTTATTATTTATTTAAATTCAATATAATAAATAAATTGTATCAATATTATTCAATTAAAAATTAAGATTTCATTTAATTTTAAATCACGTTAAGATACAACTTCAATTACTAATATTATATAACTCAAAATATTTGTGAAAAACTATAAGGGCTTTATATTAATTCTTACCGTCATCTATAGATTGCATTACCAAGCTTTGACACTCTGTAGATTTTAGACCCATATCGTGATTATGATGAACTTCATTTGTGTCTTCATCAATGTCATCATTTTCTAAACTTGGCGTATTTCCCTGAAAGTTATCGTACTCTTTTGTTAAATGTTTCTGACGATCAAGAGCTTCAGATATGTCATGAATATCAGGCTGAATTATTGATAAAGGCGCAGTTGCTACATCTGCAACGTCTTCAAAATGGTCATTTCTGACTAGTATACCATACTGTGTATAAGTTGTCGTCACCAAGTTTGGAACATTATTATAATGATGGTTACGATCCGCTAAATGATCATTTGCGTCGTTTGTTACCGCTATGGTCGCTCTAGTTGTTTCACATATTATATCAGGTTGTGACATTTTTCTATCAAATTTCATAACTTTTGTAGTCTTATTCAACATTAAGAATTTTGATAACCAATAAAAATTATATATAATGGTATATTACTCAGCCTATCATGACCACTATTAAAATGTAATCAAATTTAAAAAAATTCCTGAGATCGTAATTATAGGCATATTTTAAGTCGAATTTCTATGGTTTACCATGTATTTATGTAACCTAAAACAAATTAATGAAAAATAGGAAATATATAATTATATTATAATTTCATTTGTATAAACATGAAAAATCAATTTTATTATACTGAAATTCTGATTTTATTATTGGCTTTATAGATATTAGAGAAATAGCTATACATTCAATTAATATGGCAATAAGCAAAATTATTGCTACATTACCATTAAATGAATAATTTACTTACTTTATTTGAAAATTAATGAAATTCCGATGGTGCTTTCGAATTGCTTCTTTGCCAACAGGTAGAAAATATTGCATAAAGAAATTTAAAAAATCAAAACAAAGGTTTGAAAATGTTTAAATATCCTTCCTCGGATGAAATACTGGGACAGATTTGGCGGGAAAAAATGTCAAAATAAAAAGAACTAAATCCGTCAAACATATTAGTATTAAAATGTAGAAAAGTCTCTTAGAGGAATATTCTGAAGACTATAAATTTTTGGCACAAAATATATTTTATAAATCCCAATCAACATATTTTTCCTAAAGAATAAATCAAATTAAAGGTTTCCTCATTTTTATATGTTGAATCTCTGGGCACCGATAAAATTGATATCTTTGAATCCGTAAAGAAAATATGTGCACAATTGGATGAGAGTGATTCCAAGCTTATTGTATTAAGAATAAGAAAAGAGTTGAGGTATAATAAAAGCTTGGATCTATTTGATGGATTCTAAACCACTGGGATGAAAAGATTTTATAGATTTGCCACCCATGTACGTTTTCATTTTTTTAAATCAATGTTCTCCAATTTTGCGCTCATTCTTAATTACTTCAATTAACAAAACGTTTTATCTGCGAATAATTTAAGCAAAATTGTTAAAGAAAATAATAATGTATTTACTTATATATATTATATTGAAAAGCGTTGGAATAAACATTTGTGCCCTTGTATGTGACCAAAATATTTTACAAACTTAAAAGTATCTGCGTAAAAGCCGTTTCTTTGAAATCAATAATTGAAAAGTTTTCACGTACGTGATTTCCCACAATTTATTAAGTCCTTGCGAAAATGATGGTTAAAATGTGACCTAAATATACCTAATGGTGCGGAAATTAAAGAATTATAGGAAATGGAAGTAATTGCAAAAACTAAAATGTGCCCTAAATTGACTTGACAACACATTTACCCTACACATTTGAAAAATTAAATTAAAATTAAATTCGTAGAATTGGCCTTATCAACAGCTAATTTTTTAACAAATTAACAAAATTTTATTGATGCGCCCTTTACGGTGATTAATGCTACATGATCAGCAATTCAGCTATACAATAAAGCGCATACATTTATTTCACCTTTTTAGAATATTTGGAAAAGGTGGAGCTTGTGATAATTATTACTGAAATCATTAAAGATGAGATAACGCAAGTTAATACTAGCTTTGAAACAGATTTATGTATTGAAATTAAAGACCAAATTACGATATATTTGTAGAAGTTCATTAAATTCATTTCTTGGAAAATTCTTTAGCTATAAGTATTGAACTTGTTTCGATGAGATACTTTGTTGGATACGTAGCATTTAAAGTCATTCCAGCATTAAAATACGAAATATGTAGCTCCAAACTGAGAAAGATCGATGAATTTTAATAAACAAATAGCAAAAACAACAAAAACTGCACAAAACAAGAAAATGATATTCATACATAACGCTCATCTGAATATATGTATGTACACAAAATTCTTCTACAAAAGAGACCAAAAACAAATTGTTTGTATGATGAAAATAGATGTGAGTATAAATTAAATTTTGTGAGAGAGTATCAAATGAGAGCGAAAATGAAATGTAAGCAGGTGAGGTGAGTATAAATGTGCTCACCTAAGCCCATCTCTTCCAGGACCTCTGTGTGTAATACTCTACATGAATTCATGAGCCCTACATAAAGCTTACTTAGCCTAAAAAGAATCCTTGATACTACTCCCCATACGTACCATTTAATGGTAGCAAGTGGAGGATGACACTGAAAGCACCTGTTAGTACTCATGATTACCACCGAAGCACAACGCTGAACTCTAGACAAAATTTCCTGTTGCTAACCTAACGCAACACAACCAAAGGTGAGAATTGGCCTTACCAGTTTACCTTCTTCGTTCTTAGTTCTCAGTTCCTCACTCACATTTAGTACGCATTGAGTCCCTTTTTCATCCTCTCCTGAATATTCAGCATTCAGAATAGTCTGGAATAAAGAATGACTAACAGATATTCCGCGATATGTTCATATATGAGCGAGTGATATTCTTCTATTCAGGAATGGATCTTTCTTTTCTTATTCTTATTGTAAATTTAAAACAAAAATAGCCTCAAATTACGATATGATTTTCTGAAAACAATATATAAGACTAGGTGGAAATATAACGTAAAGCAGATAGGATAAGTTCAGAGTTTCATAATTTTGCAAGAATTTTCATCCAAAATTTTGTAACTAAAAATTAGTTATAACTATAGAATCGACTTATTAATTTAAGAAAATACAGCACTTTCAAGTTTACTACAATTTTTAAAGTTATATTACTCGAATTATGAAAAAAAATTTTGGAAATAGTCTCTTACATTTCATCCAATATATCTTTGCAAAAATAAAAAATATGAAAAATTTAACTTCATTCATTAATTCCAACTAAAGGTCCTTTAAATAAAATTTTTTCTGTTTACAATTATTTATTAATGAAATCTAATTTTAATGAAAAAAGAAACTGATTCTTGTAAAATGTATAAAGGCCACTAATGAACTAATATTTGAATGAGATTAAAAGGCAAGTTCAAAAGGAAAACGATGTTATGTTATTTTCCACAATCAGGATTATATATAATACCATATCACATGCCAAAATGAAAAAAGACCCGTGTAAAAAACATCCACCTAAGAAATAATTTGAAAATAAAATGTTGAAACCTGTTTATTATAAGTATAAATGAAGAAGTAGTGAAAAATAAAGGTGGTTCATTTGATACAAAGCAAATTCATGACAAAAACTATTTTATATTTTTGAGAAAACATCTAAAATTTGCCATCAAGAACGTTTCACTTATTGTGAAATCTAAGTCAACATTAAGTAGAGTGTTTTAGTAACCATATTTAAAAATATTGAGATTGTGTCACACACTTAAATTAAATAAATTGGTAACTATACCTATATTCGCTGGAATAAGTCATCTTTTAGTACTTATGAACAATAGTATCAAAATATGGATGACTCTACCCATTTTCCGATGCCTGGAAAATGGGTAGAGTCATTCCCATTCTAAAACCTGGGAAAGATGCGAATGAGGGACAATCCTACAGGCCGATTTCCCTCTTGTCTCCTGTCGCAATGACTCTTGAGGCTCTTCTCCTCCCCCAGCTGAACTGTCATCATACAGCAGCTCGCCATCAGCATGGTTTCCGCAAAATGCACAGCACAACAACAGCATTAACAGCCGTAATCACTCAAATCGCGCATGGTTTAAATCAACAAAAACCTTGTGAACGTACAATCATGGTGGCTCTTGACCTATCAAAAGCGTTTGATACGGTTCTCTTTCAGGACATCTTGCAGTCCACATTATCGAACAATATGAAGAGATGGATTGTAAATTATTTGAGTAGACGTCAGTCATTTGTCGAATTTCGGGACAAAAAGTCAAAATCCCGTAGAGTTAAGCAAGGAGTTCCACAGGGCGGTGTGCTCTCACCACTCTTGTTTAATTTCTACCTCTCGAAATTCCCAGCGCCTCCACCCGGATTAGACGTGATAACATATGCAGATGACTGTACGATAACGGCTACGGGCCATAGAGTTGATGACCTATGTGGTTTGGTAAATGGTTATCTCAGCGAAATCCATAACTTTTTCACTGTACGAAACTTGAAATTTTCACCAACGAAATCAACTGCAACACTCTTCACCACCTGGACAAAAGAGGTAAATATGACTTTAGGCATCACAGTCGATGGAGTACAAATTCCGACACTTAACCACCCAAAAATTTTGGGAGTTACATTTGATAGCCTATTCACCTCTTCAGCACATGCTACTACAATCACGCACAAAATGCGAAGTAGAAATGAGGTCCTCAAGGCTTTAGCCGGCAGCACTTGGGGTATGGATAAAGAAGCCTTATTGGCTACATATAAAACGATTTGCCAGCCAGTGGCGAATTATGCTGCTCCAGTGTGGACACCATCACTATGTGATACGCAGTGGAAAAATATCCAAAGTTGTCAAAATGCAGCCTTAAGAACCATAACGGGCTGCTTACAAATGTCCTCAAATTACCACCTACATGAGGAAACAAAGATCCTTCCTATACGGGAACATAATGAAATGCTAAGTAAGTAGTTCCTTCTAGGGTGTCATCGGAGAAACCATCCCAACTTCAATATTACACAATTGGAGTTACCGCCGAGGCATGTAAGAAAGGATGTTCGTAAATACGAATATAGCATACAAAGATATATGCAAGATCCTTTGGATCAAAATTCGTAGCTAGGAGGCCGCCCACCACCCATTGCTGACAATGAACAGAATTTACCGCGAACAACAAGAGTAGTTATGGCACAACTGAGATCGGGATGGAGTAATAGGCTCAATGCCTTGTGGTCACGTATTGACAGTGCCATCCCAAACCTATGTCCTGCATGTGGTCAAGGACCACATAATACACGACATCTATTCAACTGCCAGTCCAATCCAACCTTACTTTGTCCTGAAGATCTTTGGACACAACCAGTCGAGGTTGCCAGATTCCTTGATAAATGTACTTTTTATTTCCAGCTGTTACAACAACAACCACTGTGACTGTAGAGGTAAATACAAATTTTGGCATCACATTCGATGAAATCCGAACTACAACTGTTATTACTGATAAATTTGTTGATCCAGTGTACGGAATGGAAAAAAATTTAAAATTCGGCCTTAAGAACCGTAACGGATTGTATACAAGTGTCATGAATACAACATCCACATGAGGGGACGAAGATCTTACCGGTTAAGGAATATAATGAAATGCTCAGTAAACAGTTCTTTCTTGAATGTCATTGTAAACAACAGCCTCATTTAATATAACACAATTGGAGTTATAAAAGATCATCGAATATATAAACCGAGCAGATCTACAAGATCAGTTGTGGCACAATAACGTTCGGGATGGAACAATAGGTTTAATGCCTACTGGTCTTGTATTAACCGTGCCGACCCCAATGATACACAACATTTGTTAAACTGCAAAGCAAATTATCACTTAAAGTTCAAAAGATTTGTAGACTCATCCTGTGGAGGTTGCACAATTGATTGATCTCCAGTTAAACCAAAACCTGAATCATAATAATTAACTATCTTGATTTACAGCTGTTACAACAACAATATCAGTATCAATATACAACCAGATGGTTCTAACTTAATTTTTTTTTTAATTTTCGACCAGAAATATGACAACATCGTCGATTTCCTTTGAAGCTTTGTCCTCCAAGCACTTCTTACATCCAAATGTGAAATGGTAGCTATAGACATTAATTTCACAATTAATACTTTTTTATTCCTTCAAATTACATTCCTATTATAAAAGACAAAAAATTCACAAATTACTCCCAAGAAATTCCAGATTTTTATACTTCATATTTTTACAAATATTGGGAACTTTCTTCTGTTGGTATGCGTCCGTCTTTTTGGAAAATTTTACCGTCTCCTAGTCGTAAACCGGCATTAAAGGATTTCGGAATTCATTATTAAATTGCAAACGTACATTAAACAAGCTGTATTTACCGGGAAATAAAAATAAACACTTGAATTCTTTCTTTTTTTACATTGATCGATTTTTGAAATATAAAACAAAAACTGAAATCCAATACTTTTAAAATATGGAAAGAACATTTTAAGAATAAAAACTTAAATATTACTGTTTGGAAATTGTAATGAAATATTTTCTAATATAGTTACCTGCACTTCCTTTGCGTATGGATTTATGTACATACATATATATTGTTGATACGTAAGTATGTATAAAGGTATATATACCTTTAGTAAATTTGGTGGCGAATGTCCGTATTTTACTTTTTTTAAGAAGATTGCATATCCATGTTAAACATCCAAACCTTCGTAGAATATAATTGTAAATTGTTTCACTTAAATTGCACAAATAAGTAAAACATTATCCGCACGAAAAAAAAATGTTTATTAAAATATGCTTTTTGGTACGTCTTTTTGTTTTTTGTGAACTTATGTTTTATATTGTATATAACATTTACTTTAATTATTGTACAAATTCTAAGAAATTATTTTATATTTTAGATTGTAATTATTTTTTATAATATTTAACAAATGTGTTTTTTGCTTTATTCGTTGTTTTCACTTAACAAAACAAAACTTGCGAGAAGCGCAAAACAAAAAAGAAAATACTCACGGCAACATGGCGGCATTCATATTGTTGTTTAATACAAGTTGCCAGATGTTAAGATTTAATAAGAGTCATATACAATAAAATCAGATATATTACAACCAAAGGTAATTGTGCAAGAAAATATTGTTTGCATATTATATTGAAAGTGTCTTACAATCGTGTAAACTTGCAATTTTTGTTTGGCACTGCTGTTATTGAAAGCATTGTTAGATCAAAGTCTAATTCCAGCGTGTGGAATTAAAACTATGCAGACATAGTTTGTGAGATGTATGATTATTTTCTATTCCATCCATATTCATTAACTCATATAATATATATAATATTGTTACATTTTTCACGAATTCACAACTGACAATTGCTGTGAAAATTTTCACTTAACCTGAGAACTGATAATCTATTGCCAGGCAACGTAGGCATAGGTAATTGCATAAAATTTGACTTGAAATTTACTGCCAGTTTATCTATAATATATACTGCAACCGTGTGAAATTAAAATTTACATTGTACTTCTCAAATTAATAGTTAAATTTCGGCAGAAATTTTGATATTGTGCAAAGCACTTTACTATTAAAATCAGAAAAATCCCTACAGTTACGATAAAGATAAAGGCAGCTTAGAAATTCATTAAACGAACTTTATTATATTCTCATAAAAAAATAAATTTTTATTAATAGAAATTTTAATTAGTAATATAAGTTAAATGATCTTTACATCATTCTAATAATAAAACATTTAATATTCTTAATACAAGTAACAGTTAATTGTAGTTAATTCATAGGTAGATGAAATGTGTTTGTGTTTATCATAATTTTGATGAAACTCCATTCATATATATAATGAAAAATGTGTAAGATTTGGTGTAATTGAATAAAACATTCGAAATCGATAACTTAAAAGAGACACCAATTTTTACTTTATATAATTGATTTTCGCTGTACAAACTTTGGTTTAAACTGGAGTATGGAAAATTTCGGAGTAATATCTATATTTATGGATTATATCTAATTTAAAGATATAAAACAAATTAAAACAGATTTAATCCAGTTTTTGTGATTAAATTCGTTGTCTCTAGGTCTTAATCGAAAAATAAAGTTTTCTAATTTTTTAAAAGATTATTGAGTGGAATGTTGTATTCTTGATGTAATCGAAAAAAACAAAAGAAAAGAGTTTACTAAAGAATAAGTTTTTTTATATAATAGTTATTTGAAGAATGACAAAAGATAAAAACTAAATACTCTGAAGTGTAAACCTACAACCAGTGGTCCAAATGTAATATTTTTAGTTACATTTTTACTGCTATTAACATAAATATCTTCATGCATAGAAAAAATGGAAATATTATATTCATCACAAATAGCGAACATCTGGTAACACCAATGTATAACAATTACTTTTGTCAAAAAAAAAAAAATAAAAAATAACCAAGTAATTCTAATTACACCAACACTATTTTATTAAGTATTACAATTTTAAATAGAAATATATAAATTTTATTCAATAAATTACAAGTTTTAATGAAAATATTTTAAATAGATTTCTTATTTCCAAATTTTAAATATTGATCTATAATTACTTACCTTTTTATGGGTGCGAGTTTGTATATGTGTGCATTTACAATAAAAAAAGAGAAAACAATTGACAGCTTTTGATAGTGGTTAATTTATTTAACTTCAAAGTGAATCATGACCTAAAGTAAAGTAATTTTCGTGTAAATCTTTTAAAGATTTTTAATCTTATATAAAAAATGGGTACAACAATGGGGAAGAATGGCCATTTCCTGGATGCATTGCCATCACAGGTAATGTTGATGTTATAAATTTAGTAAACATGATATGTATTCAATTCTGTGAATTCCTCTTTTATATATAATTCATAGGGTACATTGCACGTAGTGATGTTGGGCCTTGACTCAGCTGGTAAAACCACTGCATTGTATAGACTAAAATTTGATCAATATTTGAATACTGTTCCCACTATTGGTTTTAACTGTGAAAAGGTTCAGGGGATGGTGGGAAAAGCAAGAGGTGTTCAATTTTTGGTGTGGGACGTGGGAGGGCAGGAAAAACTCAGACCCTTATGGAGAAGTTATACACGGTAAAAAATAAGTTTATATTCATGTATATTTGCACTTAATTATATGTTTCCTTTAGATGTACAGACGGTATTCTCTTTGTAGTAGATTCTGTTGACGTTGAGCGTATGGAAGAAGCTAAAATGGAACTTATGAGAACAGCAAAATGTCCTGATAATCAAGTAATTTTTTGTAAATTTTCTTTAATTTAGAGAATAAAAATATAACCCAGCATTGGATTATTGGCATAGAATCTTAGAAGTCCTCTACACTCTTTCCAAATAAACCGTATGTTCAGCTAATCCTTTCCCAAAATGTGCAGAAATTTGACAATGTAATTTCTAGAATACTGAAATTTGTATTGTATTCTATTTTATATATTTCCGTAATGGAACTAGTTTATATTTCTAAATCTGTTTTTCGCAATTTTAATTGCAACTGTAAGAAGCAATCAATTTTGAAATATTTCATTTAAGTATATATATTTTTGCTGGGCTTAATTTGTAATAATTTAAAAGTAAATGAAAGCAACTGAATTTCGAAGTTAATTAAAATGCCGAATTTTGGAATACGCTATATTAGGTTATAAAATATGTAAATAAAACAAAGTATATTTTTGGAATGATGAGGATTTCAGTAAAGTTAATAAAATTGGCATGTAAGAGAAACAGTTTTTCAATTTCTTTTATACACATGTTATACAGAAATGATCTTTTAACTAAACTTTTGATAATCAATTTAATCTTGTCATCTATCAGGAGTTTACATTTTTGATACAGGTCTATTAATAAAATGTTAAGCTCAGAAAACGCCTACATTTAAGAATATTTCATGAGAAGTGTATAAATCTTATAAAATGTTTAAATTTTTTTTAATATCCATATTGTATGTTGAATGTACATTCTTATTTCTAAACTTATAAAGTACAAATATATAATACATATTTACACTTCTATACAATGCTCATATAATTTGTAATAAATAATGACGGTTCAGTTGTGATCTAGATGTCATTCTTTAAATAACACAGTCGTCGCAAAATGTTTACAAGAAGTTTAAAAAATCAAGAATTAAAAATAGATAGCAGTGATTTCGAGGGTCAACACAAAGATCATATTTAGATATCCACGAGTAGTTACGATATTCATAACCAGAGCTCCTTAAGTTGGATGGCAATTTAGCTGAAAATTGGCTTGTCTTCAAACAAAATTATGGAATTTTTCAAACACAACCGTATTAGAAAACAATAATTGAAATTGTCGTCTGAAGGTTGCAGCTGGAGGGGAATTGTTTGTAGCATATGAATAAATATATGAAGATGGAATGCTGAGAGATAAAATTTTACTGGCACAAGTTACAGTAAATAACAAAAGAAATTATTAAAAACAGAAAAATTGGCTTTAACAAAAGCATAACAATATCAAGAAACTTTGAATTAGTAGAAAGACAAAGGAATTGGAAGAACTAATAACAAAAATTATTTTGTGCAAATACCATGCAAATTTTGTAAAGGCAAACACGAACGTAGAAAATGCACCGCATTTGGCAACCAGTGTAGTAATTATGTAGAACGTTATGTTTTAAATAGTAGGGTGGTTCTTTGATAAAATTTAAAATGGAC
Source organism: Cochliomyia hominivorax (assembly GCA_004302925.2). Taxonomy (NCBI): domain Eukaryota; kingdom Metazoa; phylum Arthropoda; class Insecta; order Diptera; family Calliphoridae; genus Cochliomyia; species Cochliomyia hominivorax. The sequence goes on along the minus strand of PYHX02000312.1, from coordinate 3,662,073 downwards.
TCTTGAGGTGGCGTTGATGTTCATCCGCTAATGTATTTAAAATTTATGAAGGATATAAATCTGCAGAAGAATGGAATACCAACAAAAAGCTAAAGCGAACTTTTGTAAAATGGTATTGCGTGATGAAAGCAGTACTTGCAGCAATTAAAACAATTAAAAGCCAGTGCACCAAAATTATATTATTTTGTGTAAAAATTAGACATTATCATTGAAACAAACGCTTCAAAATGCTTTTTGCAGATGCTGAAACTAACTATGCATAAATTATAAAAGAATTACTGGCAGTAGTTTTTTCATGCCGAAAGAGTCACTAGTACAGTTATGGAAAGGATGATTATTCATATTAAGCTGTTAGTAGATATTTTGGAAAAGAGTTTTCACCATCTGCAAGACTACAACGATTAAAGTTAAGTTTGATCAAGTTTATTTAATTCAAATTTCTGGAAAATATTGATTTATTGTGGAATTTCTTTCTCAATACAATGATAAAAGTGATAAAACTACGGAAATTGAAGATTTAGAAGCATTTGTACATTTCATAAGTATTTCTTTAGAACGTTTGCCATTATTTAAAAATAAAATTGAAACTGATAAATCATTAAAAGCATTGAAGAAATTTTTATTGGATGGGTGGCCAGATGAAACACAGGAATGACTCAACAATTAAAAATTAATATTAACTTTTTTATGATCGAGTTACAGTACTTATAAACTTTTGGAAAAATGCGCTTGTTCATCTGCATTTATTGCATCATTGAAAAAAATGAAAGATTACGTGGATCTTGCACATATCTATGTATGCTATGTTCGTATATACGAATATCCTTACATGCCTCGGTGATAATTCTAATTGTGTAATATTGAAGTTAGGACGGTTTCTCCGATGACATCCTAGAAGGAACTGCTTACTTAGCATTTCATTATGTTCCTTTATTGGAAGGATCTTTGTTTGCTCATGTAGATAGTGAGTTGAGGATACTTGTATACAGCCCGTTATAGTTCTTAAGGCTGCATTTTGACAGCTTTGGATATTTTTCTACTGCATATCACTTAGCGATGGTGTCCACACTGGAGCATTATAATTCGCCACTGGCCTGCAAATCGTTTTATATTTAGCCAATAGGGTTTCTTTATCCATATCCCAAGTACTTCCGACTAATGCCTTGAGACCTTATTTCTACTTCGCAACTTGTTCGTGATTGTTGTTGTAACAGTTGGAAATAAATAGTACATTTATCAATTTTGGGTCATATTGTTGCTCAACTCCAGGCCTAGGAATCTGGCAACCTCGACTGGTTGTGTCCATAGATCTTCAGGACAAAGTGAGGTTGGATTGGACTGGTAGTTGAATAGATGTCTGGTATCATGTGGTCTTTGACCACATGCAGGACATAGGTAGTAGCATGTGCTGCATGTGATTGTAGTAGCATGTGCTGTAGAATAGGCTATCAAATGTGACTCCCAAAATTTTTGGGTGGTTAACTGTTGGAATTTGAAATCCATCAACCGTAATGCCTAAATTCATAAATAAAAATAATAAACAAATAAAACGGAAAAGAGAAGATAGGTGGGTACGAAAGGGTGGTGAGCATATATATAAAATAATATACATATATTAGCTTTGTCAGCTGGAGTCGGGGCATCTACCAAGAAGATGTTCCACAAACTACAACATTCTTTTCCTCACACATCCTGAAAGTACCGGATCCGCCCAGTCCCATTTTATTGTCATCGATCTTATACTACAATCTACAGTCAAGAATTCTATGACTTGTTTACAATTTCTAGATGTGCTCTATGCCGGACCGTCACGAATTTAATCATCAGCCTTCTTAGCATCTCCTTACTCACCCCAAACCGGCAATGATTTTATAAAATGACCCCAACTGCATTAAGCGAAGCCTGACAGTCGACATTAATTTTAACATTACTTATTCACATATTCTATAGCCAATTTTGTAGCCTTCAAAATTCTTAAAATTTCGGCCTGGAATACACTGCACTCATCCGTAACCTGAACTGCTTATATTGTCTCCTACCAAGTAAACCACCTTTCCCCCACCATCCTGGACATATTCTGGAAGTTTGAATACCCGGTTAATATGCTATCCGCTCCCTCCCAGCGGTTCCTTCACTGATTGATCACATTCGGAATCTTTCCGAATTCGAGTTCAGTGCCCATGTGATCAGACGATTTCCAAACGTCCATCCAAATTCACCGAGTTTCAATTTCCCTAAGATCTTTGAGTGACCATATGCGGTATACCCCTTACCACAATCTCACTTAGCCTAAAAGAGATCCTTGCTACCGAACCCAACACAAACTCCTCAATAGGAAGTAGTTAAGAATTACATCAAGGGTTGTCTAATGTGTGCTCCTGATGGCCCCAGTTCTACTGCGAGTCTCCATTGCCTCCCACCAAAGGAATATCTTTAGGAAGGTAGCAGTTTACAACATTTGGCTTGAGTTCTCAGATCTTACCATCCAGGAAGATTCCCAGATACCCCCATAATGGGATGTATGTATCATTATGCCTCTTAGTGAAAAGGATCAATTCTTCGGCCCACGAGGACAGATCATCAAGTGCGGACTGCATGTTGTTACTGATCGTGAAAAAATTTTCCGGTGATCAGTGTGACAATATCATCAGCATAAGTCACAATTTTCCGTCATCTCATTTCGAAATGTTTCAAAATGACATTGACTGTTAAGAGTTAAAGAATGATAGTACTTCATCTTGAGGTGTTCTCAAGATGAAGTACCATTCACCTGAGACGAGAATTTTCTAAACTTGTATCGATAATCCAGCCCTTCAGCACTGTGACTAGACCCTTAAGTGCATCAATAATTGACTCAATCGTAATATTATTGAAAGGTCCCTCAATATCCAAGAACGCTGCCAGTGTATATTCGCTATACTGCAGATCATGTTTAACCCACTACGACATAAAGCGCCGTCTTCCTCGCCTTGGGTATAAAAACCACTCTATCCTCACTCAATCCTAAAAGCAATATACTTCAAATTAAAACAATCGCTGAAGGCGACCACAAGTATTCTGAGTTGATGATCATCAATGCTTTGCATCATGGACGGAAAAATGCCATCTGGGCCTGGTGATTTATATGCCATTTACATATTCCGTCAAGATCATCTCTTCTATTAATCCCTTATCACCTGTCAAATCCATGAACCGTCCTGATCCATCCAGATTCTCATTACGGTTCCCCGCCTCCTCATACTTATACAATAAGGGAAATGAGTTTCCATGAGCAGAACAGGGGTATCAATGTTAGTATCGGTAAAAGATGTGACAAGTCACTGGATGTAACCAGGAACACATGGGTCTATAGTTATTCATTTACTTTTAACAGAATATTTACCTGCAGAATCTCTCAAACTCAGAGACACAGGCTATGGACTTATAGTCCTATTTAAACTTATCCTATACTCACCCCAGTTAATGGCGTTTACTGCCTCTTCGCCCTCTCTCCCTACTACAGAAGTATAGTGAAGTGATACTCCTACATGCTTCTTGCACGCTACTCTTGTCAGACCCCAGTCCGTTATACTATTGCTACGGAAGGGTACTCTATACAACCTGCTGAAATCCACACTAAAAGATATCATGCCGGTAACGAGTGCTTTGCCGATGCCTTCTAATTCCTTACAAAGGGTTCTCCGAGGTAAGTCAATGTGACATCAATCCCAGGGTCCCTACCTTTTGTTCCAAATGTTGTGTGACACTATAATCGTCTTTAGTGCATCTTTTCTCGTACATGAGCGATCAGTTCCAGAACTGGGTTGCTAAGTGAATCCCTTTTTAGACTCACCAGGCAATCCTGCTGTAAAGGAATCGTTCATCTGCTTTTGAGATTACCCGTAACCCTGTGGAATTTGACAATTCAAGGATAGCACTGGTCGAACTATAGGATCTTTTAAACCTATTAATGTTTTACCTGTGCTTTCTTATCATGTGTTTATTCCTACTGGAGAATAGTGCAGAGCCTCTTTTTGCTTTCTTATTCAAATATCTAATGGACGTCCTGACACTATTCTTTAATTTTTCCTCCTTAGTCCGGTCTAATAAGGAGGGTAGTTCTTCAGGAATGCTGCCTCATCCAATCTGTCCCACGAGTATGCTTGTAAAAATCAGACTATCTCGAAAAACAATTCTTTAAAAATGACAAACCATCAAATTATTTTTATCCATTTGGAGGTATAAATTTGTTATTTTAGGTTAATTATATCAAATAATTCTAAAAGTACCGTTGAAAATCTCATATAATACCTTTTGGTTAATAGTTATATATATTGAACAATGAATATATTTTTAAAAGGCATAAATTTAGCGTTATATTAATGTATTAAACTATTTAGCTGAAATATGAAAAACCAAATTATACTTGGTTCGTAAAACTTTCTTTTTGGGTAAAAAATAAAATAAAATTATCAAATTAAAATTTTAATTTAATATTTAAGTTTACCATGTTTCCCCTTACAACCAGAATTTTCGAAAATCTTTGTGGTTTTATTTATGGAGAGGAAATAACCCTTAGTACAAATTTCATGTATTCTATCTTAAGCCATTTAGACTTTTTGATGATGATCAGTCAGTAAATAACGTTACTGTTTTATGTACAGATAATAATATATTGTTCATAATATTCGTACGATCTTTATAAAAAAAGTACATCACTATGTAATACTCTACACTACAATGATGGTTATAAATGGTAAATTCGAATTAGTAATAAATGATCCTAGTATAATTTTATTTTCTAATTTATTCTTATGTGCAATTTATGATTTGTGTGAGGTTAAATGAGAACTACATAAAATTATGAACAGATCCTATTATAATTTAGCACATCGATGTTTGACTATATTAATCTTAAAATATTATAAAACTTATTCAAAAATTTGTATGAGCTTTAAACCTCATTTCGAAAAGATATTTGTATGAGAGAGGCTTGAAATATAAGACTGTATATAGTCAATTTCAATAGGCTGCGGCCTTGGGCCCAAAAGAATAATATGTATAAGACTGTATATAGTCAATTTCAATAGGCTGCGGCCTTGGGCCCAAAAGAATAATATGTACCAATTTTCATCGAGATATCTAAAAAAGCGACCCGTAGAGTGTTTACAACGTTTACATTCACAGCCAGACGGACGTACATCGTTTAAACGACTTAGAAATTGATTCTGAGTCGAACTATTTTTTCTGTATTTTACAAACATCAACACAAATGTATAATACCCATTAGTCAGGCCTTACCACTCTGACTACAATTTCATTCGATCAATGCTGGAAGCATATTTTTACTTAAAACAATTTATTTTATCTTCAAATTAAAAAGCCAAGCTCTCAAAAATAGCCCATTGAGATTTGGTCCCGAAATTGCCAATATTTTTTAAATAATTTGTATGAAACCTCTTTGAGTTCAAAAGATAATGCTTTTATTTACATATAAAAAAAAATTTAAAATAACAAACAATAAATTGTTTAAAAATTAAGAATTTATTTTTATAATATTAATTAATAATATTTAAACAAAAAATGTGCGCTTTAATTTTGCACAATTTTGCAACCATTCTGACAGTTACTGACAGTAAAATTCAATTTCAGTTCTCTCAGTTTTCTGTCTTAGTAGTCTGTTTTGTTTTTGGTTCAAAATATTTTTTAAAAGAATTTTAATTTATTTTCACTAAATTAAATGTACTTTATTAATTAAATGAATTTGTTTGTTATTTTAATAATCATATATTTTTATATCAACGCCACAATGATGAAAGGGTATTTAATATGTTTTTAAATACAACCCTATTAGAGAAGCATGTTTTTAACATATATTTAAAACGCGTGTTTTATAATATATTAAATGCAACTGTTCCCATTGCAAATTTAAAACTATGAGTTCAAGGCAAAAGTCTGCTATTTGCTGGCCAAGCCGTAAAACAACGGGTGCGGAGATTGTAGCTCCTCAATTGTTCTCATTTATTGACTATTTTCAAAGCGACTAATGGAAAGCTGATGATATATACAGAGGTTAGACCTGTGAACCATAACAATTGCCCTGAACATGACAATGACACTCAACGGTTAGACCTCCATGTTGGGTGCTCCCAGTAGCCATATTTAATGTAGTATAAGTATACTCTGGCAATTTTCTAGAAGACTAGTGAAAAGCTAAGAATATGATAGAGGTTAGCCTACCATATCTCATCTTGTCTAGAAACCTGGAAAGTACACTATGAGGTTGGGTATTTCCAATAGTCAGTAGCCCAAAAGCTAACAAAGAATCATTGTGCCTAATAGATTATATCTCAGCCGGTATATTAGCTATCACTCTATAACAATTTCGTACTAATTAGATAAACTATATTGCTTAAAACCTAAACAATTTTTTACAGTAAGTATTTATGTCTTATATATTCTTTTGTAATGAATCATTATCCATATGGAAATTATAATACAATGAAAACAATACGAAATGAAAAGTTAACTAGTCGAAACTTAAGAAAACTTTTTAACTTTTCTTTAATATTTTTTCTTTTGAACTCAGAACGCTTTTCGGGCATAAATTGTATAAGATTAATTAGAAGAGATCTAGCCATCGCTTTACACTCTAATTTTAGGTAGTTTGTTACTTCAAAAACGTCGTACCTAAGCCCTTTTTTTAAAATACCATAGGGGTTCTCTATGGAGTCAAAAGTCAAGAAGCAAAGTGCTGGTTACAACGCTTCTTATGAATCTTATGGGTCAATTACGTATGGCAACCGAACCTCAGTTGTGTTGTTAGCTGCCAAAATTAAATTACAGATGGCAACTGACAACTGAAGTTGTCAATTTCAGTTTCCACATAGTAAATATTTTGGCAACTGTATTTTTCTGGTTGCTTAGTATATTTTAAGTACTTGTTTTCAATTTAAAGGATTTTTGTTTTATTTTTAGAAGTGTGCTATATTTTCCAACTTTAAGGTTAAAAATTATTAGAGTTACAATAAGAAAAGAATTTAAGATACTTTTTGAAGAAATAAAGTTAAGTCCAAATATTGCTCATGGTGTTTGGGCTAAGGTGATAGATACAAATGTAGAATATTATATTTAGCAACGGTGGTATTGCTATTAAAGGATAAACTCGTTTATCGTTAATCGTCCTTTGAAAGATGAAGATATTCTTTAAAATTATATGTTCTATTAATATAATTATATTTAATTTTTTATAAACTTTAAACTAATTACATTTAAAATATATAAATAATTATATATAATTCCGTTTAAGTTTAAAGCATATAAAAACTGTAAAATATGGATCAGTTTCATTGAAATTTGGCAAAATTATTTATTTACTTTTTTAGGTTCAAGGTTTAAAAAGCTCTAAATATGCGAATTCCGTCGAAATTCTGGTAATTGCCGTGATATTAATATATGTTATTAAATTATGAAGGTCCTTATTAGACTTAATATAACAAAAAATTTTAAACTGATAAAGCTCCTAAATATAAATAATTTCAATTTCATTCGGCAACACAAATGTTGGTCTTGACAAAAATTTCAGCGGCAAAATTTACGAACTTTAGTCCACATTTTACTGCTAGTATAGAATGACACTAAATCTTATTATAATATTTGTGTATACTCGGTGGAGAAAATTTGCTTGGTTTCAAACAGTAAACATATTTTACATGGCCCATAATATTAAATAATTAAATTTTTTGTTACCTTAAGGTATTTTAATAATATGAGATCCATTTAATATTTACAATAATTTTTTTGTGTTATATTTGTAGGGTGTTCCGGTGTTAATATTGGCTAACAAACAAGACTTGCCTGGTGCTCGTGAACCAAAAGAGTTAGAAAAGCTTTTAGGTTTACATGAACTGCTTACTCCTAATGCTATGAGTATAAGTTCGGCTCTAAAGTCATGTTCATCTTCAACTGGTAACATTGTAGCTACTACTAAACCAACAGAAGAAGAATACTACGAAGACAGTTATGGAGAGTTAGGTGTTGCTAATACTTCTTCTCAACTCAATTCAAAATTTTCATCTTCTTCACCATCAAATCAACATAATACCCGCGTAATTAATGATATAAGAAATAACGATTCTTCATTAAGGAACCATTCCTCAACATCGCTGCAAGAATCCTATCACTATCAACAACAGCTTAAATTAAATCAACAACATACTTCACAAAAATCGTTAGTAACACAGGAATTACAATCGATATTGGTAACACATCAATCCTCCCCCTCCTCATTAGTGTGTACACCAACATCATCTAACATACCCAGCAGCTGTAACATCACCAATAATGACAATATCTCTAAGTTAACATCATCAGCCACAACATCTAATATACATAATTCTGCAATATTACAAGAGAGCAACATAAAGTCTAGTACTAATGCTAACACTTTGTCAACACAGTATAAAGGATGGTACATACAACCGGCGTGTGCTATAACAGGTGAAGGTCTACAGGAAGGCCTTGAAGCTTTGTATGATATGATTCTTAAACGACGTAAATTTCAAAAAATACATAAAAAGAGACGGTAATATTTATCAAAACCCAACATATTGTAAATCATGTGAAATAATATGCATACCAAAATCAATAATGATAAAATGAACAAAACATTTCAATGAAATTTATTTTGTTATTTGAAATACATTGTATAAGTTTTCATTGAACATTAAGTGCTTTGTGCTATAAAACCAAAATAATTGCAATGAATGAATTTCTATATATAATATATAAATTTAAACGTCACCAAAACAAGCACTGAAAATGTTAGTTAACTTTGGTCATTTCCTCCTGAATTTAATAATTAGCAACATTTAAAAATATATAGATTGTGTTTCAAATAGTTTCACACTGAATTTGTTTCCAAAAAATCTATGTCAGACAAGTGTACTAAAATATAGAAATAAATAATTGAAACATGAAACATCACCTTAAATATTAGTTTGCAAAAATATCTTACTGTACAATTACTTTTAACGTTGTTCTTAACTGTAAATTAATAATTTATCTTAATATAAAACACATTAGATATATACATTTTCTTTTTTTATGCCAAAGAAACTTTTAGTAATTAAAAAATTATATATATGAAAATGTATGTGTATTCCTTACCTTTATTATATAAATAAAGCAAAGTGATGTTATTTTACGAAATTTTCATTTGGTTTGTTTTTCTTTTATTGAAAAAAAAAATCCATTAACAATTCTACAATTTAATAACCTAAGCACCATAGGCATTTATGTCTATTATTTACTATATTGAATAAATCGAAGTTAGCTCTTTGAGTACAAAAATTGATTACGAGAATTATATCTCTCATACAAAAGCAATATTTGAATTGACAACAAGAACTAATATTTATTATTTGATTCATAACAATGCTGTTCTGACCAAATACACTGAAACGATCTTCGCCTGAGTTAACTGTTATCACTCGTGCAAGCGGCCACTTTAGAGGACGAATATTGTTATCCTTTAGTAATACTAAATCATTGAATTCAATGTTTGGTGATGCTGCATTCCATTTTAATTCCTTTCACTAAAGCTCCCAATAGAGCAGTTTTATCCACTGTTCTGCTTCGCACACTGATGTCAATAGACGCTCAATCAAGAAATGTCCTGGAGTTAAGAGTTGTAAATTATTTGTATTTGTATAGTTATATGGCTTCAATTTTGCAAATTGCTGTGCTCATCGTAGGTTAATATATGTGTCCCTATGTCGTAAATAATATTTGGATTGCTTGACCCCGCTCTTCCATAAACTCTTAAAGTAGGGTGAACGGGAAAAAATTCCTAGTTATTCCCTCACTCCGACAGACTTCACGTACAACTTCAATGTGCTCTTTTGACAAAAACAGATAACGGATAACCTCTAGTTCTTTTTTGTTCCAATAAAATTCGTGTCATTGTTAGAATATATTGTTGTACATCTACCTCTCGTAGCAATAAATCTTATCATGGCTGCATTGAATGAAATGAAATTGTTTTTATGTCTGGTACCAATTCTATGTGAATGACCTTTGTTGGGAAACATATAAATAATGAAATAATGAAATAGGAAATAGACTTCGAAAATATTAATTTGAGTTTAGCGGTTATAAACCTTGAAAACAACTGGAAAATAATAGATTTCACTTTGATATTATGCGATACTAGCGACAGTAATATTGTATTGGTAGATACAATTAATTTCCATAAATCTAATAACGCTACCTTAATTGGGGGTATAATAGTCAAAAACAGCAAATATGCGGTCTTTTCTCCAATAAACTAAATTTGGAACAATATCATAACAACATCCCTTAACAAACTTAAATTTCAATTGTGCATAATTCTGAGGAAACACTTAAATTTAAATTCGAAATATATCATAAATTATATTTATATATTTAAGATCTGTTGTAAATTATTTTCTTCTTATAACTTTAATGAAGTAACACGTTTACTAAATTGTAATGAATTAATAATACTGAATTAATAAAAAGGCGCATATAATTATTTTCATCGCATTGGGACATCAACAACGTAACTCATAGAAATGAACAAACATTTTTCCAACAGGATTATTATTAAATCGCCCAAAAGAAATTCAAGAACACAAAAATATTTATTAAAAATGATTTGGCAACCATTGCTTAATTATTCTTCTTCTTATTTTCTTTAATTTCTTCTGGTGTTATATATAAAGTTCAATATATTTTGTATGATTTGAAGTTTGCTGGCAAGGGCTTTAAGCCTAAAAGCCAGGGTATATCACCATGATTCCGGTTACTTCAGATCATGACCTATACCTTCGTATAGGAAGGGAGGAAGGGTTAAAATTAAGTTTTTTATGTTTGAAACCCGGGATAACGGAATACGAATACGAAATAAAACTCTCGAAGGCAAGCAAACAAAGTACAGCTATAGGTGCTTTACGACTCCATAAATTTCATTATATACTTGAAAATACAGGGTCATAAGTTTAAATTAATAGTGAATATGTTTTAATCTCTTGTATTATCTAGTCTATATAATTATATGTTTCTGTTTTGCGATGAATTCATTAAAAGAAAATTTTTATAGAATTTATGAAAAATATATATTTTTGATTTCAAGTGAAAAATATAATTTGTGTGGGTTTATCTAGAATTCATGCTTAATATGTAATACATGATGTGCAGTTTCCGTCTTTAAATTTCTAATAATAAACATTCATTATATCTCTACCAAATTTCCAACAAAAAATATCGTTCTATATACAAAACAAATAAATATTTATTGGATATATTTTTGATATTAGATATATATTTTGACTATAACTTTTTTCTATTGAACCGATTTTTATATTTTTTTTACTTTGTCGATTATAGTATTGTGTAATTATTATACCCTCCACCACCACAAGTGGTGAGGGTATATTAAGTTTGTCATTCTGTATGTAACGCCAAGAAGGAATCATCTCAGACCCAACAATGTATATATATTATTGCATCAAATCAAAAACTGAGTCGATTTAGCTATGTCCGTCTGTCCGTCTGTCCGTCTGTCTGTCTGTTGGAAACATTCTCACGCCTAGAATAATTGACCGAATTCAATAAAACTTGGCCACATTGTTTGTTATTGTCCTAAGCAGTTTGCTATTTAAAACCAGCTATATCGGTTTATAAGCAAGGAAGTTATAGACCGATATCTGAAACAACCTCAAAAATTCAAAAATGAACTCTTCTAATTTCTTCTAAAAATGTAATTGGACTTAAACAAAAAATTAATTTTAGCATACAATTACACGTGCTTCATCATCGTGCCAAAAATTATCAAAATCTGATTAACCGGAAAAAAGTTATAGGCTATAATATGCAAAATTTTGATACACCCCAAACTCTTTGTGTCATATGGACCGCAATTTTTAAGATAATTTACTGAAATTTGTCACAACTTATTTTTAAACCATTCTTAATATATGTTATAAATTTTATTAACATTGGTCCATATTTTGATATAGCTCCCATATAACGCCATTTCCCGGAATATGATTTATAGCTCATAAAACTCTTAAATTGCAACCAATTCTATTGAAATTTGGCACAAATAATTGCTTAACTATTTTAAATATATACTATAAATTTTATTCACATGGGTCCGTATTTTGATATAGCTCCCATATAAGGCCCCTTCCCGGAATGAGATTTATAGCTCATAAAACTCTTAAATTTGAACCAATTCTTTTGAAATTTGGCACAACTAATTTCCTAGCTATTTTAAATATATGTTATAAATTATATTAAGATGGGTCCATTTTTTGATATAGCTCCCATATAAGGACTTTCCCGGAATATGATTTATAGCTTATAAAACTTTTAAATTTGAACTAATTCTTTTGAAATTTGGCACAATTATTGTTTCAACTATTTTAAATATATATTGTGAATTTTATTAATATGGATCCATATTTTGATAAAGCTCCCATATAAGGCCCCTTCCCGGAATTTGATTTATAGCTCATAAAACTCTTAAATTGGAACCAATTCTATTGAAATTTGGCACAAATAATTTTTTAACCATTTTAAATATATACTATAAATTTTATTCACATGGGTTCGTATTTTGATATAGCTCCCATATAAGGCCCCTTCCCGGAATGTGATTTATAGCTCATAAAACTCTTTAATTTGAACCAATTCTTTTGAAATTTGGCACAATTAATCTCTTAATTATTTTAAACATATACTATAAATTTTATTCATATGGGTCCGTATTTTGATATGGCTCCCATATAAGGCCCCTTCCCGGAATGTGATTTATAGCTCATAAAACTCTTAAATTTGAACCAATTCTTTTGAAATTTGGCACAATTATTTTTTTAACTATTTTAAATATATGTTATAAATTATATTAAGATGGGTCCATATTTTGATATAGCTCCCATATAAGGACTTTCCCGGAATATGATTTATAGCTTATAAAACTTTTAAATTTGAACTAATTCTTTTGAAATGTGGCACAATTATTGTTTCAACTATTTTAAATATATATTGTGAATTTTATTAATATGGATCCATATTTTGATAAAGCTCCCATATAAGGCCCCTTCCCGGAATTTGATTTATAGCTCATAAAACTCTTAAATTGGAACCAATTCTATTGAAATTTGGCACAAATAATTTTTTAACCATTCTTAATATATGTTATAAATTTTATTCACATGGGTTCGTATTTTGATATAGCTCCCATATAAGGCCCCTTCCCGGAATGTGATTTATAGCTCATAAAACTCTTTAATTTGAACCAATTCTTTTGAAATTTGGCACAATTAATCTCTTAATTATTTTAAATATATACTATAAATTTTATTCATATGGGTCCGTATTTTGATATGGCTCCCATATAAGGCCCCTTCCCGGAATGTGATTTATAGCTCATAAAACTCTTAAATTTGAACCAATTCTTTTGAAATTTGGCACAATTATTTTTTTAACTATTTTAAATATATGTTATAAATTATATTAAGATGGGTCCATATTTTGATATAGCTCCCATATAAGGACTTTCCCGGAATATGATTTATAGCTTATAAAACTTTTAAATTTGAACTAATTCTTTTGAAATGTGGCACAATTATTGTTTCAACTATTTTAAATATATATTGTGAATTTTATTAATATGGATCCATATTTTGATATAGCTCCCATATAAGGCCCCTTCCCGGAATGTGATTTATAGCTCATAAAACTCTTAAATTTGAACCAATTCTTTTGAAATTTGGCACAACTAATCTCTAAATTATTTTAAATATATACTATAAATTTTATTTACATGGGTCCATATTTTGATATAGCTCCCATATAAGGCCTCTTCCCGGAATATGATTTATAGCTTATAAAACTCTTAAATTTGAACCAATTCTATTGAAATTTGGCACAACTAATTTTCTAGCTTTTTTAAATATATGTTGTAAACTTTATTAAAATGGGTCCATATTTTGATATAGCTCCCATATAAGGCCCCTTCCCGGAATATGATTTACAGTTTATAATACTTTTAGATTTGAACCAATTCTATTGTATTGTGGGCCCATATTATGATATAGCTCCATTATAACGCCCCTTCCCGAGTAAATAAAGACCAATTCTACTGAAAGTCGACACAATTATTTTGCTAACTTATATGGGAGCTACATATAAAACCCCTTCCCGGAAAATAGTTTTGAGCTTATAACAAGCATATTTTTTGTTTTTGTACGCTCCACAGTACAAGTGATAGAGAGAGAATATTAACTTTGTCATTCTGTGTGTAACGCTAAGAATGAATTATTTCAGACCCCATAATGTATATATTCTTGCATCAAGTCAAAATCTCAATCGATTTTCGTCAATCTCTTTGTCTGCTCACATCCGCAAAAATTAACAGAGCTCAATGAAAATTGGTAGAAAAAAGGCAGTTAGTAGAAAAATTTTATAGCTTAAATTGTAACTAATTTTATGACTAATTAAGTATTTCTGTGTTATATACATTTGTGAGTATATGTGTGTCTATTGAACCTAACGTATTAACTTTACACGAATTTGTGGTGGAGGGTATTTAAGATTCGGCATAGCCGAATATAGCATTCTTACTTGTTTATTTTATAATTTTTTTCAATTTGACCAAAATTAACAATGAGTTTTGTCGCTGAAGAAATGTTTATTTTGTAATATTTGAACTGTCATTTCTTACACGTCTGTGTATATTCTGTGAGGTTGGCAATCAGATTTTTTATATCTTCCGATCACCCCATTGATTACATAGTTTTATGTGTTTCTTCTAACACATATCCTGCTAAAGGTATTCATGAAGCTTGATAACTAGGAATTACGCCCATTTATTTAATAATACCCTATCTACTCCAGTGGGAACATACATGTCATACTCTTGGATTTGGATGACAAATACATAATATTGTAACATTGTTTCGGGCACTTCTCTAGTCTCCGCTAAACACTTCGTCAAATGGACTCAGTTTCAGATACGTAGTAGCATAATTTCTCGGTTAAATTTACCTGATATTCTGGAATACAATACTGAATACTGTCAAATACAAGTACGCACCGGTTCGTCAGTGTCTCAATAGTGATCAAGAATTGCAGATCGAAGAAGAGGTTTAGAAGATATACTAAATCAAAGTGCACTTTAAACTGTAAAACTGTGTATGAGTCTTATGTGATGATGTGACTCATATGGGCACTTTTTATTTCTATTGTCTAAATTCACCTCTATTATTCATAATCACTTTGCTAAACAAAGAGGGAAATGGTTCTGCTCTTTAAATTCTAAATAGTTTAATTGCACAATTGGTAAATTCCTTTTCTTATATTTCCCTACCCGCTTCTCTCTCAAAACCGTAGAATTTTGAGTAGTATTAGCTTCTAAATTGTTTTTAACAAGTCTTTTTTGAATTTTATTTAAACAGTAATACAGGTGGTTGCCTTTTAACTGAGATCTTCAATATTGTTAATCTGGATCCCAGATAAACTTTAATATTTTTATAATTACTCTTTTTATATTTATTTTAGTATTGTTTTAGTGAAAGCGTAAACTACTCGTAAGTAAAATTTTGCATGCATGTTGAATGCTTTAGAGAATCTATTTTGACTTATGTAAAGGCTACAGTAATGACTGTCATTTTCTCCTACTTCTACAAGTGTTTATATTATGAAAACCTATTTATTAGAGGGCTTAACGTTAAATATTAAGTCCGTTGTTAAAAAAATGCCATATAAGCAAAGGTGAAGGGTATAGAAAATTCGGCACGGTCGAATTAAACACTTAAACTTGTTATTATTACTATTAAAATAATAAATAGAACAATCGCCCTGTTTTGCATTTTTGCTCCCCGCTACTGAATATGAGTTTTCTGTGAAGCACGGCACCGCCCGGTTTCAACTATAACAAAAATTCATATATTCTGACACATTAATAAAAGCTTAATACATTAAATGAGTCCAACACCATAGTACGAAAAGCATCTTCATACCATAACACTAGAACCATCGCGTTTGAAAGTTTTTGTTGTAAATTTGTTATTATATTCCTTGCTAAGGTCGTCCTTAAAAAATATGAAATAATTAAGACTCAGAACACTACTACCCAAACTCTAATCTATTTGAGATATGCGGAGCAGTTAAGAGTGGGACTTTTCATTGTCTATGGACTTTCAAATGCCTTCTGATACAGTTTCAGTACTTTTCAACAGATTTAATTATTTAATAATCCCTGATTCCGACGTATTGCATAATGAACCATTAAAAACGCGCAACAAATTTTCGTCCACGACTCCCTACATATAATTTGAGGGGTTTGGTTTTTTTTGATTATTCAATAATATTTATTATTTCAGCATTAGTTTGTTCATCAGAACCATGCTTTTCAATGAGTTCTTGTTTTTTTGAAGTACAGTTTTTAGACCAACCTATTATTTAGATTCTAGTGACACGCTTCTTGAAAACTTGTTACTTATAAATTATAGAAACAACTACTACTATTTTACAAAAAATGTTAAAACTATTGTTTGGACTTTCTATGATTTTTCTAAGTATAATAGAAATGGTGCTATTATTTTGAGAATCCCCAATCTGATATTTTTTAAGAGAATATACTTGGAATAACGCAACTACAAAATTGTTTATTAAAATATTCACGAGCACAGGTGTTCAAAAATGGATAAAGTGAGATGTGTTTGAATTCTTTTTGAACCAGTAAAATTAGTTAATGATATTGCACTGAGCATAAAATCTAGGGGCTTGTTTTTAATTGTTTTTACTGGTAAAAAAAGTTCGCGATTCATCTAGAATGAAAATTATCCAATTCCTACTATGTACAGTATGAACTGTAAAGATTCCCATTTGCAAAGAAGACAATGTCCCAGTCATCTTTTAATGAAATCTTTTTTCCGAGTTTTAAAGAACACTTTTTTCGGGAACTACGTTATTTAAAATTACGGCATCGCTAATCTCTAGTATAAAATCTTCAAAATTAAATAACTGTTTCGAGAAATGTGGAACATAGAATGAAGCAGGGTGTCTTCTATGAAATCAAACACTTAAGCGACACTTACACTGGTGGCATTCACACTCTGTACAAACTCTGTCTGCATTGGTTAATTTTGAAGCGTCGCATAGCGGTATTCTTTTACCGTATGTTCCACATGTTTTTAATTGGAATGGTGAAGACCATAAAAGACTTATTTTAACCAAGGATTCAAGGACCCCTTCTTCCGATTACGAAGGAATAGGTCGTGATCTGGAGTAACCGGAATTATCGTGACAGACGCTGGATTTAGCCCTTGCCATTAAACTTCAAAGAGCTAACACATTTACCCTATTTTTTTGTTGATCTCCTCCTGAATAGTACTGGCTTAAACTCCAATACCGGAAAGAGTTCTTATTTGGGAGCTATGGGATAATGGAGAGAGTAAATTTAATTTTTTTTGGTTTATTTCTATGTCTTATGAAGTATATCACAAATTTACGGAAACTATATTTACAACTGCGACCTATATGGTACAATGATGTATGGGGAGACGATCGGGTGTAACAAAATGTTAGTATATTGTAGCCTATTACATTTACGTTGACGATGTACATATAGTTTTACAGATAAATTCTGTTTCAATTGCAAATTTTAGCAAAGGTTTACAACTGAACCGATACTGCTGATTGTAAAAATGCAAATTGAAGACGACTATAACAAATGTCTCTGTCAATTATTGCGGATGTTAGTAAGTTTTTATTTCGAGATGCACTAATTTTTACTTAAATTCTTTTCCAGCTGTGGTATGACTCAGTCCGTCCAAGGGTCAGTTCAAAACATTTTTTATTTACAAAAGTTTGATACTACTTAAATTGTAGAATTATATAATAAAATATCGGGCATGAACGATCACACGTTCGTAAGACGAATTTTTGAACGATGATTTTGCTGAACGATGATTTGTTTATAGAATGAAATATTGATATGATGCGCTGGTTAGACTATAGCAGAAACTGGTATACTTTGCTGGTGGAGTAAAACGTAAATTGGTATAAACGGACCCAAAGAATGTGGTAGTTTTTAGTTTGGTAAAACTAACTACTTCGGACTCAAAGAATTCGGGAGCTATGAGTTTTGCAAAACAGAATACTTCGGGCTCAAAGAAATCGGAGGCTTTGAGTTCGGCAACACTAAATATTTCGGACTCAAAGAACTTTGAGTTCCATAAAATACTAAAGTAACTAATTCGGACTTAAAAGAATTTGAAGGCTTTTAGTAACGACTACATTTAGAACAGAAATTTGTTTGACCAACGAGGAGAGAGATGAGAACTATAAGGCGTGTTATTAAAAGAACACAAATAAAACAATCTCAGTAAGGAAATGTACCAGCAAAATGTTGTTTATTACGAATAGTACAATAAAACGGAATAAAATAAACAAACAATACTGTACATTAGGTGGATTCAAACAAAAATGTTTACATTAGCGTGGTTGGACTTAGTTATAATTATTATGCTTTTATTTAGTTCCATTGTAATTTTTATTAATAATATTAATTTGAATATGGGAGACTTGTAACTTCACATTACAAATTCTTTTTTATTCTGAACGAATTTAGCGATATGTACAAGAACAATGTTAATCAAAATGATCAAATATTAGTTCAATTATTAAAGATTTAAAGAAATTTAACAACTTTATTATTAAATTTAACAACTTTATAGTATCGTTTAACGACAACTATTTATTTGTATTTAACTTACCGCAAAATATTGTTTGCTGAGAATAATTAACGAATTTTCGTTATTTAATGCCAATTTTTTTGTAGTTAAAAAGTCACGGAATTGCGCTACAGATCGACATGCCAGATATCTCCATTCATCGCCTATTCAAAATTATTCTAAAGAAAGAAGCCTTTAGATATTCATAAATAAAAATTATTTTATTTATATTTTTTTAGGTGTCATTATTAAATTTCTATGCAAAAATAACTTTCACAAATTTTAGCCACACTTGGAACAAAGTGGATCTTATTTCTGAGAGAGTTATTAGTATTTTTTAAAATTTAACTGTTTTGAAATTCGACATGAACGTGTTTAATATAAATCAGAGTAATTTTATTAAGTTACATTATGATTGAACGTAACTTAAAACACCAAAAATTACTGCAGAATGCCACGGTTTTTTTGCATTCTTTCATTTCGGTCGATATATTATTTATATCACTTTCAGAATAACTAAAAACTTCTTGAAAAAATCAAAAAGTACCATTTAAAAATTTTAAAAGTACTATTGAGAAAAACAAATGTTGGTCCATTTTTTATTATAATTCTAACCAGTTCGTATCTCTCAACCCATCCATTTCCTCGTTTATGCTAAAATCTGAAAAATTTTGTAGATGAGCATAAGTAAGAAAATGGCAAATTAAAAAAATTATTATTAAAATTAATTAGTAAAAAAATTGGGTTTCCAGCATTAATAGAATGACCAAATTTTTAAAGAAAGAATTGACCATATCTCGGTTGTTTATGCACCGATTTTGAAAAATAAAAAAGGTTTAGTTCGGGGAAAAAATTAAAATCAATCAGTGCCAAGTCCATAGTTTTCATAGGGGGTTCAAAATATAGGAAAATGTGAGTTTGTCTATAACTCACGAACTAATGGTCCGATTCATTTCATGTCTTCAGCGTATAAATCCACTAAATTTATTGATATCTATCTATGAAAAAAATTAAATCTGTAACTATTGTAGATTCTCCGAAAAATAAAAAACGAGGTACCTTCAGTTTATTTACGAATTTCCCTGGATTTCAATAGCAAAGCTTTTCCAATCGTTTGATATAAATATCTTATATGTTAAATGTATGTCGGCTTCATTAACTTGATTTCAACTGACATACGGACAGACATAGCTCAATCGATTTCTTTTTTCATACCGATCCAAGACATACAGTCTATAGGTCGCAATTCCGAGATATATAAAAAATTGATATTTTATACTAAGAACTAAGACTTTTAAAATTGACAATATTCGGTGTAATATTGAAGATACCTCCCATACAAATGTTTCTCCTGTATTGGGTCAAAAATATAAAACGATTCAAATGAAATTTGACACAAGCAAGTCTTATGGTATTCTAAAACAATACGTCAAAATATGCTTGGGTTGGTCCATTTTTTCTCATAGATCCCACGTTAACCAACTTTCAAATATCTCTTTTAATTGTAAAAATATACACAAAAATCGATGTGCAAAATTATACGAGGGTCGGTTCATAATTTCTTGTAGCTCCATTATAAACGTCTCGAAAAAAATACAAGAATTTTAAAGCCTTAACAATAGTGTACTGCACACTAAATAATAAATCAGGGAATGAAATTATACGAGGGCATTTCATTATTTTTTCGTAACTACAATTTTTAACCAAAAATGTGGTGTAGGGTATTAGATAGTCGGCATTGTCCGCCTATACAATCTTACTTGTTATAAAAGATATTATTATTTTTGTACCAAAAATAAGAATTATATTCTTATTTAGAATTTACGCCCGTCTGTATATTGTTGAATTTATGAAGGAGTACAATTTTTATACAGTAAAGTACATCAAGTAAAATCATACAGCTGCGGTCAAAATAATAGCACCACGACCAAAGTTCACTATTATTGGTCAGTTTAATTAACGAATCCTTCTTTTATACGTATGTACACATCGGGGTACTGAGCAAACCTATCAGCTATTTTGTTGGTAGTTTTAGGTCTTTGTCTTGTTGCATGGCCCAAATCAGTGGCATTTGTTCAGATGCACACGATACAATTACTTCGTCTAATATTTTCACATATTCTGACTCATCCATAATAGTTTGGTCTAACGCCATAGTGCGACAAGCATGGTATTTTTTAATCACTTTATTTGGTTATCCTATAATATTTCTTTTAATGAGTTTATGACACAAATTATTTTTATGACATTCTTAAACAATTTGCCAAATTCCACGAGAACTGGTCCATTATTTCTCATGGCTCCTTAAAAACATCACTAAAAACTCACGTACACTGTGATAAGATTTTTTTCAAATTAATAGAAGTATAAGCAAAAATCAATGTGCGAAATATTACGAGGGACGGTCCATAATTTCTTATAGCATCCATGTGACGCCAACAGAAAAAATTCTTTTCATGCATACATATATACATGCACATCGCCATATATTGGATTAATCTCATTTGATTTTGATCTTTTCTCTGACCCCGCCCGTTCTAAATTTTACGGAAAGCTGATTCATAGAAAAGTGACTAAAATTGGAATGGTAGGTACTTTTATCCGATATTTTATGTTTAAAATTGGCTTTTTATGGGATTTCCTTTCTATGTGATCCTATCCACCTTAAATTTTGTATGGTGAAACAGTACCTTTATAAAGTGGTCGATACCAAAATTTTGACCTCTTCTTCTGCAATAGTACTTCAAATCGATAACTAAAATAAGCTTTGCATAAGGTTACCTAATACGTTCTGTTCTACATTTTGTCCAGTAAAATAGTTCCTTGTAAAAGTTATTAGGGCTAACACTTTGAAATTTTGAATTGCAATTAATATTCAACCTTTATTTTTACATGTGAAGCTGACTCATTGTAGCGTTATTGCTACAAAATTTAATGTATTAGATATTTGAAAATCAATTTGTGGTTTGTAGAGGGCGAGGGGGAGAAAAACCCCTAATACCCTATCTTACACCATATTCTTAGTTATAGCCACCAAAAATTTATGATTTGTGTGAAATGCGTTTAAAATGGATTTTTTATGTGGGGTTATGTGGTAGCTAAAAAAATAGGGATCGATGCTCATAAAAATTCCAACGTCCATTTTTGCTTGTTTACCAAAGTTGATTACAATAGCAATAGATATTTGAAAATAATATGTGTGGGACCTATGGGAAATAATTGCCTGATCCTCGTATATTGCGGCACATTGTTTTAAAACATCATGAAAATTATTTGTACCAAATTTCGTAAATTTTTTATATTTAAGAAGTATTCGTATGAGGGCCAGATGAAATTGACCAATCTTCACCAGTTGCAATAGGCATCGTCCTGGCGTGCAAAATTTCATAACGAAGGGACTTATTTTAATATTTTTTTGATAATATTAATATGATGAAGGCGTTTTTGAAATGTGTATATGGAAATAAATAAGGAGTTCAAGGAACAAAATTCAACAACACAAATTTTTAGAAAAACTATTGCCGCTGCTTTTAGAACTTATGCCGAAACCACAAAATTTAAAAAATCGTAAAGTTGGCCTTATTATCAGCTAATTTTGTGGAAAAAATTACAAAATTTTCGACTGTTTAAAGAGTTGCACCTTTTATTGTTATAACTATTATAAAATATTAATTCAGCTGAACAATAAAGCATATAAATTATTTAATTTTTATATTTTCCACCATTCTGTTTGTAACACCCAGTAGGAGTCATTTAAGACCCCATAAGCTTTATATATTCTAGCATCAAATCAAAATCTGAGAAGATTTAATTGACAGAGCTCAATGAAATTTTGCCTATGTATATGTTATTGTCCTGAGAAGTTTCTTTTTAAATCGGTTCAGTAGAAAGAGGTTATAGTCCAATATTTAAAACAGTATCCAAAAACTAAAGACTTGAAAAAAATTTTGGATAGAGCCATATAAGCGGAACATTTAATTTTACACATGTCTATTACTAATATAGTGATTTTCACTATATTTGGGAAATGAATAGTGCTTTACACTAGGGAGTGGTATTCCGCATATATTTAGGCTGATTTCTCGAATCTGGGCACGTAGAAGAAGCCTAATAGACAAAATGTAAATTGATCGTTGTGGAGGCTTTAAAGATTCGGCATAGCTGAATATATCATTCTTGATTGTTATTCGAAATATTTGGAAGATGAAGTTTGTGGATAATAAATATTTTTTCTCAATTTAATTAAATTCACGTGTATTACTTAATAGCAATATCCCCGATTGGAACATATTGATGTGCTGCGTTTTTTCTGTTCGGTACCTCTGACCTTGTTAGGTGAAGGGCATATAAATGAAAAATAATTTTATTTTTATATTTATAAATAGCTGAAACTGATATTAAACAACTGGTCACAAAATATATTTTGTTTTCTTTTAATAATTATTTTTCATAAATATATTTAAAATTTTAAAATAAAATAAAAAATCAAAAAAATATTTTTATTATTAACAAACAAAATAATGTTATATTCGTCTATGCCGAATCTTCAATACCCTTCACCACAAATACGTGTGATGTAAATACCTTATATTACATACATATACACTCACGCCTACTAATTACAGACGTATACCATATATAAAAGTTTTTATTATAGTTATATATTTGTCTATAACTTTTTATCTACTGAACCGATTTTGATGATTTTGGGAATGGCGATAAAGTACATATAGATTAATATAATTTTCATTCTAAATTGTCGACTCATAATTGACAATTTACGAAAGTTTTTCGCTTGATTTTAGATTTTGCTGGTTTTAAATAGGAAACTTCTATAGCAAAACAATACTAAGGCCAAATTTCGTTGAGTTCTGTCAATTATTGTAGATGTGATCGAGCCAACCACAGACAGACATAGCTAATTAGACTTAGATTTTGATTTGATGAGGATTTGAGGTGGTTTAATGGAGGATTTAAAAATATTTTTTTCATAGTCTAAATTGGAAAAGTTTATAAAGAAAAACTTTTAAAAGGAATTAAATCCTTTGAATTAAGTCATACGCTGTGGACCAGAAACGATCATTTGGAAATAATTCCGTAGCTTTTTTAACTAGTAGTTCCTGACATCGGAGAGTGGACATCTAAAGTTAGTATATATGTATATTTTTCTTAATTGAAAAACTGGATTGTATTTTCTAAATTTATGAAGCTTTTTTAAGATTTCACCAAAGATATGTGAATGTGGATAATTTGAAGTGGACCGCACTTAATAAATTAAAGTGAATTGCCTATACAAAAAACATTTTTACAAGTTTATCATCAATACCTGATTACGAGTTAAGCCGAGGGCGCGTGCCACCGCAACAGCTTAATAAATTAACTCTGAATGTTAGAAAGTATTAAAATACCCTCATAAATCTTTATTTTTATACCGACCAGAAAATAACCGTATATTTGACTACCTAATACAAATGTGAACTCATAGAGCCACACACAACTTTAAAAAAAAACCTTTTTACGTATAATTTATATAATAAAAAATACACACTTCAGCTAAATAAACATTTATTACGGTTCAATCAAACGTGTGCTTTCTTAAACAATGTTTTGTATAAATGTGTGTGTGTGTGTGGTTTTCGTCTGTGAGGATGTTCATTTCTAGTGTTATTTGCAACATAAGCAATGAATTTTGATCATAAAAAGGAAACAGAACTTATGCCCAAAGACAAGATATATGTAACAAAAATACAAAATATTATTTATTTATTTATTTATTTATATATTAAACTTATTAAAGGTATTGAAAAATAAGTTTAAAACAAATAAGAATACTTTATTCGATGGTACCGAATTTTAAATACCCTTCATCACCTACATTTTGTAAACATTTACGTGAGTTTGAAAAAGATTTTATATAAAGCCATATTTCACTAAAGTGAAATATTGGTCCACGTTTCCAATAAAACCGGTACATACTTTAAAACCTTTCAGGCCTTAAACCTAAGTGTCAAATTAGATACATATATCAACTACAGTTAAAAAGTCTTGTACGCTTAAAACTCTATTCAGAAAAGTGCCTTAAATCTAAGTTTATACCAAAGAATAGAAATAATATAGAACAAGCTTCTTATACAAAAATACAAAAATTTGTACAAATTATTTCCTGATGCCTTGGGAAAACACGAAAGGGTTGCAGGGGGTGGGGGGTTTACTTACAAACAAGAGCGTAAAAAAATTGTTGTTCTCATCGTAAAAACTTGTTTTTCTCATCGTGCGTACATGACATGGTAGAAAAACTTATACGGTGACCGTATAACTACAACAAATACAACATTACAAAAACAACTGGCAATTTTGTTTTTGGAATTTAAAAATGTTTACGAAACAATATGATAAAACAAAATTAATAAAAAAAAAACAAGTAAGTAGTTAACCACAGTGTTGGTTATAGGCATTAGCTACCGAGAATTAAAAAACCACCCTCGCAGTATAATTTAATGGTACTAACATTCATGTGGGGTTTGTGTTTTTTAAAAAGATTTTATATGTGGATGTGATATGGAAGCTAGAAATAATTGTGGGCCGATCCTCGTAAAATTTCACACATATTTTTTTGCTTATGTTTAATTTAATTTGACTTGTTCTTATTACAATAAAATAAGTGTTCGTCCTTCAAAGTGATATTTTGAAGGGTGTTGATGGAACCTATGAGAAATAATTTAGCGATCGTCGTATAATTTGGTTC
Source organism: Cochliomyia hominivorax (assembly GCA_004302925.2). Lineage (NCBI taxonomy): Eukaryota > Metazoa > Arthropoda > Insecta > Diptera > Calliphoridae > Cochliomyia > Cochliomyia hominivorax. The sequence continues at coordinate 3,636,582 of PYHX02000312.1, read as the reverse complement.
ATCCTCTTACAATATCATAAAACTAGGACTTTTGTGACTTGCAATCTCCACTCCGGGAGGAACAGTTGTATTGAAATAATGGCACATGATAAATTTCATTAAGACAACGTTAAATCAACACGGAAAGTGATCCTAAGTTGAACGGTATACTTATATCTATATACGCATTATACTCCAACCACCTATGGTGGTGTAGGTATACAAATGTAAACAAACATTGACAGAAACATAATATTGGCACAAAATACTCAGCTGAGCTTTTACTGTCACCGTGTGAGAGTTTAACACCATGTTTTTGTATTTACGTGCTTTGATCGGTTTCGTTAACTGTAAAATACTTGTGAGATCTACAACATTTTCAGCTTTCAACAGATGAAGGCAGTAGCGAACGTTATATGATGGAAAAAACTTAAAGACAGAGGTCGTAATCAGTACAGATTAAGATGAGCGGAAGATTTTAACTTATAGGGAAAGCAAAGTATCGACGGACTACTGCACAAATTGTGCAGTTAGTAAATCAATATAGAAAAAAGTAATCTAATCTTTTTTAAAAAAATAAAAAAAGACTCTAAATACATTAAAATCTAAAGAAGAACTAAATCTGTCAAAAAGATAAGTATTAAATATGCAGAAAAATCTCTTAGACAATCTCCCTTGTAAATTATTCCAAATATTTTTTCCTAAAAAACTAATAAAATTTTAGGTTGCCTCATGTTTCTTCTCTGTATCGCTGTACCTATATATACAATAATGAATCTGTGTTTGTTTGAGATTTATAAATAAAATAGGCCATAAAAAATTCTATAGGACCATGGAAGAGGTACCCCTTAAAGCAAATATTGATTATCGAATATCTTAAGAAATATAACACTGATAATTTTAATATTTGATTTCAATCGCTT
>PYHX02000312.1:3585680-3630680 GCA_004302925.2 Cochliomyia hominivorax | reverse complement strand
TAAAATTTCAATCGAGTAGTTTATAATTTAAAATATATATTTTTTAATTTTTGAATAAAATTAATATCCCAATCTTTCCTTATTAAATTCAATTGGTCCACTCGTACACGTCTATGTCAGTTATTACTCAAATACCACAATGGGCCTGCCTGATAATGGTTTCGACCCGAATATCAGTGTTCATGTATTCACCCACAGTTTGTGTTCTTTTAGGGCCCTCGACTTCGCTAACCTTATCTATTTCATATCTTTCGTGCCTTAACTTTCGAATAACATTAAACGGTCCAATATATTTTTCCACACTATATTGTATGCACCTTATATCCACAAGGTGATTTATTGCATTAATATCTTCAATCATCTTGAAACTTTTTTATTCTCAGCCTGAATTCATGAGATATTTTCTTAAGCCCCCCTAATTTCGTCCCTTCCTGGATCATATACTCAATGGCCTGAGATTCTTATATTTCCCTAATATCACTAAAATCCGACAACCTTATACCACAACCTAATATGATCTTAAAAGCTGAAAAATGTGTAGATCTTGTTCCGCAGTTTATTTTTCCAGCTTAGATATGACTCAGTCCGTAAATTAAAGACAATTTTTATTTTTTATTTACGAAACCTTCATACTACTAAAATTACAGAATTCTACAATAAATTATTGGGAATGTACGATCGCATGTGATACGATGAATTGTTGACACGATGAACCTTTGATAGGATGAAATTTTGATGCGATGAGCTGGTTGGAGGTTAGTAGAAGCTGGTATACTTTTTGGCGAGGTAAAACAGAGAATGAGTATAAACGGAACCCAAAGAATACGGTAGCTTTGAGCTACCTTACTTCGGACTGAATTAAATTTAAGGAATTCGTGAGCTTTGAGTTCTGCAAACTAAATCACTCAAAGAATTCGGGAGCTTTGAGTACGGCAAAAGTAAATCACTCAAAGAGTTCGAGATCTTTGAGTTCGGCAAAACTAAATACTTTGCACTTAAAATATTGGAAGCTTTAAGTCGGCAAAACTAAATACTTAGGACTAAAAAATTTGGGAGTTTTGAGTTCGGCAAAGCTAAATACACAGAGTTCGGGAGCTTTGAGTTCGGCAAACTAAATATTTCCGTTTCAAGAATTCGTTGGATGAAGCAGAATAAAATAAACAAACAATACTGTACATTAGGTGGATTCAAACAAAAAGGTTTACATTAGTGTGGTTGGATTAGTTTGTTATTATTCTGTTTCTAGTTAATATCAATGCCGTTTTTTAGATTTATCTATGAAACTGAACACCATAATGGAAAAGCTGAGATATTGGAAATATTGGGTAGTGAAATAAATGGATTTGCTTTAACTTTGAAGGAGTAACACAAAAAATTTTTACTTAAGGTGTTATTGCCGTAGCATAAACCTGGTATGTGGCAATTTCTCGAGGATCCCAGTTAAGCTGAACCGGTTAAAAAGTGTAGAAAATTTTAAAAACAATGTATAATATGCGTTTGTTTAGTTTTAAGGAGCCTTCTGAAGTTTTGGTCAAAAACTCATAGCCCGAAGGAGATTATGTTTTCAAACGAGCTTAAAGAGTTATTAAATGTCATCGAACCAGCAGAGTTTCAAACAGTGATGATTCCATTGTTAACACAATTTGCTAAATGTGTCTCATCGCCTCACTTCCAAGTGGCAGAATGTGCGTTATACTATTGGAATAATGAAGACATAATGTCGTTAATGTCATATAATTAATTTTACAAATAACGTTTCCTGCCTTAAAACGTAAAACTCATTGGAATAAAACCATACATGGTCGATGAGTGCAGTCAAAATTATACACAAGAGAAACAGTTGTAAATATTTAAATGATTGCAAAATTATTTCTTAAACAATTGTTGTTGTTTTAAACTAAAATTATATGTAAGTTTATTGAAGGGATCGAAAAATTTGGCCAAGGTTTTTGACAACTATGGCTTAAACGAATGCAGAATGGTCAAAAATAGTAGGCCAAATGGATAGTTTGAATATATCTAGTAATCGAAATGATTTTGATCAATAAAATTACAATTGCAATTTATCTTATCCAAACTTCAATCCAATTGAGCACTTGTGAGAAGACAGATAGGTCAAGATGTGTCCAATTTCATATCAATCTGTTCTTCAAAAGGCGTTAAGAAGTTATAAGAAATTTAATCCGAGTTTTGCGTTTCGCTTCTACGCAGTGATCAATGTTTAAGCGTAGCATAGCGGTATTTGTTTACCGTTTTCTGGGGTTCCACGCATTAACCACATGCACTAGTTTTTAATTGGAATACTACAGGTGAATTTTAACCAAGGATTCAAAGACTCCTCCTTCCTATACGATAGTATGGGTCGTGCTCTGCAGTAACCGGAAACATTGTGATATACCCTGGCATTTTGGCTTAAAGCCCTTGCCATCAAAATTCCAAAAAAATATATATAATTAAATTTTATTAACAGAAATTACATTTTCACAATCGAATATTTTAAATAAAAGCCGGCAGCACCCAGATCTAATTTGCGTTCAGATGACTTTCTTTTGATTTGGATACATACAGAATGATTTTGCAGAAAATTTCCAGTTTTCGAACCTTTGGGTAAAATTGATGCCATATTATAAGTAGAAAAGTAGTGAGGTAGTGTCCAGGGGTCAGTGGTTCTAGGTAATTTCGTTCATCGTTATCAGGACTAAAAGTTCTAGAGTTTAGACACGATTCAATTTGACAAAGAATTGCAGGCGATCCTTTTTGATGAGTTCTTCCATTCTACCATTATCTGAATAAATGGTAGCAGGACATCCGCGACTTCCAATGAAGCGGGAAGAGGCTGTTAAGAACGATTGGGTCGAAAGATCTCTTATTGCATCTAAATGTACAGCTTTAGTGGTGATTGACAATAAATGGAGGCGTACAACTTTGTTATAAGACAGGAGAAATTTTTGTGTCAAAGGGTTTTGCGTAATCTACTCCAGTTGTAGCAATTGGTCTAGTTAATGTTGTTCGCTCTGGTGGTAATGAAGACATAATTTGGTTATGTGTTTTTTTTACAGAACAATAATTTTGCAATTATGTATTACGCTTTTTACTAAATATTTCATCCTAAAGGTCCAAATATTGTGTTCGAAGCACTCTAGAAATAAGTTGATTACCTTCATGTAATGTGATTTTATGAGTAAATTTAACAAGGAACATCAAGGAAAACAATATTCGGTATTATGTAAATAACTTAAAGAGAGACAAAAAACAACAGATGAGGATGATGTCGTAGCTGTTGTCAAAGAATTGATCAATATACTGACGAGGCTTGTAATGCTGAAATGACGAGAAAAGAGATCTTATAAAGGCAAGAAGCCAGTTTTTGTTGAAATAACGAAATAAAGGAATAAAGGAAAAAATGCTTAGGAAAGTACTGAGGAAAACTAATAAGATCAGCAAGAGCAGGTGTCAAAAAACACACTGTGATGAGATCAATTTGGACCCATGCGGTAGGCCATACCAGATTGTGAGAAAGAAATTACGTGCAGCAAAACCCATAACAGAATCAGCACGAGTAGAAACGTTGTTTCCGAAGCGTTACTACGTATATGCAGCATATGTCTGGAAAAGGGAAATTTCCTGATAAGTGGAAAATACGGAAACTTGTTTTGCTGAAGGAAGGAGATTAACCATTGGATTGTGTATGCTGGACTTATTAAGTAAACTATTTGAGAGTTTAATACTCCATGTATAGAAAGTGCACCGTAGATGTGATAGAGTAAGTAGTAAATAGCTATGGAAACTAAGATTTTTAAAATTATCTGTATGCAGTAATAGAAACCTACTTGAAAAACAGAGTCCTACTATATAAAATAAGTGAATGTATGAATAATTAAGGAGTTGCTAGCATTCTTATAGAATGTCATGTGTAATGACCTCATGAACATACAACACTGATGACGATATTGCGCTTGTAGTTAAACAACCCACTGCTGAATTACTGCCAAACATGTATTGCATGACAATGCATGGTTGGAGTATTGTCTCGAGCTAGCTGCTGCAAAGGCTGAAAATATATTAATAACAATGAAGATATATTTTAAAACACCAGAAATAAAACTTCAGGGAAATAATATTATGTTCAAGAGAAATCTATGTTACCTGGGCGTACAACTGGACGACAAGTATTGCTTTGGGCAACATATATTAAATAAAATAGACAATGCTTTGAAAACTGCGGTATCACTGACTAGAATTATGCTAAATAGAGGAGACCCAATAAAATATAATTGGAGACATATAAGTAATGTATATCATTTTAACTTTTCTATGCAGCGCCTATATTTACCACAGTAGTGGATAAAAAACGCAAAGGAAGGAAACTATAGAACTAACAATTGAAAAGTACACTGAGAAAATTATCTGCCTATCGTAGAGCTGCTAATACAACATAAAATAGTTCCAGCAATAATTATACTTATATTCGTTAAGAAAGTAAGACATATTCAAGACAGTTAGACAAATTATAGTGGCGATTTAAATAGACTTAGTCTCTAATTATTATTTTTATAAGCTCAAAACCGTTTTCCGGGAAGGGGCCTTATATGGGAGCTATAACGAAATATGGACTAAATTAATAGCATGTATTTGAGATTGTTAGAGAATTAACTGTACCAAATTTCAATAGAATTGATTCATATTTAAGAGTTTTACAAGCTAAAAACCATATTCCGGGAAGCACCCAGTACAATTTATTTTTTTGGGTTTATTGTTGAAAATTACCTTCAAAATTACTACGTATATAACACACAGAGTTATTGATACTATTTTGATGCTTTTTTGCACGAGGATGAAGTCCATATAATTATACATTATAGTTAAATGTTTGTTCAAATCCAATTACGTTTTGTTTGTCAGAATTTTAAGGTTGTCTCATATACCGGTCTATAACTTTTTTTGTTATATAAGAAAATTCTGGACAATTCATTGAATTCAGACAAATATTCTAGGCGTGAGAATGTTTCCAACACAGATGGACATAACAAAATTGTCTCCGATTTTGATATGTTGCAAGAATATATATGCTTTAGATGATTCCATTTTAGCGATACACACGGAATGACAAACTTAATATGCCCTCATAACTTTTGGTGGAGGATATAAAAGCAATAAATATTTGAGTCCTATTAACAATAAAAATTTGACAACCCATTAAAGCTGAATAGCAACAAAGTGCATTTATATTATTGTTTATAAAGGACAGAATCCAGGTGACTGGATTCTGTAAGGCATTTGATAAAATATGCTCAGATATTACTTAAATTATATGATTATTAAAAAACTAAAGATACTAGCAAAAGATAATCAACATTCATTAATGGAATCATCAAAAGTAGAACACAATATGCGATATCCCTATTTTTGAAGGAGTAGAATCTAATGAACTGTTTTTGCGATTTATTTTATGCAGTCATAATAAACCACCCATTTATTTTCAGCACAAAAATTGTATCACTTACGATGCAAATCGATCCTTACAAGATTTGATTTGGTAGATGATAACTTTGGTATGGACTGGTAGTCACTATAAATAGATCAGAGAACCCTAGAATTTCACCCATCAACAATTAAAAACAATTATTGGTCTTCATGCAGCACAATTTGAGACATCGAAGTCTTTTGTCAAATTAAAAGTTATTAACAAAAGTTTCAGATTATTGAATCTATAGATTACAAGTGCAAACATAATCACACATTCTTGGCCTGTAAATATTCTGAAACGTTAACTATTTACGAAGGAATTAAATATATTTTCAAGAACATATATTGCGTAAATTGTTCAACACCAAATCACTTTAAATGTGAAAGTACGCCTTTTTGCGACCGACTCAACCAAAAGAGCTCGTCTAGATTGTTGTTCCAAAAAATCTTTTTTTTTTTCTTCAATAATTCAATAAAAAATTTTATTACCGTTAGGAAGTTGTAAATGGAAAAATTCAGGTTTATAGGAAGCAGTGATTTACGTTTTAAATGGTTTGAGTAGTACTTTAAATCCATGGTTTTATCAACCATAAACATACATAATGTGCTTACACATTTCGATCTAGCGGATCCATATTTCTTTAAACCTGATGGTATTGATATGATAATAAATAGCAAATATTTACCATCTAAAAATTTGAAAGGAGTGCGAAAATTTTTCATCAAAAACCAACTAAAAGGCAACTCGGTGACTGATGTATATTCCGTTTACCCTTTAAGCATGTATTTCCGACCGAAATACTTTTACCAGATCATGCATCTCTTAAATTCGTATAGTATTTAACACCTCAAAGAAAAGTGAAAGCGGATTTTCGTTAAACGATATTTTATGACAAGGACCGCCATATTATTCTTAAAAAAGATCGATGCTATCAGCACATTCTGTTTCGTTGTAAAAAAAATTAAACAATCACAACGTCCCAACTTAACACGGTTATAACTGGCATAAATTTCGTTCCATATATAGCGAAAAGAACACTTCAAAAATTAAGTACTGATTGTAAAACCACTTTGAAACTAGAATAAATTAAAGTTTGAAATATTCATGTAGATTGATTCGTCTATAGTTCTTGGTTGGATCCAAAAATTACTTTGAAAACACTTGTCTGAAGTCGTATAAGATATAATTCTTTAATAGTTATTCCTGAGCAATGTAAACACATTTGATCTTTCCAAAAGAAAAATAATTATAACTTAATCCTTTCAAAGATGCAAATGATTTGTTTCGTGTGGGAAGTAGAATAAAAACTCAATGTATACATCAGATCAGAATACCAGATAAATCCTGTTTTGCATAAGTATTCATTAAATATTCTCATCGTATTCTGCTTCATGATGTAAATACTTTCGGAATTGTGAAGCTTGCATAATCTAAAAAACACAAGATTCAACCTCAAATTATGGTGTCCTTCTCTAGAGAGTGTTAATTTTTCATTGTCATTTACGTACACTGGGTTTGATTTTCTGTTCAATTCTCAATAAAGCCATCAATTTTACGTAATGCGAAATAAAAAATATGCCTCAATATGTATATGTTTCTCTACATTTTTTGCATGTTTCGCTGCAAGACCGTATTTTTAGAGAATAGTCACAACTTTTTAAGTGCTAGTTATAAACTTCCCAGAATGTATACCGCCATGTGGGGTGCGTATCACAAGCGTGACCTGTGGGAGGCCGCAGTCAGGAGCAGTAATTTTACCTTTGTACAATTTACAAAATCTAATCAGATTTGAATTGGATTTTGTAAATTGAAATGAAATTCATTGGTGACATGAATTTACCCTACCGAATTGCTGCCTTTGACACTGGGACACTTGTTTCGCTGTTCAGCAATCATAGCTTCTTCAAAGGCTCTAGAGGAACTACCAAAGTGTTTAAAAGTTGTTCAATATATTTTTGCACGTAGATGGAAAGAAAAATTGATTACTGAAGATTTAAATAGAGAATTAATGAACATAATATAACGTTAAATGATTTTGTTGTTGTTAAGGGCAATCTCTTAGCTATTTAGCTATATATTAATGACCCCAGCTATACGATTTGAAAGCTTATCAAAAGAATTATTTTTTTTTTGAAAAATATTCAAGTTTGGATAGAGCTTGTGGCCTTGTTATGGCATTACCATTAAAATTCCGTTATAAAACAATACTAAAAAATGGTATTATAAGTAAATAAATGTTGCCAGCTTTTTTCTTCCTGCTTCTTGTAGCAAAGACCGTTAGGGTCGTGCATTCTAATTAGAGAAATGTTGTTGTAAATAGATTCACGAAAGGGGTACTTATATGAGCTATTGTTCATTATAGATCATCTTTGATGACTGATGTATGTATGTCCGTATGTATGTTTGTATGTATGTATGTATGTATGTATGTATGTATGTATGTATCTATGTATATATGTATTTGATTCCAATTTTTTGAGAATTTAAAAAGATTTGGAAAAATATTTAACGCATTGGGAGCCATCTTGCAATGTCTGTTCTCTTTGTGCTACAATATACATATATATTTTTTGTTCCACTGTACAACAATATGAAATCCATTTTTTAATTATCTCTGTGTTTTCGTTGTCTTTGTTGCTTTGTTAATGGTTAAACCTTATTTAATATTTTAAAGCAGTTTCCTTCCTTTCATATATTTTATTCTCATTCTGACTGACTGAATGGGCTTTGTTATAGGCTTTGTTGTGGGCTTTTTTGTAAATTTTCTTGTACCATTCTTCGCTTTGTGATCCATTTAACTGTACGTGTTTGTATTTGTTTTGTTAGCATACCAAAGTAAACATAAATGTAATGGAAATAATATTCGTAATAAAAGAAATATACACATTTAGATTCACCAATACTATGAATACCAATGCATAATAGAAATTCAAGTAGAAAACAACCGAAAAGCTGAAATTCTTTTGAAATATATAGCTTTTGTACTCGTCGACTATAAAATTTTCACTAAACAATATTTGTTTGTTTCTTTGAAGAAACACAACAATATATGTATATGTATATGTATTAATGTTGGGGTTACCTGCCAATAAGAAAAATTTTACATATTTCTAAAAGGTAAAGTTTAATTAAATGAAAATTAAAGTTCATGTGGTACGTTTAAGTAATTTGGATGATTTGGATGAAAATATTTTTTCAATAGTTCTTTAGATATCCGATTAACAATATATGCATTATATGGGGGCTACCACTCCTCATGATCCTATCCATCATACATTTTCCCCACAAAAAAAGGATGGATGTTTCTACAGAAAGTGATTGGGACCACACTTGACGATTCTTGCTGTAGTACTTTTTCAGATCTTTGATATTTAATATATGTTATGTATAGGCCTGCCTCTTTCCATCATCGTATCCGTTCTATATTCTGTCCACGAAAAAAGTTTCTTTTGAAAATTTTTGCGACCAAATTCGAAATTATTTTCTGTATTAGTTCCTTAGATATTCGATATTAAATATTTGTTTTGTAATATCTCCCTGACCCTAACCGTCCTATATTTTGTTCACTAAAACAAATGCTTGTAAAAGATATTGGAATCAAATTTTAAAATTCTCACTGTTATATTTCTTCGGAAAAAAATAAATATTTCCTCCCCCTGGTCTTATCCGCCCTGTATTATGTCCAGTGAAACAGTTTTTTGAGAAAGTGATTGGGAACACATTTGAAAATTCTTGCTGTTATAGTTCTTTACATAACCAAAAATCAATATTTGCTTCGTATGGTGGGTACTCTTATCCACCTTACGAAGCAAATTTTTTACAGTAAAAAATATCCTTAATATCCAATATTCAATATTATCTTTAAATACGGGGTACCTGCAACTCTGATCATATCGAAAATTTTAAAGTCTTTGTTACTTCCGGGTATATTAGGATCTATGTGTGAAAATTTCATCAAAATTCATGATCTATAGGTCCTTAACAAGCAAACAAACAGACAAATAAACACAGATTCATTTTTATATAATTGTATACTATCTTTTACTCGGTACGCTCTGCTGCTCAAAAATTCTCCTCAGTCTTAGATGATGCTGAGTCTAAATTCGAGTATACCGTTTCGTACGGTGTATAGTGTGAACTCTAATTAGGGTCTCCAATATTAAAAAAAAAAAAAAAAAACAATGTCCTCTGTCACTGTTAAAAAAAAACAATGATTTTAAAATCACTTTCAAGATGTTCTAAAATCACGGTATCGCTCATCTCTACAACACAAGACTTTCATAATTATTAAAATAAGTATCTGTGCAATAAAGTATCTGTACAAGTTTTTCTTAATTTTTTATATATACGTATATATTTAATACGAATCTTTTCTTTTATTGTTGAATATTTCACTGGTTTATCAGTAAATTTTACTTTTTATGTAATAATTTTTTAAGACTTTAAACGAATGAAAAACAAGTAAGAAATTATAGTTAGTCAAGCCCGACTATTTAAGACCCTACACAAATTTATAATTATTCTCGTATAAAGGTATTTTTTTAATTTATGCTTAAGAGTATAATATATTATACTGGTACTTACATTAATGTATAATTAGTGCATTCTAAAATGTTTTGTCTGTGGACGTTTCATTGGAGCTAGAAGAGATGGACAGACCTTTGTAACATTCTAGGTGATACTTGTAAAGGGGGGTTGTATGAAACATGAGAAATAATAAACTGATCCTCGTATTATTTTACACATCGTTTTATAATATCATAAGACTAACTTGTGCCAAAATTCATTAAAATAGTGTCATTCCGGGAAAATATTTGTATGGGTGCTTGGTGAAATAATGGACCCATTATCACCAATTTCTATAGGCATCGTGCTTGAGTCCAAATAATTTCACATGCCAAATTTTATAAAGATATCAGTAAAACTGCGGCTTGCATTTTGTTCACAAGGTTTACATGGACAGCCAGCTAGCCGGCAAGACTAAGTTCTGTCCTGTGAAAGTGATCCTGAGTCGACAAGTGGTGGTGGTAAAATTTGTCTCCCCGTTACAATTTTTGCACAACCATCTATGGTGGTATAGTTTTTAATGTTTTAAAATTATTAAAACTAAAAATAATTTTATCTTTTAAATACCTGATTGTTTATGTCTACTACAAATTTATAAAGGACCCTCGTATAATTTGCTTTCCTTATTATGCTTATGTGTGCAATATAACATAATGAACCGTTTTATAATAAGACTTAGTTTTGCAAAATTTGGTTAAAATCTTTTTACATTAAGGAAATTTATGGGACAAAAACCCCCGGGGGAGATTTGTATGGTACCCTTATGAAATAATAAATCGATGATAACCAATTTCAATAGGCATTATCCTTGGACCAAAGTAATAGAATTGTCACTGATTTCAACAGTGACAATTCTATATAAAAATTGGAACATGAATGAAATATTTATATTCAAAATCCAAAAATCTTATATAAATCAAGTACTATTTAAGAATCGATCTGGAAAGATTGTATTCTATACATTGTAAAATATATGTCCTGTAAGTACACTGAGATAAAGTCATTTCCAATGTCAAATTTTATAAAAACACAGAAAAGCATGTCAGAGTTCTATAATACCCTCCATCACATTTTAATATGTATGAAATTCAACAACATTAAGACAGACACAAACACTCAAACGCACCTTAAACATTTAAGCATTAATACCAACAAAACTTTTAAACATTCACATATTTTAGACTAAAGCTCTTTTCTACTTATCCGATTTGGATGGTTCTTGGTATAGAAGAGGGATGTATTTAGTTCTATTTTAATCTTACTGAAAGTTCTTGCAAAAATTGACAAAAGAATTTTCCCTTAATTTATGGTTGACTCAGATATCGAACTATAACTATAATTTTGTTAGTAGACAGATTTTGCTGGTTTAAGACTGTTAATAACAATAATAAACAATGTGGTCATTTTTTAATTTGAATTATTATTGTGAAAGTGAGAATGTTTTCAACAGACAGAAGGACATGGCTAAATCGATTTATATTATGATATAATTCAAGAATACATGTACTTTAGGTGGTTTTAGATGATTTCTTTTTGGTCCTAGACTACTGAATGACAAAAGGATATAAAAATCGATGTACTTTAAAACATTTTAACTGCGATTTATTTCTTAGAATTTGTAATAAGACTCGTATATTTTTTAATAAATAAAACTTTTTTCTTATTATGTCTAGTCGTTTTAATATTTCGTTTAAAACCAGTACTTGAAAATGTGTAAGTAACTCTTAAAACGCAAAACGAGTTTTCATTCAATGTTTATATTTAATAAAAAAATCATTAATAAATTAAAGTGAAAAACTTTTACTTGAGAAAGATGCAATAATTTGGAGCTTAAATCTAATAGAAGTAGCGAATTTTGTGAAATAACTTTATTCCAAGGATCAGGTCTATATCACGTGGCATACATATGTAACTATAGGCCCATTTGCAGGGAACTATAAGCCCAGCCGTCCCTCGAGGACAGATTATTTTATAAAAATTTATATAATTTTATTTAAAATTGAATGAAATTACAGTTAAAAATTTGAATGACAACATGGACTAACCTATTCAAATTTTGATTCAGACCATCTAAAATTATACAATCTAATTTACAATAGATCATTTTATATGATTATTTTCAAAATTAAACAAAATATATTTAAATAAATCGCAAAAAAACTTTTTTAAAATATATTATCATTAACTAATTTTCATGATTATCTTAAACTAAGTATGTAAACATGTTTTCTTAAATACATAATTAAGTATGTTTTAAATATACATTTGTTAATCCTAATTCATATCATTGATTATATCACCATTAATTCTAAAAATTGCACCAACACATTATCCCAATACCACATATACCTACACTTTCGAAACGAAATAAAAAAAACATTATGTTAAACCAGTAAGAATGTATAGTCGGTCATGTTCGACTATGAAATATCCTACACCACATTGTTGGTGGTAAAATAATTTGCTTTTCTTATCTGTGCTTATGTGTCCAATAGAGTGTTATTATACTAACATTTTTTTCGAAAGGTTTTATATAGGAGTTAGAAAATATTATGGACCGACTCTCGTATAATTCGGCACAGTGAATTTGGTTTACAATTATCTTAATTTGACTAAATACATTTATAATAATCACATACATGCGCGATTTATAAGTTTCAAAGTGTTATTTGGAGGGGTGATTATAAGGACTGATTCACGTATTTGGGAAAAATTTGGTTAAAATCATTTTGTATTAAAGTATTTTATAGACCATAACCAATTTCAATAGGCATTATTCTTAATCTTTAAATATCAGTATGTGCCAAATTATATTACAATATCTTCAAAACTGTGATGGATGGACTAGCAAGTGATTCTGAGTCTTAGTTTATCTTCCCATTACAATCATCTGCACAAACGCATAATACTCCCATCAATTATGGTGGTGTAAAATATATATATTCAACAAGCTTAGAAAACTAAACTACTTAAACATTATCAATTTCCTGTTGGAGGCCTTTGCCAGATCAATGTATGCATGCACATGCAATACTACATTAATTACACCCTCCAAAAAAAGTGAAGAGTGTATATTAACTTTGTCATTCCGTATGTAATGCTAAGAACTAATTATCGTAGATCCCGTAATGTTTATATGTTCTTGTATCAAATCAAAATCTGACTCGATTTAGCTATGTCCTTCTGTCTGTCTGAATTTACACGTTCACATTTAAAATAATAGATTGAGTTCAATGAAATTTGGTCGAAGTATATGTTGTAGTTCTAAGAAATTTCCTATTTAAAACCAGCAAAATCGGTTTAGTTTATTATACGATATAGATCGTTATATAAGGCAATCTCTAAGAACGAGCGAAGATCTTTCGTTAAATTGTCAATTATAAATCGATTAATTATAATGCTTTATTTCCATTTCATAAATTATAAAAATCGGTTCAGGAGAAAGAAAGTTATAGCCAAAAATATAACTTATTTTATGACCCTTTAAGTGCTCCTGTGTTATAATTGTATACATTTCAGAGTGAATGTGTGGGTGTGTATGTATGAAACATATCTTATTTTCTTCACAAGCATTTGTGGTTAAGGGTATTGAAAATTTGCCATAGCCGAATATAGCATTATCGCTTGTTTTTGCATTACTATTTACTTAAAGTAAGCAAAAACCAGTCAAATGATGAAACAAGTAACATAAACGCTAAATAAGACTGACAAATTTTGATTTTACAATAACATTCCTAATACATTTAATTAACAGAGTTATTAAAATTTAACACAGATAATTATGAATTAACCTAATGTTAATGTAAAACAAATAAAATTTACTATAATTATGCTAATGATTTAACAGAGCAAAATATAAGACAGTGAAATTTTAACAGTACTCATTTGATTGATATCCCTTTGTCATGATTGATTCTTGCTTTATTTTATTTTTTATTTTCCAAACATCGGTGGCCACCGATTTTATCCTCTAGATCACGTCTTAAATTTTGGAACATAATTCATTCGAACGCTACATGTTCGGCATCCTCCATTACTAAACACGTTAGGCAGTTTGGTGAGTCGTCATAACCCTTTCTAAATAGATAGTTCCCTCCATTTCCGCTCAAATACTGCGTTAGTTATTAACTTCTCAATGTTTACGTTCTATACACATCCAGGTTTAGCGTCCTTTTGTTGAACTTTGCCATTTTCGCTGCCAGTTCATTATAGTCTGGTTTCCCTCTCTCTCTTAGCTTCCTCTGCTTTATGTTACCTTCTGAATATGTTTTATTATCGGCGTATATCCTATACACATCGGCTGTCGTTAGATCCAGTGGTATTATACCGGCAGTCACACATACAGCTTCAAGTGATATCGTCCAATAGTGGCAGCATACACTTTACCAGCACTGCCAAAATAGTGACAGTATATTCTTACGTCAGTCATCTCTAATAATGTAAATTAATTCCCTTTATTCTCAATTTTACAACACCTTCCATGGGGTTGTCCATCGACTCCTCAAAGGGGTAATTTCCACATGACAAGATTGCAGCTCTCCCAAATATGACTTTATTTCAGACTCCATTAAAAAGTTTATTATACTGTTCGCATAAGATTACAACGTCAATATTTTTCTCTGAATTGTTTGACTCCCAAGCAACTATGCGATTATTAAGATTCAGTTGTATAATCTTCATTTCATTCTAAAGCTAAGTGCCTTCTTAAACACAGAACATTTTCCACCACCCGCAATGTGACCTATACCCATATCTCCGTTTGCCACGCAGAACATAAATTTAGGGTTTGCTTTACAGTCCCAAGCTTACCTCACCACATTTTCGACATACCTCACTTACCTCACCACATTTTCGACATAATTTCGATCTGTCAGCCTTCTTATAGACTCTTGCTAGATGTCCGTATTCTGAACATCTAAAGCATCGTTTTAATAAGATCAATTCTCGCACTCGGCACTCCTGTTTGCGTCCTGCGGATTTTTTGGGCGCAATGTCCAAGGTCCTTCAGTTATGAGTCAGCCTTTATTTTTCGGAGATTATCTGCGTATGCTGTATTTCCACTTGCAGCGATTATCAAAGCATTTGTCCTAGCTTTCCTTTTTGAATAGACCTTTTTCGCACGACTTCAGCCCATTCCTCCACTGGTTTAGTAACTACTTTGTTATTTTCAGAATTTTCACATTTATCGTTTTCTCCTCCAAGTTGATAAAATCCTTCCTTCTCTTTGTTATTATTTCCTTGCGTGTGTTCTCTTTGATATCTCTACTTCGCTTATTATTTTTAGATATTTTTGTCGATATTTTGCTTTATTCAATCCGGCGATTAAGTACTTTTCCGACGGCCTCATTATAGTTCACTTTAATCATTCTTCTCCTTCACAAAATCCAAAAGGAATTAAATTAGATCACCAAGTTTTCCTATTGCTTCTGAATAGATAGTTTTTACTATTTTCTCTTTCATATGTTCCTCTTTGTTCTGCTTTGGTGATCTGACAGTTACCGTACTTCGTTTGAAGGGCCTATCAACTGGAGACCTATATTTTTTGATTATTTTTATTGTTCAGGTTACTCATTTTAGTTGGTCCCAACTCAAAGCCGCTGTCTCCAATTTGTTGTACAGTCGCCTTTTGATCCCATGGTTATCTTTGCAAAAAGGGAGGTCATGCAAAGGTTGACATATCGTTCTCATGAGATCTTACGTCAGAGCAGATCGGGAACAGCATCAACATCAAGTTATTTACTTTAAATCCCTTTATCGATCGTTTAGGAATCATACGAGCAAATGGACGACTCGCACAGTCACCAGCCTTAACTTATTGTTACTAATAGTTCAAGACTTTCTCGTTTACTTGTTGAATTTACCCATAAAATCAGACAATCTACTTATGGTTAGTGGACTTCTAACACAAAATTGGATCATAAGATTGAAACCATTAGTAAATATTGTAATTCATAATTTCAGAACTTGCTTTTTATACAAAAAACACAGGCAAAGTCAACTTGTGGCTTAATTGCCACTAGAGCGAACAACATTGACCAGATCATGAGCTACGAAAATTTTGTGTACGCCCCTCGAATAATCTACTTTTCCTATTGTTAGATTATTATGATACTAACGTTTATGTAAAATTTATGCGTTTTAAAAGGAATCTTTTTTGAAGGGTTATATGGAAGTTAGAAAAAATTAGGGATCGACCTACGTATAATTTCGCACAGTGGTTTTGGCTTATATTTATCTTTATTTGACTAAAATTTTTTACAAGACCAACGTATATGTGGGATTTATTAGTTTTAAGATGATATTTGGAAGGGTGGTTATATTGGACCTATGAGAAATAAATACAGATCCATGTATAATTTGGCACATCGTTGTAAAATATAATAAGACTTATTTCTAGAAAAATTTAAATTAAAATTTATTTTCTAGAAAAATTTAAAAAAAAAATTATCATAAATTATAGTACGTGCCAGAAAGTGATTCTGAGTCGAACGGTATACATCCCTATATTTTTTATATATACTAGCTTTTTCATCTGCCCATATTTACCATCAATTTTTTTTAAGTGGAACTGTTTTACAGAAGTCTTATTGGGTATAGTTCCAAAAGTTCTCCAGATATTCGTCAATTAATATTCGTAATTCTTAAAGACTGTTTTAACTTTTTAAATTCTCGATGCAATAGTTCTGTTGATAATCGGCAATTAAAATTTGGTTTATGGACTATAGGATTGTAACTGAAATTAAATCTTAATATTCACTTCTCAATAGATCTTTAGATATTCGATAATTATAAGTAGCTTTGTGAGAGGGTACCACTTCCCTTGATCCTATCCGTTCTACGTTTTGTCCAGTAAAAGAGTGATAGTGTGATTGGGATTAAATTTAAAAAAAAATTTCGCTGTTATAGTTCATTAGATATTTGATAATTAACATTAGATTTGTAAAGGGTACCTTTGCCGCTGTTCCCACCCTTTCCTTATTTGTCAAGTGAAATAGTGTCTTGACAAATTGATTTTTATTAAATTATAAAACTTTGACTATAAGTTCTTTGGATACTTGGCGATTAATACATTATTTGTATGGGGTACCTCTCCACCTGATCCTATTAATCTGCACTTTGTCCAGTTCAACAGTTCCCTGATAAAGTGATAAACATTTAATTTTAAAACTTCCTTTTTCGTTATTCGATAATTAGAATCGGTTTTGTGTGAGGCTACCTATATACAACGAAACAACAAAGAACTTACCCTTGAAAGGAAATGCAGCGGTAATTCTTCAAACTGTGAAGTACTTAGACAACGAAATAGATCTGTTTCAGCGCCAAGAAATGAACAACAAGGAAATCAGAAATCATCACAAGAGTAACCTTTAAACTAATATGAGCTAGCTTCGATTTCTGAGGACCCAATACGATTTGACAATAGATACAAGAGCTTTCCACTCTATGATAAAATGATTTTCTAGAGACAAAAATTAAACTACTTCATAGGGTAAATCCATGAACAACTGTTCATGGTAAAGTTAGTGACGTTAGCTTAAATCACGTATGCTCCAAATTTTTCTAATTATGCACTGTACTACTTGAAATATTGGACTACATCCGATATAAAATAACAGACAATTAAGAAAATAAAGTGCCATTGAACACAGGAAGGGAGGAAAGTATAATTTCGCAGATACACTGTCGAAACGTTCTTGCAACGTAGAGTGCATTGCACAAAAGCTGAGGGAAGTGAAGCCGAAGGAATGTGTAATCGATTTACGCCTAATGCACGCAGATTCAAGCGAAGTTTCGTCCGTGGCGCAACGAAACGAAGCCAGAAGGCCAGAATGGAGTAAAATATCCCCCAAAAGTCCACTAAATAAATCGTATTGGGCTCTATGGGATAAAAAGAAGGAGTTCAATGATGGTCCTAGTGGTGGTGTTCTTGGTGTGGCAAAAATCCTAACGTTTTTTCTCCGATTTGTTTAAAAAGTTGGTAACATTTTTTCACTTTAAAAACAACGATTTCTGTCTGGACTATAATTTTTTTTCTTATTTCTAAAAGCATTTCTGATGTTAATGCTAATAAAGCAATTCCTATCGGAATTTCGTTAATTTTTAAATATGTTTGTTTCCTTTGGGTTGAAGAGCAAAAATGTAAAAGCTAGAATCGTCAAAAATGTGCCATGATTTTATGGAGCTGCATTTGTTAATGCCCACTTAAAAAATTTGGGAGATGAGAAGTTTTTCCCGGATTGGAATTTTGGATATTTTGGAATAAAAAAGTGGGAATACTTTTATAATTCTACATTAAGGACAAATTTTCCCCCATAATATGTTAAAACTTCATTAACATATTTCAATCTTAAATAGTTTTGATAATTGAAAATAGTTTATTATGTACATATTAATTTTTAGATAATTACTTTTCCAGAAATACTGTACATCATCCTTCAAAAAATAAGTGAAATTTCGCATAGTTATTTCTAAGGCACTTGTGTTCTAAATATGTTTATGAAATGTTCTAAAATGATAAAAGCAAAAGACAAGCTTAATAAATCTCTAACTCAGAGATTGCCGACAGTTTAGACACGTTCACTATAAACTTCTGCTGTTCTCTTATCATTGAAGCAGTAAAAACTTATGTAAATATAATGCAATTTTTTTCACTCACACAAATGCAAAAACATAGTAGTGCGGGTGAGCACCTCTGATCTAGATTGTATAAATGAAATGGGTACTCCTAATTAAAAATATTTCAAACATTATTGAAGAAGTGAGGCAATAATATTAATATGAAAAAGTCTTTCTTAAGGAGCAAAAATGACGAAAATTTTCATAAATGAATTTACAAATGTATTTATTATATGACTCCTTTGTGCAAATGGGCATATAAAAATTTACAGGTGCATCGTAGTTGTACCATCATTTATTAAAGATGATTTAAATTGAAGTTCGATGCTCTTTGAGTATGTTATGTTATGTTGGCATCGAATTCAGTACATGAAATATGTATTGTGTCATCAACCATTTTCTTAAGTTATTAATGTGGTTTCTTGCAACAGTGTTAGAGAATTATTATGATATTATAGGTTTTTGTTTACTACCTCAGCTGAAATGTGTCAGAAATACTAATTGAATTGGAGACTTATATGATTTTTTTCATATAAGGCCCCAGAGAATGGGAATGGGATTTTTAGTCCACAAAATTCCTAAATATAAAACGATTAAAAACATATAGCCTTAATAAGTCTTCGTAAACGATGTGCCAAATTATATGAGGATCGGTCTATTATTTCTCATAGGTCCCTTTTAAACATCACTTTCAAACATAAAAATCTAACGTATACATCGGTAGTTAAATTAAATTTTCTCCTAATTCCCATATAACACTCCAGAAAAAATCCCTTAAAAACGCATAAATTTCACATAAATGTAATATCATATTGCACAAATTACCATAAATAAGGGAAAAACTTATACGAGGGTCGTTTATAAATGTTTCGTTTGACCGATTATAACATAAATATAAAATCTTAAGTGCTAAATCCAAAAACAATTTGGAGCACATGTGTACGTGGGTAACCTTATGTAAAAAATACTGAAAAATTAGTTTAAGATGATGATAATAATAAAAAGATACCTCAAATGATTCCTTCTTGACGTTACACATGGATTGACGAACATAATATAATTAATATATTGCGAAATATATAAATTAATTTTATGAAATTTATAACTTCTGATTCGATTAAGTAAACAATTATCACTCAGTCGTTTTTTACTGCACTTTTTTACTCGCTTAAAAACATGAAATCAAGCAGTAAACATTTTCCCTTTAAAAATATAAAATATCGCATTGAATCGAATGTATATTAAGAAATTAGTTAACTTAAATAAGTAAGAATGTTACAATCGGCTGTGTCAAATATTAAATACCCTCCACCAATCACGTTATGATTCGTAGAAGTTAAATATATAAGAGTACTAATTATTTATTCATCAACTTAATTCCGGAAAAAAGGCCTTCATAAAATCGACAGTGAAATATTCTTGAAAGTACCGTTAATATTGATACCATATATATTGTTCCCTATTTCACACTAACAAACCTTTATTGCACAGAAGAAGTTAAAAAAAAGAAAGTGGATTTTGGGAATATTGTTTGGCGGCAATATGATCAATTAATTTATGTACTTTAAATTTAATTTCGGAGTAGGAAACTGTGGTCGTTTATGGACCCAACTTTCTGAAATTTTGCACATTTGATTGGGCTAATAAAAAGCTTAAAATACTTATAAACTTATAACTTTTATGAACTAAAAGCCCTATTTTGAAAAAGCATTACATAACAAATTTCAGTAGGATTTATCCTTGTGTTGAATACGGATACTTACGCATAAAATTTACATTGCTATATTGACCAAGAAAATAATTCTAAGCCGCTCGTTATTTTTAAAGGTTAATGTTTAATATTATTGCTAATAGTTACAAATGCCGTCATAAACCAAATATATGCCTTCCCCACGGTAGGGTATATTTATAACAAACATTTAAAGAACATTTTGAAATATCCTTTTTATATTATATATGTTACAGTTATACAACTAAAATGGGAAAATATATGCCAGGTTTAATCAAATAAAATATATATTTTCAAATTGTTCAGATCAACAGTTTTTATAAATTTAAATAAATTGGTCCAAATTAAAAGTTTAATAAGCTTAAAAAAATTTCGCAAACGAGCCTTTTATGGAATCTAGGTCAAGTAATGGCTCAAGCCATTACATATCTGGCAAATTTTAGAAAATTGTCTTAAGAATGCGACTTATATGTAAAACTGATTTTGGAGTGTATCAAAATCTTGCATATTTTAGTTGATTACTTTCTTACAATTGGTAGTTTTTTGTATGATGATGTGAGAATATTTCTCAGAGGAACAGATGGACATAGCTAAATCGACTCTGATTTTAATTATATGCAAGAATATGTATAGTTTTTTGATTGGCCACCACTTTTGGTATGAAGGATGTAAAAAGTGTTATATTTCTCGGTTAATTTTTAATTAGTAAGAATACTATATTCCGCAATATTGAGTGTTCAATACCCTTCATCAAAAATGCGTGTAAAATAAACACATTATGTTTCGTGCATACACACTCATATATACCTCAAACGTATAAAATATATAAATGAATTTCGTAAATATTGCACTAGAATAATTAATGAGTAATTTTAGTTATATGAAATTGGCCAAGTTGGGACCCATATAACAGGTGCCTTCAATTTAAACGTACTCCCGGTATTAAAACCTCATTTCGGGAGAAGTCTGTAAAATTCCTGAATATGATGCCATTTTAACGATATTTAGCAAAACTACCTTTTGTGTCATCATTATCCCATGGCCCTTCTACGATTTAATGTCATCTATGTCATCAACTATGTTCTCAGGTTCTGACGACAAACTTGTCAAGAATTACCCGATTTTTGTCGCTTGTAGAAAAGCTTGCTTACAAGCGCGATATTTATTGAATTGTATCGGATTTTGTTCCGATTTTCCCCTTATTTGAAATAGTCGTAATCTTGGATGGACTAATTTCTACAACAGTGGCATTATGTAAATATGTTTGTTCATATAATGGTAGGACTGCTTACAACTTATATCCTTTTCTGGATGTGAAGACCAACAATGATAGAAACGTAACGATTCCTACGTGAAGTAAACATATACATATAGGTAACGTTCAATGCATTGTGCTATTAAATGTTAGATCTTAGATTGCTTATTTTCATATGTTCTTGTCTTTAATAATACTATTATCTCTATTATGTTAACTTTCTATGAGAAATGTTTACATATTTTACAGAAAATAAACAGTTAACACAATTTCTCTTAGAAAAACACTCTTCTTAAATAAAACAATTAAGAATGCATTAAACGCTCAAGCCCTATACAATGATTCAAGTATGAACAACTTATATTGTGACTTTCGTAGAACCCTATTTTATAATTTGTGGTTTATACGAGATAAACATATTTTTAATATTCTCATGAGACTCAACTATATGAGATAATAACAAAATTTTAAGTGATTTTCGGATGTGGAGATGTTATGAGAGCTCCCTGTATAAGTTTATAGCTCTTCTAAAGCAGTTAAATACCTTTGAAATGACTGAGCGAAAAGTGTTTTGTAAAATATTTTTTTTAATCAAATCATAAATAAAACATTGAGATCGATTTCCCGATTTAGGGCCGACTAGATACATGTCCTTCTTCAAATTAATTGAAAAATTAAGCATGTCCAATGTTAAAAAATATTCAATTGTTCCAAAGCTACAAAATTATTAAAAAAAACCGTTTTGGGACCACTGCGCAACGTTTGCATAGAAATAAGGACAGGCATCGTTAAATCTTTGGGTATATTTGTACCATATTTATATGTCATTTTTATCTATGTTACAAACATCTGCAAAAAACCATAATACCCTAACCCCCTTTGATGGTGTAGGTTATAAAAACACAAGCAAACTTTACGGTTTACTGAATATATATCTGGTACCATCACAGATAGTTGGAGCATTATCATCTGACTTTTCGAAATTCTAAATAAACAGCTCCATGTCGTATTTCGAAAGAAATTTCGACTTAACCCTATTAAGATCAGAAAAGTATTTTATTTTGTAATTTTTTAATCGTTATAATTATGACGAACTGTATACACATAAATACACATACAGAATTTGTGATAAATAAAGTAATAATTTTTTGTGATTCAAATGTTTGAAAATTATGAATGAAAGTCTTAAAATAATTTTTCATAAATAGATATGAATGAGTGTCTTTATGTTGCTTTAGTTGCTAAAGTTTTTTTTAAAACAAGAAGAAGCTGTGCGGAAGTGTGTGTATTAAAGAAATATACGGTGACAATGACACCCAGCAGTTTAAATGGCATTACGCGGAAATAATATGAATTAATAATATAAATGCTAAAATGAAATCGTAACATCAAAACTGTTTGGCTTTAAAATATTGTCTAAAAATAGACGCCTCTAAAACAATGCATAGTGGTGTGGAATTTGCAAACATAATAAATCTGGAAGTGTTTGAGTTTTTAACAGATAATATATCGATGTATATATATATATATATATATATATATATATATATATATATATATATATATATATATATATATATATATATATATATATATATATATATATATATATATATATATATATATATATATATATATATATATATATATATATATATATATATATACACTCACACATTATATATATTGCTTTATGCAGTCCCATTGTGCATCATATTTATGAATATGGAAATTCAAAATCTTAAGTTTACGTCGAATCATTAAATATCAATTCATCCATAATTTTATTATTGTACGTTAATAACATATACTGATAACAAAAACAAGCTACTTTTCAGCCTAGTCTTTTACCACATTTTCTGGATCTGGGAAGCCTGCATTTCTTACTGAACTCATTTTCAGTTATAATTTTAATAGCGGACGGTCAGATTACATACAATTACATACATACGGTTATACAAACTTACACGTATACATATATGCATACATACATACATACATACATACATACATACATACATACATACATACATACATAAAACCATACATAGATACATACATGCAAACATAAATACATACAGCCATACATGCATGCATTCATACACACATGCATACATACATACACATGCATACATACATACATGCATATATACATACACACATACATACATATACACAAACATATATATATATATATATATATATATATATATATATATATATATATATATATATATATATATATATATATATATATATATATATATATATATATATATATTATATATATATATATATAGTTACGAATAAGGAATTATTTCACCTCGAGAGTTCAAATTTATATGAAACGGTTTTATTGGAAACTTTTAGAACGGACATGGTGATTTTTTCCAATACACGTCGTGATTTGTGTAATTACTTTCGAGATCAAGGACTGTGGGTAAAGCTATTATTGTATATTATTGCAACATAATTATTTGTTGTATTTTGCATATATTGCTGTGAACATCAAGAAATATATTGTTGGTAGAAGTTGATTAAAATAAGAAGTCGTATTAGATTTTACTTTTTTATAATACGCGAACTCACTTATTGTAACAAGTCATTGTGAATGCAAAGTGAGGCATACCAAAGGGCCTTCTTATAATTTGTTATTCCTGCTGTGTTGTAATAATCATTAACACATGTATAGTAGTATATTCTTTTGTACGCTTTTTCTTTTTTCTACGATTTTTTCATTTATGTATATGAAAACTTATTATGTCCAATTGTAGTTGTTAAGGGGGAGGAGGGGTGTTTTTACGAAATTGGAAGCAATGTTTCCATTTTATTTATATGTCTTTCATCAACAGGAATATCGTATATGTCAATTTCTTTTGTTGTTGTATACCCTACTTCTGCTAAGGGTAAGTAACGCTTTTCGTTACATATTACAGTCCTGTTATGTATTTTATATTTTCACTATATAAGAAATGTTAATTTTTCATCGTTCAAATTATTATAATATGAATTATATTCACATGCATGAAAATCATAAAACAAAACATAACAAAATATGAATGATGAATGAAAGTGTACATTGAATTCGATACAGCCGAATACTTTCTAATATCCTTGTGAGTTTGTTTTATTATTACAGTAATTGTGGGCCAATACAAAGCTAAAGGAGCACAATACATCATAATATTATACAATAGCAAAAATAACATACAATAGGGCTCTAATTTAAATTCACATTCTATTGTTATTATTTCTTTGTTTTGTGGAATTATCACCAGATTAAATCTGTTTTCTTTACATTATATTTAATGCAGATGAACAAAAATGTATAATGTTCAAATTTTATTTTGTAACAAATAAAAGTGTTAAATTGTCTATCTCCAGAACTTGTGCCAGGGATGAAAATTTGAATATTTCTTTTAGGCTGATAAATTCGAACGATTACAAACAGATAAATCTGTTATACATGCGGCAAACATTTATTGAAATTTTTTCGAAATTCTTTATTTATTAACAAATTCGCCGTAGCAATCAAATGTGGACCGATGGTTTTTTAAGTTTCTATTTCTAAGTATAAGTTTTATCAGCTTAAACTTGTACTTCGCAAAAAAGCTTTACTCAATTGTGGTCAGCTTTGATGAATTTTTTACGCATATATTAATAGTAATCTTAAAAGTAATTGTGTCAAATTTAACAGTTATAATTGTCCATGCCTGGGAGTAAGCACCCCATCCTTACAATTTACCAAAATTATGTTTTGTACACAATTGTTATTGTATTATTCTATTGTATTGTACAACTTCATAAGAAAAGACCTATGTACATCCATTCATTCGAATACAAATGAATATAAAATAAATAAACTGACATTATTAAAGACAAATAAATTTATAAAAAAAATCTAGGGACTTGTTTCTTATAGCTGAAAAATGAATGAAATTAGAATGGACAAAAACAATTTTTAAACAGGAAAGAGTGTAATGGTTTGTTAAGACCGACTATAAAAATAACTAACACCATTGCGCAGACATGAAAAATTATGGACCGACAAGTCGCGCGTACTTGTAGGATTCGATGACTTATGTAGTATTAAATATACTTTTTTGAAAAAATGTTCTTCATACTTACATGAATGAGAGATTTGTGCGAATTGTTTTAGTAATCTAAAGGCAAAATGAAAATAATGATCCGATCCTGGCAAATTTTGGTAGAGTGTTTTCTGGTTGTAAACACCATATGAAGAGAATATCACGGAAGATTTGAACTATAAAAAATTTATTTTGTATAATTGATTTTATGATTTATTCTTAAGTCTGCAGTACATTGTTGTGTCATTTTCATTTATTTGTGAAGTTTTTGGGGGGTTTTTAGAAGCTACAAGAAATTATGAATCGATCATCGTATAACTTTTCCCATTGATTTTTGCTTATATTTTCTTTTAATTTTACAATTTTATTGCAACATTAACGCCATTATGTTATGGGACCTATAAGAAACAAAGTTAATTTTTAATATTATAAGAATTAGTTTTCCAGATTTTGTTAAAATTTAGGACTTATTATATGATTAATCCTCATTTCGGGAGGCATTCAGAAAATGCGACTTGTAGAGTGTTTGCAACGTCCTTTTTCTATATGTTATAAATATCAGCACAAACGCATAATACCCTAACTGCGATGGAGTAGGTTAAAACAACCACCTACGGTGGTGAAGGAATAAAAATTTATATTTTGTAACAATAACTCACATTTAACATTTTAACATTTAAAATGTTGCCTTAGAAAAGTTTATACATAAATATTTAAATCAATTTTAAAACAAATATCCGGTTTTCTGAAAACAACTGCGTAATTGATATTTTTCAAACGAACATTGCAAGATATTGAAATTTGCAATTGTATTTTTCCCTGTGGTGCGAAATTAAAGTTCATAAGACAACGATTAAGGTTTTTTTTACGTTATTGTGTGACAAATTAAAATATATATATATATATATATAATAATTATATATATATATATATATTAATATATATATAATATTATATATATAATATATATATTATATATATATATATATTATATATATATATATATATATATATATAATATATATATACTATTTACTTAAATTTAATGTGTGTTAACTAAGACATTGACTCAATGATACATTGAGTGATGAAAGTATGGGAATTCGTCTTCTATTCTTGTTGCCGGAAATTAATTTTTGATTGTTCTTTATCTATTCTCTTGTAAACCTCCCCCTGATAACTAGAAATATATGAAATTAATTAAAATTTGCATTCTTTGTATTATAACCAACAAACATTTACAAAACAAACATACTCTTGCATCACATCAAATTCCGGGTCATTTTAGATGCGTCGGTCCAGTTTAGGTTTCATGCACAACATGCATAGAACCTCGAGAGAAACGTTATAATACAGTTGTGCCGCCTACAATTCTCATAGATTTTCATTTAACATACAAAGACAACAACCTTAACATATAGAGTGAAAAATTGTTGCATAACACAAAAAATATTGGTGGAAACCAGAAGTATGAAAAAGCTCAGAGACCAATTTTTATTTCGAATGATCTTAACATCTTTCCCTCTCCAGAAATTTGATATTTTAATTCATATCAAATTTCTGAAGAGGGTCCCAGTTTCAATTATTTTATAATTTTCTACATAATTCAGCCAATATTATAGATTCTTTTGGACCCGAATAGAGCCCATCAACTATATCGGATTTCTCCCCACATGTTAGGTATTTTATAGAGAATTATAAGGACTATATGTGTGTAAAATATTTGACCAATCAACCTAAATAAAAATTTTGGCAATTTTTTTTTTAAATCGACATACTCGAGGTGACCATGTCCTTTTCCAAATCAATTTAAAAACCCCTCAAGAATGTTTAATTGTACCAATGTTACAGAATTATTTTCTAAAGCATTTTGGGACCTCAGAGAAAACAGTGATTAACAATTAGCAAAATGATTTAATTTTTTTCTCCACCGTTAATCTAACATATATGTATCGTTTCTATATTTACGATTATATTATTTGAGTACATGTGTTTAGGAATAGTTTTTTTGCGGTGCTGCAAAAATTCGCTGAACATTCACATAATTTGTTAGTAGCATTTATTTTCAGGAGCAAAGCAATTTTTCATTTTGTACTTGTGATAAAACATACAGTATGTGTCATATATATATCCTTTCTAGACTGGTAGTATGTGTCACACATATATCCTTTCTAGACTGGTAGAGTGTAGAAAGAGAAAACCCCAATGGTTTTTTAAAAATGGGTACAATGCTTCCGGAGTAATATGGAGCTGATTAACTGCTGCAAGGCATAGTTTGAAGCGAATGTATATATATATATATACTATATTATATTATATATATATATATATATATATATATATATATATATTATATATATATAATATATATATATTATATATATTATATATATATATATATATATATATATATATATATATATATATATATATATATATATATATATATATATTATATATATATATATATATATATATACTGGTCCTTAACCTGGTACACATTATGTTCATCCAAGACCAATATATCATAATGGTTCACAAGATCTATTTCTTCATGAAGCGTTCCATTTAACGTTCGAACGTAGCTGCAACGTTGCAAAGTTCAAAGGGCTAAGCGTTTAAACTGACATATAACGGTTAACATAAAATTCATATTCGTTAAGTTTAATCTTCTATCTAATTAATTATGAATTTGGTTCCTTCAAAGATGCTACCAAATAAGTGGCTTATGATCAGTGTTGAGTTTAGACTTTCTTCCTTACAAATAATGTTTGAACTGTGTGTAAATTGTTTTGTCATTAATCGTGGTAATTATGTGTTTTACCGCGTTCGTAAATGTTAAATTGTCACCTTTTTCATAAAATATAGCTGAAAAATATTTAATAAGAATAATTATAGCACTTTCTTCTTCTTTATTCATTTTATTATTCTATTGCTCCTAGCTCGTCTAAAGTATGCATTTCCGGAAGTTCTTCTATTGCAATTAATAAATTTTTAATATTATTTAATGGTCTTCTTCATTTTGGCCATCAAAATATAATGGCAACTCTTGCTTCTTAATAGCTATACCACTTCTTTCCGTAATATATGACCGAATTATTTTCGTGTAACACAATGAAATGGAGATATTTTAAAGGTCACATCATTGTTGCCTAGAATGGTAGGTAATTTTTGAGATTCTTGTCTCCTCTATAACTGTAAAATAATCTGCAGCAGTTCTTATATATACAAGTCTTGGAAACATGAAAATTTGTTTTTTAGGCAATGATTTCTTTCAACTATAATTTCTGTGGATCTTATGTCTATTAGGATTCTTGTCGTGCAGTGTCCTCGTCTGAACAAAACATAGGGTAGTCTCAATTTTGAGAGTCTTTCACTAGAGGCTAGATACTAATTTTTTTAATTAGTTGGTTGTCCTTTATTCAAATGAAAACTTTGTCGTATTCTGGTTTGTTTACTATTGTCCATTCATATTGTTCCGTTTTGTTTATTATTTCGGAAATATTGCTCAAATGTGGTTTAGGATAAAAAAGATTGCTATTAAAATTTCGTTTTGCCATGCCAATTAAGCCTCTAATATTTTCATCATTTCGTCCTATCTGTTTAGGTGAGGGTGTATTTCAAAGATAGTTTTGACCTTACTTTTAAAATTCTTAAAATAGAAAGGAACATTCGCTGTGATGTGGGAAGGACACTATCAATATTTTCCAAGAAGGGGTACAAATCCTCCATTATTATTTTTTTCACGAAAAATTGTCTACTATTTGTTAATTTCCTCTTCCAAGGGACTTCTTTATCCTTTTTTCACATTATATATATATATATATATATATATATATATATATATATATATATATATATATATATATATATATATATATATATATATATATATATATATATATATATATATATATATATATATATATATATATATATATATATATATATATATTATATTATATTTCCAGATTGAAGTATTTAGCTTGTTCATAACCTTTTTCTTCTGTTTTTTATTATAATCAGACTTGAGGAAATCTTTCCATAAATAATTTTGGCTGGACTACTCTTATAGTTTTTAATTTATCACGGTGTTTGCCAAAAATAATATTAAATTCATTTTTTCTTCTTCTGATAGGAAATCTCGACTAGTTATCGTACGTAGAGGTAGATCGAAGCAATTTTCGTCCATTCAAATATATTTCTATATTTACTGCGTTTAAAAAATCCTTCCCAAATATCATTTGCTCTGTAGATATAACGAAAGCCCGTAACGCTATTATTATTGTATTATACGCTTTGTATTAGAGGGTTCTTAAAAATTTTATAAATGTTGACGTAGGGAATTCGTCTACAGTACGAACAGAATAGCAGGCCAGGGAAAGTATATCGGATTCTGTAATGTTCAACACCTCTACATCTCCACCAATGCGTTATATAAGGAATCGGATACCAAGTGGAACGTTTGTGGACGTTCTTCTCTATTCAATGCCTCAAATTCGTCAGTATGATAATAAATTCATCCAAGTCGGTAAGTCATTACAACGAACGTTACTCGTTTAAGATAATTAATCTTATATAGAGATTGATTATGGCCTTAATATAGTCCTTGTCTTCATAAAAAAATTCGATTATGAAAACTTTGCTCCAAGTGCGTTAAGTATCTAGATTTTTTTCCAATCTTTTGTCTAAACGACTCCCAGTTCTTTTTGATATATTTCTTTACTCTAAACTTAAGCGCATTTCCGTTAATAATGTTTATCATATATGGAAGTAGACGATCAAACTCTATTCGATGACATTCGGCTAATTCTTCTAGTCGTTCAAAAAATTCCATCAAATCGGATTCGCGAGAAAATTTAAGATCCCATTGTTGCACCACATTCATTACATCGATGTCTGAGAGCTTACAACGTGTTCTTAATAAACGATACTTTTCTCTTCTATTTCAAGCTCCTTCTCTAATTTTAGTAATATATTTTCCGCAGATGCTCCAAATCGTTATGCTCTAAGGCTTTCGACTTATTACTTGCAAAAGTGTTAGAAAGTGTATCTTGCAGTTTGTATTTCCACGTTGTTACAACTGTTTTCTGGTTAACAAAAAAGTTGATGTAGTTGTATCAACGAATGGGAAGAATCACAATAACAGCTTAACAGGCTATGAATTTGTCAAATGATGTAAATTTATGTTTAATTTGAAACGTTGTGACAAACCAAATTGGTGAATCTTATAATTTGCTTTTTAAATATTTTGATAAACAGGGCAGTAGACTAATTGATCTGTTGGATGGTGACATCGTAAAAATGTGAAAATTACCTTATTTTTGGGAAAGATTTCCTGAAAAATTTTGATAGAACTAAATCATATCTAGACGATAATACATAAGAAATATTATGTTAAATAACTAATATTATCTGTGCTAATGACAACTGTGTCATTATTTTTCGACATTTGTTCAGGCGTTTCTCCAATTATACAAGTTGTTAGTAGGAGAGTTTGGTTAAAAAACTTTCTTTAAAGGACTTAAGCCACAAAGTCCTTTAAAGAAAGTAAAAATAAAATATTTATTAAAAGTAAAATATTTATTTTATTTTGAATGAAATAAATCTGTTAAAAAAAACTCCCATTTTGAACATGATCCTTTGAACCGTCAAGAACCAGTAATCCACAAGGAAAATTTTGAAGTTCTAATCCCATAACCGGCTTAGATATTATGGGTTCTTAGATCATTCCTTCTTAGCGTTACACATGAATGACAAAGTTAAAATACCCTCTTCACCACTTGTGGTGGTGGATGGTATTATAATGTTAAAGGAAGAATTTTCCCATATGAGGGTAATATTTAAGGTATTAGATACGTATATTAAAGACAATTACCTAGTTGTTTGAATTTCGATGGAACTGGTTAATATTTCAGAACTATTCCGGGAAATGGGATGATGTTATAACCAAATATGGTCTGATAGTTGTCAAAATAGATTCATAGGCTAAAGACAGTTTAAAAACAATTGAATCAAATTTAAACTACTTTTCTGTGAAGGATCCTAACTGCAAAAGAGCAAGTGCAATTTGTTCAATTATGCTCAATTTCAAAATATTTGATTTAAGTTTTAAAATCGTATAAGTGTAGCAAAATATGGACCGATATTTGCCAAAAAGTACCAGAAAATAATAGTATAGAACTTCAACAGAATTTGTCCCAATTTACTAGTTTTATAAGCTCAAAAACTGTTTCTTGGGAAGTGGTCTTACGTAGGAGCCACAGCAAAATATGGACCAAGATAGTTCATATTATAATATACTTTGATTATAGTTAGATTAATTTAAATGGAATTGATCTTTGTTTAAATGTTTTATAAAATTAAACCCGTTTTCGGGAAATTGCGTTATAAGGGAGCTATAGGAAAATATGATCTGATATAGGACAAATTAATATAATATCTTCAGAACAGTCAGAAAAATAATTATGTCGAGTTTAAATAAAATTGGTCTTTATTTACTAGTTTTATAATCTGAAAACTGTTTTCGGTGAGGGGCCTGATAAGGGAGCTATATCAAAATATGGACCGAACTCCAATGAAATTCCAATGAAATTGGTATTTATTTAAATGTATTATAAGTTCAAACCCATTTTCTAGGAAATATGGACCCATGTTAATAAAATTTATAACATACTTTTAAATTAGTTAGAAAATTAATTGTTCCGAATTAAAATAGAATTTGTGGAGGGCATAAAGTTGGGTCCTATTCAGAATTGAAAATATATTATGCCAATTATAAAATTTATTAATTATGGTCACAAATAAAGCTATATCCCGCTTGCACATCGGAAGTTTTTTATTTTATATATATTATATTAAATTTTCTTTCCTGAATTTCTAGAAATATGTTTTTATATATATAAAAAAAAAAAACAATTAAAACAACAAAATTACAAAATCAACTTATAAAAATTCCTAATTATGTTGGTCTTCTTCTCAAAAAGATCACTGCCAACAACTCTCAGCTGTTAACATCTTTTCCAACAGAAGATCTATACGATTTTGATTTCCTCAAATTTCACGCCGCTCACACAATCAAAACACTTGGCATTCGTGCGAACGTAGTAACTTATTCAGTTATTATTTTTATTCCTCAGACTTCACAAATAATAAAAAGAAAAATAGTATCATCGTTGCCAAGTTGTTTAATCCCGCTGGTTGGATTTCATCGGTAGTTGTCAAAGGAATAATTCCAATTTAGCATCTGTGTATGAAAGAATCTATTAGGATGATTTAATAAGTTCAGACTCTCTCAGAATTTGGAATGAAATTAAAATAGATTTGTGAAAAATTCCAGAATTTTTAAATCTTACATTGTTATTAAATCCACGTGGTTTTATTACAATTAAGTTCAAATTTTAACTTCGTAGAATTTTATAATTGCTAAATATCTAATAATTTAAAACTTAATGAAATATTCTGTATTAACAAATCCCCTTTTAAGGAAAATTTTTGGATGGTATTAAGGATTACCAGAAACTTATGTTAGCCACACTTTGTGGACAGATACCAAAGACCGTTATATCTTTGCATTGGTACAGTAAATTATTCTCAGTAAGTCCCCATAATTCCATATTTTTTTGCAGAGAAGGTAAGACAAAAATTCTGGTGTTTTAATTTTGCATAAAAATAGAAAAGTCTAAAAATATTTTCCATTAAGCCTCTTGAAAATGTTATAACTAATGTACGTTTTCCAAGCAAACTTCTCTTAGAGTTTGCTTTCAGTATATAAAAACTTTTGAATTTCATACCCATATGCAATTTCTACATAATATGCTAATATTTTTATAAATTAATATT
Organism: Cochliomyia hominivorax; assembly: GCA_004302925.2. Taxonomy (NCBI): domain Eukaryota; kingdom Metazoa; phylum Arthropoda; class Insecta; order Diptera; family Calliphoridae; genus Cochliomyia; species Cochliomyia hominivorax. Next base: position 3,597,117 of record PYHX02000312.1, on the reverse strand, counting down.
GTATTTAATGTCAATTTTATAAATCATCAACACTTTTATCACAGAAATATAAAAGATTATATAATTCTCAATTTAATTATCCACATATTAAAATAATATTTGAAATCGTAATAATAATCATAATGATATTAATAATTTTGCTCAACAACAACTAAATTTTAACATTTCAGAATCCAAAATTTAATCCACTTTTTAAAGAATTCAATCGTACCCCAAAAAGGTGACTTTAACTTAGGAATGAACTAAGATTAGAAAAATTTGAAATGTAAACATCTAATGGTGAGGAAATATATGCTCTTTAAGAATTCATTAAAGAATTTTAGAATGCTTTTTATATTGAAGTTGACATTTTGACTTCTGTATGCAAATATAAACATAAAATCCTTATATTCCAGTTTATTCAAGGACTTATCGTAATCCTAAAAGTCAAAATGAAGAAGTATAAAAACAAATTGAAGAAATTGAAGAAATAAATTTAATAACAAGTAAGAATGCTATATTCGGCTATGCCGAATCTTCAATTTCCTCCACCACAAATTTTTGTGAAGTTAATACGTTAGGTTCAATAGATATACCATAGATACACATACACTCACAAATGACTGAGATTTTGATTTGATGCAAGAATATATATAATTCATTTTAGCGTTACACACAGAACGACAAAGTTAATATTATCTGTCTACCACTTGTATTGCGGAGCGTATAAAACAAAAAAATGCTTGTTATAAGCTCAAAACTGTTTTCCGGAAAAGGTTCTTATATGGGAGCTACAAAATTTAGATCAAGATTTTTCGTATTTATAATATACTTTGATTATAGTTAGAAAAATCATTGTGCTAAATTTTAATGGAATTGATCTTTATTTAAATGTTTTATAAACTCAATCCCGTTTTCCGGGAAATCCCATTATAAGGGAGCTATAGGAAAATTTAGACCGATATAGGGCAATTTAATATAATATCTTCTGAACAGTTAGTAAAATAATTGTGTCGAATTTCAATAGAATTGGTCTTTATTTACTCGTTTTATAAGCGGAAAACTGTTTTCGGTGAGGGACCTGATATGGGAGCCACATTAAAATATGGACCGAGATTGTTCTAATTAAAAATATACATTAAAAATATCTAAAAAATGCATTCAAATTTAAGAGTTCTATAAGCTATAAATCATATTCCGGGAAGGGGCCACATATGGTAGCTATATCAAAATATGAACCAATGTTAATAAAATTTATAACATATATTTAAAATAGTTAAAAAATTAATTGTGCTAAATTTCAATAGAATTGGTTCAAATTTAAAAGTTTTATAAGCTGTAAATCATATTCCTGGAAGGGGCCTTATATGGGAGCTGGGTCAATTAATTATTCCAGAACAATATGACTTCTTTAGATTTATTATATCAAATTAAGTATATGTGAAAAATTTCAGTAAATAATCTTAAATTTTTCCTGTTAATCAAATTTTGATAATTTTTTGCACGATGATGAAGCATGTGTAGTTGTATGCTAAAAATAATTGTTTGTTTAAATCCAATTACATTTTTAGAATAAATTATAAGAGTTTATTTTCGAAATTTTGGGGTTGTTTTAGATATCTGTCTATAACTTCCTTGCTTATAAACCGATATAGCTGGTTTTAAACAGCAAACTGCTTAGGACAATAACAAATAATGTGGCGAAGTTTTATTGAATTCGGACAATTATTCTAGGCGTGAGAATGTTTCCAACAGACAGACAGACGGACAGTCGAACATAGCTAAATCGACTCAGTTTTCGATTTGACACAAATATATATATATATATATATATATATATATATATATATATATATATATATATATATATATATATATATATATATATATATATATATATATATATATATATATATATATATATATATATTGGACATAAAACAGCATTTCTACATCTTGAGGACATTTCGAATTTACTAGAATGTCATTCGGGTTAAATAATGTCCCAACATCATTTCAAAGAATGATGAATTTGGTTCTCATGATTATACCAATAACTTCTTATTTATTTCAACCACTGATACTAGTTAATACAGCTTTAGGCGCAGTATTATCCAAAAAAGCTCATCCTTTTGCTTCTCGAACTTTAAATAATAAGTTGAATTATAGCGATATAGAAAAGTAGTTGTTGGCAATTGTTTGGTCAGTGAAATATTTCAGACCATATATAAAAAAAATTTCAAATTCAGACAGATCATAGTCCACTTATTTGACTCAATTCTTATATATATATATATATATAATATATATATATATATATATATATATATATATATATATATATATATATATATATATATATATATATATATATATATATATATATATATATATATATTTATATATATTATATATATATATATATATATATATATATATATATATATATATATATATATATATATATATATTATAATATATATATATATATATATTAAGTTTGTCATTACGTGTGTAACGCCAAGAAGGAATCATCTCAGACCCAACAATGTATAAGTATATATATATATATATATATATATATATATATATATATATATATATATATATATATATACACGGAATGACAAACTTAATATACCCTCAACACTTGTGGTGGTGGAGGGTATAATAACGAATAATAATAAAATGGAATAGTCCATATAATGTACCAATTTGAGTAGTTCCAAAGAAACTGGGTAATTCCAAAGAGTAGTAGTAGATTATAGAAAATTTAATAATGTAACAATTGACGATAAATTTCCAATACCTAATATTGAAGATATATTTTCAAAACTAGGAAATTCACTATATTTTAGTAAAATAGATTTAGTAAAAGGGTTCCATTACAATTTAATTTTTTCTGAATATAGACATAAAACAGCAATTTCTACACCTTGAGGGCATTTCAAATTTACTAGAATGTCATTCGGGTTAAATAATGCCCCAGCATCATTTCAAAGAATGATGAATTTGGTTCTTTATGATTATACCAATAGCTTCTTATTTATTTTAACCACTGATACTAGTAATACAGCTTTAGGCGCAGTATTATCTAAGAAAGCTCATCCTTTTGCTTCTCGAACTTTAAATAAGCATGAGTTGAATTATAGCGCTATAGAAAAGTAGTTGTTGGCAATTGTTTGGTGAAATATTTCAGACCATATATAAAAAAAATTTCAAATTCAGACAGATCATAGTCCACTTATTTGACTCAATTCTTTGAAAGAACCTAATGTTAAATTACAGCGCTGGAAAACACAATTAAATGAATATGATTTTAGGATTCAAATATAAATATTAAAAACAAATTATATTCGCAAATAAAAAAAAAAATATATTATTATAATAAAAGAATATTTTGTAGAACGAATTTTAGAATATTTACAACAAATATTTCCTATAAAAGAAATTGTTGCAATTTTCTGTGATAATTTTGAAATATTTTAAAATTCATTCGAAAATTGTTAAAGATATTTTTAATATTGAAAATCTTATAGAGATAATAGATAAATATCATTGTGATAAGAATCATAGAGGAGTTAAGGAAACATTTTTAGAATTGAAAAATATAATTTACTGCCCAAATGCAAAACAAAGAACAGTAGAATCATAAAAATTAATAAACGATACTTCTACGAAATTATAATGGAAATCGAAATAGTGCGAAATTTGAGAAAAACCTAATTGATGGTTAACATTTCAGATTATTTCAACATTAAACGGGAACATCATAATTTAAAACTATTCAAAGAATGTTAATTTTTGGAGAATTAAACCTATGGCAACTTTTGTTCCGCAAATCACCTTTTAGAAGCGACTTCATTTTCCAAAATCCCATTTTTGTGCAACTTTTGAAATGATAAATATTCTTTAACAATTGTAGAAATGCTTAGAGAATGGTTTGATAATATTAGGTAAACCAAGTAAAATTATTGCTGATAATGAATTCAAGACAGCTAATATGCAAAATTATTTAAATTCAGAAAATATGGAATTTCATTTCACTGCTCCTAATACTCATGCTGTTAACTCTGACATTGAACGATTTCATTGAACTTTAAATAAACATATACGACTTTTTAAGCTTGAAAAGGATAAAAAATGTTGGTGATAAAATTTAAGTATTAAAATCTGTGCAAATTTATAACGACACCATACATAGTACTACAGGATATAAACCTAATGATCTCCAACATAATAATGCAGATAAATCTATTTGGAATTCCTTACATGATAACATTCACAATAAAAAATGCGAAAGAATCACTCAAATTAATCGAAATAAAGAAAATTTTCATGAATTTAAAAATAGAAAATTAATAAAAAACTGAGGTCTTCAAAATCTTTGCTTTGAATACCTTGAAGAGTCATTAAAGTATCGTGTGAACCCAACTCAAAGAATAACTTAATTGACTTATGACCAATGTATTATAAATCATCTGTTGTACATCACTAAAACAATGTTATTATTACGAAATAATATTACTATTAATGAAATCTATTTGTAAATTAACTGAAGTCATAGAAAAAATACGAAATATGTTTCCTTAAGACCCAAAAGTTCATAAAATGTACATAAAATTTTCCTAAAAGATAAATCAGATAAGTTCATATATTTAAAAAAATGTTCATATTATTACAAAATTAGTTTAGTTTTTTTTCAAAAAACATTCCTTAGTAATACAATACTTCACTTGTATTATTTATAAAACTGAAGATATTAAGGCCTTCATCGAACAACAAGGACATAAGGTAAAGATTTTTACAAACATTAAAAGCAATATAACTAAGCAACCGCTTTCAACGTTCTTTCTTACCTCGAACCAAATGAAAACAATGAAGAGATCTATGATCTAACTTATATAAATAACGTAATAATTACGATTGAGACCCCTAGGAAAACAAGAGATATTCCACCATGTCACCGCTGTCAATAATATGGTCATACCAGAACTTACTTCAATAAACCCTACAAATGTGTAAAGTGTGGAAATAATCATATTATTGTCGAATGAAAAACGAAAACATAACCGCTCCAGCCAAATGTGCAAACTGCTTCGTCCATTTAGAATTTAAAAGAAAACTACATAGTAAAATATCGTCATCCCAACATGCAATTTTGTCCTACCAACCCCCACAAATTAATATTGCGAATTCAAATCTTATATACGCTGACGCTCTTCGGAATAACTCTATCGCAAATAACGCTTATAATGATAAGGAAAATAGAAAACTTATTATCCAAACAAATGGAACTAACAAACACTTTGTTGAACATGATGTTAGTCTTATGAAATAGATCATGACATTAAATTTTTGGAATTGCAACATGGAATGCTAACAGACTACTTATCCATATCGAGAGGTTGAATTATTCCTACAGACAGACAACATTGAGATATTTTAATATCGGAAACACACTTTACTTAAAAGTCATTTTTGTAAAATAAAAGGATACAAACTAATTAACACACAATACTTTTCAACCTCATTAAATTACTAGGACAATATTTTCTTAGATCTCGAAATTACAATGTATTTCACAATCAGAAGTAAGATCTGAAAAAGATAAATTAAATTCCAAAAAAACTCCCGTATATGACTATATATGGAAGCAATCGTTGCAAAAAATTGCCCAAAAAATCCATTCTATTTTTATCAATGATTTTTAATTCTATTTTACGTTTAAACCATTTCCCATCCCAGTGGAAGTGTGCACAAATTATCATGATAAAAAAGCCAAGTAAACCTGAAAATCAAATAACCTCCTATAGACCAATCAGCCTTTAATTATTTTCAACAAAGCATTTGAGAAAATATTTCTTAAACGTTTGTCTCTAATTCTTAAAAGACAAGAAATCATCCCCAAGTATCAGTTTGGAATTAAGCAAAAGCCACAGGGTCAATAATGTTATTCCACAATCTTTGGAAATATTGCTCAGCAGTATTTTTGGACGTTGAACAAGCAGGTTTATTATGAAAAATAAAGAGTCGAATTCCTGATCCATTATATTCCATTTTGAAATCTTTCTTATAATAGAAAAACTAAAATTATTGATATAAAACTATAATTAATTAATGTAATTTTTGCTAATCTAAGGATATTTTTATACTTTTAGATGTACTCACAATGGAGTATATATCATCTTCGAAAATTATCAAAATTGCTTATTATCTTAGAATAGAAGTAAAGAATAAAATTAAAATAAAGATATAAAAAAAAACTATTCGGACTAAAGACAAAATATAATTATCCGATTAATATTCTCACCTATAAGGTCAACATTATTCGGTTTTGTTATCTATTTTTTTAAATACACGTTTAAAACTTTTAAATAACTCCATAAGAAATCATATAAAATTTAAGTAAAATTTTACCAGATTGTTTTTTCTTAGCAGTTTCCTATTTTAAAAATGCTGTATCGCTTTAATAGCAAACTAATTATAGAGTGATATCTGGGCCGAATTTAGCCGTACTATATCATAATACCAAAACTCATCTAAATCGGATAAATAGAATATCAATGTGTAACATAGATCGCAATTAGAAAGGTTTTCTAAATTTTCCACATTGTGTTATTTGAGTTAGCTCCAGTACAAGGACCTTATCCAGGCTAGGCTTTTGAACACATAAAGCTTTTCAATATAAAATAGTTCTATTAAATTTCGCACAATTTTTTTCTTACCTTCTTTAGCTTACGTTATTAATGTATTTGGTTATAGGTCACATATTAGGCTCCATCCCGAAATAGGGGTTATGCTTCAAAAACTTTGTTAATATAAGCATTTCAACAGAATTCGGATAAAAAATTTGCACTTGGTGTACATATGTGTGGTGTATTTAGAGATCATCATAGCTCCCATATGAAAAAACAACACAGCTTTATATTAGGGCAACTATTTTTTAAGTTACTTTAATAAAATTCGCAAAGATTCGGTAGACCATCAAAACAGTTTTAATAGCATTTATTCCAGGTAATGAAATGACAGATTTTTAGGAAAATCCCTGTCAAAAATTTTATGTTGCTGATGCTCGAGGGAGTGTTGAAGAAGAGTTAAAGAGCCGAAAGCAGTCCAAGTTTCCCAAAAAGTTTTTGGTGTGACAAGGAATATGCAGTTGCGGTAAAAGACATTTTCCTATAAAGCAGAAGCCTTTGAGTGGTATTTGGTAAATCTGTTCGGAGTTAAGGCCGTGAAATGTATCGGTTTATCTGCGAAATTTCCCAAAACACCCTTGTTTCATACATCCAGGACGACACTAATTATACGTTCTGTGTATTGTTTTTACTTTTTAAGGGGAAAATTATTGATTTTGAATTATACGAAAATTAGGTGGAACTTTTCAGCTCGTGAAAACTCATGAGAACACTTCACTTGAAAATTTAGATTTTAATACTTGTTTAAGGCAACCTCTCTTAATTACCATAATTGGACAGAAGATGGATTCCCAAACGCGTAGGGATTGGGAACATTATTTTAAGTTATGTGCAGCGATACCCAGCCTTAGGGAAATGTTTAGTTTTCTAGAGAGAACTTTTAGAACTCTCAAATCTTTACACGAAGACACGCCTTCTTCAAATAATATTAAGCGTTTCCCAAAATAAACGAAAAGATCAGTTTATATACGTCATGTTTTGTGTTCACTTTGTAAAAACCTGCTTTGAGAATTTATTTCTTATAATATTTTTCGTAACAGCCTCATTACACCATTTCACATCAGGTCAACTCCGACAGTTATTTTATCTCTACACTAGGAGAGTAACAAGTTTCGTCCAACAATGTTCATTTGTAGCAGCAGGGAGATAAATACTGGATTTGATTCGTAAGAAGAGAAGTAGCAGGAAGAATAACATAACAGTACATGTGCATGAAGAGTAGCAACATAGAGTAATGCACTGGAGTGAAACCAGAACAAGAGAGATAACGTATAACCAGATCAGAGAAAACGCCTTTACAATTAAAATGTAAGAAATTTCTTTATCAAACAACCGATATCAGTTCAAACCAACTGCAATAATAGCAGTTGAACTCAGTGTATAAAAAAGGTAGATGCAGGCAATTAGTCTCTTTTATAATTTCGTTTCCAACGATCTAGTGTATGAAATTTTGTGTTGGACAGTGGTCAAAATAATAGCAGTAAAATAGAACAATAAAACTAACAGAGCAGTGATAGAAAAAATATATTTTACTTTCGATCAGTAAGTTTAACTTCAGAAAGGTTACAATCTGATTGAAGTTTGTTAGGTGTTACACTTCTCAGGGCTAAGAGTAGAATATTTTCTTGGAAGTAACAGTCGCAAAATATAGGCAAAGGGTAAAATCTCGGATTACTTCTAAGATTTTAAATGTATCAGGAGTTTTCATAGCAGGTGTAGTACTGGTTATATCACTGAGACTTTACAGAATGACATAAGTTCTTAATAAGGAAGTTCTGGTGGATTATCAAATATATATTCGAAGAAAATATTATAACACTCTTGAAGAACTTATTTGAATGGTCGAATGGTAATCCACTGGAACTATTCCGAAGTGAGTTACGAACGCCAAAACACCAGAAATATAAAACATAAACTGATAGAAAACGAGGCGCCTATTTATCCTTTGAGAGCCTCTAGAAGATACGGGCATGAGGGTCACAGTTAAAGATTCTGTCAAATTCAAAGCGTTTTATTTTGCTGGGAATATGGAAGAAGAGAATGCTGCAGAAATAACTCGGGAATCGTAAGAGGATCGCGTCAACAGCAAGGGGAGCACGCGGCCTCCAACAACAAACCCTTGCACATGTAAAAAGGTTTCGGCTGACAGAAACGAAGAAACCAACAAAAAGAGGCGACGTCAGTTACAGAGGCTTCGAGGAGTTATATAAGTGAGAATGTGGCTGAACTAAGAGGTGGTTTTAGTAGAGGAGGTGAAAAAGTTTCTTGGAGTAAAAGTACGCTTGGGCAGGAAAACTTGCTATCAGGAGCGGCAGAGGTGAAGATGCAATGTGATGATCAAATGGTGAAGTTCAAATTTGTTCCACATCAAATTATGGTGGTACAGGAAGAAATACGTAAAGGTGCAAATGAAGATCTGAGTTCAAGCAATGTTCAGGCATGAAAAATAAAGAGGAAATTATAATCAAGCTTCTACAAGAGAAGATGTAGAAGTTAAATGAGTTAGAGACCATGCAATTTTCACTAAACACAAGACAGTTCTTAAAGATGATGGAACGGTCTGACAAAGGTATACTCAAAGAAATCCCGAGATGCAAAGATTAATCAATAAGGTATACCCTAAGTGCAAGTGTTGGCCAAAAACGTAAAGAAATAAAGAAGGAACCTAGCAAATTTCTAAACTACAATCATTGAAGAGCATCTTTACCGTCATTTCCTAAACTCAGACAAAGATGAAGAATGCTTGTCCTGGAAGTTATGTCCTTCCAAAGGAAAAGAGTTCTATAAGAGAACCATAATACTAAGACAGCAGGTCGTCCAGGTATATGAAATATTATTTTTAGGATAACAAACACATATTACTGGTCCGGAATGTTAGAGACATTCGCATTCGTTCGTAGTTGCTAAATCTGTCAGAACAGTCTGCAAAGCACATGTTGTCCCGTATTTCGGTAGAAACCTGGGAGATTGTGCAGATTTATCTAGATCAAAATATGGGAATAATATGATGCTGGATAGTTCAATATTCCTTCAAAATTATAAAACATGATGAGGTTATACCGGAGATTCAACTGGTAATAAGAAAACTCGTAACGCTCCTATAAGTGAATGGAAAATATTTAGCGAGGAATTTTCCAGACAATGTGAACCTCAAGAGGAAGAAAAATAAAGAATGATAAATAACTTAAAAAAATATAAAAATAAATTAAAGCTAAAAACTAGCTAAAATAGGACATCACTGTTTGTAGGTTCGATAGTCGATACAAAAGCAAAAAAGTGTAACCGTACAGTATACCTGTAATAACAAATACTAAATATAGGTCGAGATAAAAATAATGGCGTATAGAACTGCGGAAAAGATTTTGAAGGTTTACCTGGCCACAATATTAGTCCTTGGAGACAAGCGACGTTTTTCGTCTATGAATCAGATACCTTGAGGGTATTTCTTTTTCTTTACTCGCGAATGTAGTTATTTATATTAAGAAATAGGTTTCTATTACTTCAGATTATTTAATATTTGGAGAATGTCTTGAATATATTAAAATATCTAGGTGCTTAAAAATTATAGTATCGCCCGTGATTATTGTAACTATCCCAAGGCTGTTAAAATCGGTTCAGAAAGTTATTAAATATAATATTAAAAATATCTATAATTAACGTGAAAGTTCTACAGTGCTACGCTGGATAGAGTGTATAAGTTTCCAATCGAGTAGCAGATATATAACGTATTACATACACTTATCAGTGGAAAGGAATATTGTTAGGATATCTACTGAAAAATAAAAAAATCCTACATCTTCGCCAAATTATATTTGTCAAACAGAAACTTCTTCATGAGAACATACGTCTAAAATCGTCTGTAATATTAGACTTCATTTTGAGTATTCAGATAGTTATCCAAAAGAGTTCCGTTGAGGATTAATCATCCTTATAATGCCTGTTTACATAACTCGCTGTGAGTTGAAGCCTAGTGGAGTCTATATGACTAATACACACTGTCTTGTTATATTGATAGAATTTAAATACCTTCCTTGAGTAATTGAAAATTAATGAGCTTACTAGTCTTTGACGATCATATAGGATTGAGTTACTAAGGTTGTTCAAGAAAGTAATGAACTGTCAAGTAAATCTTAGCAAATTATATTTGTATAGATATTTCTTCATAAAAACATAAAGTCAATACGTAATCATTATGAAGAAGTAGCAAGACTAATATAATTTGCTATGATTGGCTAAGAGATAGCCTACCATATAGGAGATAGCCTACTTATATGACGGAGGCAAAAACAGGTGTTCATTAGCGGAATCCACTCATTTAGGAAATTGGTTTAGATATAAGAAATCTGGATCTTTTTAAATATTTTTATGACACAAGGTGAGCTCTTAGAGCAAAAAGTTGACGTCATCCACTTCCCCACTCCCTGGAACTGTGGGTCTGATCAACATAACCTTAACGTCATGGACCTCGAAGAATAACTTGCAACCCACCATTTCCGTTCAGCTGAACCGGATTCTGTAATAGCGAGTACCAAGCATAATGGCCTTCATTTGGTAACCAAATCCTTGCACGCGGGATCTTGGGGACTTCCTCGGCATGGATCAGCTTGAGACTTAGATCTTTTCATGCATCACTAATCTTTGAGATGTATTTACCGAGGAAGTCCTTAAGAAGTCGTCCAAGAATTAGATTAGTCTGTATTTCCGGTGAACTTCACCGGAGTTAAAACGATGTGCCGGTAGAGTCTTGTTAGCGAGCACGT
>PYHX02000312.1:3572514-3585580 GCA_004302925.2 Cochliomyia hominivorax | reverse complement strand
AAATTTTCTAATTATGCACTGTACTACTTGAAATATTGGACTACATCCGATATAAAATAACAGACAAATTAAGAAAATAAAGTGCCATTGAACACAGGAAGGGAGGAAAGTATAATTCGCAGATACACTGTCGAAACGTTCTTGCAACGTAGAGTGCATTGCACAAAAGCTGAGGGAAGTGAAGCCGAAGGAATGTGTAATCGATTTACGCCTAATGCACGCAGATTCAAGCGAAGTTTCGTCCGTGGCGCAACGAAACGAAGCCAGAAGGCCAGAATGGAGTAAAATATCCCCAAAAGTCCACTAAAATAAATCGTATTGGGCTCTATGGGATAAAAAGAAGGAGTTCAATGATGGTCCTAGTGGTGGTGTTCTTGGTGTGGCAAAAATCCTAACGTTTTTTCTCCGATTTGTTTTAAAAAGTTGGTAACATTTTTTCACTTTAAAAACAACGATTTCTGTCTGGACTATAATTTTTTTTCTTATTTCTAAAAGCATTTCTGATGTTAATGCTAATAAAGCAATTCCTATCGGAATTTCGTTAATTTTTAAATATGTTTGTTTCCTTTGGGTTGAAGAGCAAAAATGTAAAAGCTAGAATCGTCAAAAATGTGCCATGATTTTATGGAGCTGCATTTGTTAATGCCCACTTAAAAAATTTGGGAGATGAGAAGTTTTTCCCGGATTGGAATTTTGGATATTTTGGAATAAAAAAGTGGGAATACTTTTATAATTCTACATTAAGGACAAATTTTCCCCCATAATATGTTAAAACTTCATTAACATATTTCAATCTTAAATAGTTTTGATAATTGAAAATAGTTTATTATGTACATATTAATTTTTAGATAATTACTTTTCCAGAAATACTGTACATCATCCTTCAAAAAATAAGTGAAATTTCGCATAGTTATTTCTAAGGCACTTGTGTTCTAAATATGTTTATGAAATGTTCTAAAATGATAAAAGCAAAAGACAAGCTTAATAAATCTCTAACTCAGAGATTGCCGACAGTTTAGACACGTTCACTATAAACTTCTGCTGTTCTCTTATCATTGAAGCAGTAAAAAACTTATGTAAATATAATGCAATTTTTTTCACTCACACAAATGCAAAAACATAGTAGTGCGGGTGAGCACCTCTGATCTAGATTGTATAAATGAAATGGGTACTCCTAATTAAAAAATATTTCAAACATTATTGAAGAAGTGAGGCAATAATATTAATATGAAAAAGTCTTCTTAAGGAGCAAAAATGACGAAAATTTTCATAAATGAATTTACAAATGTATTTATTATATGACTCCTTTGTGCAAATGGGCATATAAAAATTTACAGGTGCATCGTAGTTGTACCATCATTTATTAAAGATGATTTAAATTGAAGTTCGATGCTCTTTGAGTATGTTATGTTATGTTGGCATCGAATTCAGTACATGAAATATGTATTTGTGTCATCAACCATTTTCTTAAGTTATTAATGTGGTTTCTTGCAACAGTGTTAGAGAATTATTATGATATTATAGGTTTTTGTTTACTACCTCAGCTGAAATGTGTCAGAAATACTAATTGAATTGGAGACTTATATGATTTTTTTCATATAAGGCCCCAGAGAATGGGAATGGGATTTTTAGTCCACAAAATTCCTAAATATAAAACGATTAAAAAACATATAGCCTTAATAAGTCTTCGTAAACGATGTGCCAAATTATATGAGGATCGGTCTATTATTTCTCATAGGTCCCTTTTAAACATCACTTTCAAACATAAAAATCTAACGTATACATCGGTAGTTAAATTAAATTTTCTCCTAATTCCCATATAACACTCCAGAAAAAATCCCTTAAAAACGCATAAATTTCACATAAATGTAATATCATATTGCACAAATTACCATAAATAAGGGGAAAAACTTATACGAGGGTCGTTTATAAATGTTTCGTTTGACCGATTATAACATAAATATAAAATCTTAAGTGCTAAATCCAAAAACAATTTGGAGCACATGTGTACGTGGGTAACCTTATGTAAAAAATACTGAAAAATTAGTTTAAGATGATGATAATAATAAAAAGATACCTCAAATGATTCCTTCTTGACGTTACACATGGATTGACGAACATAATATAATTAATATATTGCGAAAATATATAAATTAATTTTATGAAATTTATAACTTCTGATTCGATTAAGTAAACAATTATCACTCAGTCGTTTTTTACTGCACTTTTTTACTCGCTTAAAAACATGAAATCAAGCAGTAAACATTTTCCCTTAAAAATATAAAATATCGCATTGAATCGAATGTATATTAAGAAATTAGTTAACTTAAATAAGTAAGAATGTTACAATCGGCTGTGTCAAATATTAAATACCTCCACCAATCACGTTATGATTCGTAGAAGTTAAATATATAAGAGTACTAATTATTTATTCATCAACTTAATTCCGGAAAAAAGGCCTTCATAAAATCGACAGTGAAATATTCTTGAAAGTACCGTTAATATTGATACCATATATATTGTTCCCTATTTCACACTAACAAACCTTTATTGCACAGAAGAAGTTAAAAAAAAGAAAGTGGATTTTGGGAATATTGTTTGGCGGCAATATGATCAATTAATTTATGTACTTTAAATTTAATTTCGGAGTAGGAAACTGTGGTCGTTTATGACCCAACTTTCTGAAATTTTGCACATTTGATTGGGCTAATAAAAAGCTTAAAATACTTATAAACTTATAACTTTTATGAACTAAAAGCCCTATTTTGAAAAAGCATTACATAACAAATTTCAGTAGGATTTATCCTTGTGTTGAATACGGATACTTACGCATAAAATTTACATTGCTATATTGACCAAGAAAATAATTCTAAGCCGCTCGTTATTTTTAAAGGTTAATGTTTAATATTATTGCTAATAGTTACAAATGCCGTCATAAACCAAATATATGCCTTCCCCACGGTAGGGTATATTTATAACAAACATTTAAAGAACATTTGAAATATCCTTTTTATATTATATATGTTACAGTTATACAACTAAAATGGGAAAATATATGCCAGGTTTAATCAAATAAAATATATATTTTCAAATTGTTCAGATCAACAGTTTTTATAAATTTAAATAAATTGGTCCAAATTAAAAGTTTAATAAGCTTAAAAAAATTTCGCAAACGAGCCTTTTATGGAATCTAGGTCAAGTAATGGCTCAAGCCATTACATATCTGGCAAATTTTAGAAAATTGTCTTAAGAATGCGACTTATATGTAAAACTGATTTTGGAGTGTATCAAAATCTTGCATATTTTAGTTGATTACTTTCTTACAATTGGTAGTTTTTTGTATGATGATGTGAGAATATTTCTCAGAGGAACAGATGGACATAGCTAAATCGACTCTGATTTTAATTATATGCAAGAATATGTATAGTTTTTTGATTGGCCACCACTTTTGGTATGAAGGATGTAAAAAGTGTTATATTTCTCGGTTAATTTTTAATTAGTAAGAATACTATATTCCGCAATATTGAGTGTTCAATACCCTTCATCAAAAATGCGTGTAAAATAAACACATTATGTTTCGTGCATACACACTCATATATACCTCAAACGTATAAAATATATAAATGAATTTCGTAAATATTGCACTAGAATAATTAATGAGTAATTTTAGTTATATGAAATTGGCCAAGTTGGGACCCATATAACAGGTGCCTTCAATTTAAACGTACTCCCGGTATTAAAACCTCATTTCGGGAGAAGTCTGTAAAATTCCTGAATATGATGCCATTTTAACGATATTTAGCAAAACTACCTTTTGTGTCATCATTATCCCATGGCCCTTCTTACGATTTAATGTCATCTATGTCATCAACTATGTTCTCAGGTTCTGACGACAAACTTGTCAAGAATTACCCGATTTTTGTCGCTTGTAGAAAAGCTTGCTTACAAGCGCGATATTTATTGAATTGTATCGGATTTTGTTCCGATTTTCCCCTTATTTGAAATAGTCGTAATCTTGGATGGACTAATTTCTACAACAGTGGCATTATGTAAATATGTTGTTCATATAATGGTAGGACTGCTTACAACTTATATCCTTTTCTGGATGTGAAGACCAACAATGATAGAAACGTAACGATTCCTACGTGAAGTAAACATATACATATAGGTAACGTTCAATGCATTGTGCTATTAAATGTTAGATCTTAGATTGCTTATTTTCATATGTTCTTGTCTTTAATAATACTATTATCTCTATTATGTTAACTTTCTATGAGAAATGTTTACATATTTTACAGAAAATAAACAGTTAACACAATTTCTCTTAGAAAAACACTCTTCTTAAATAAAACAATTAAGAATGCATTAAACGCTCAAGCCCTATACAATGATTCAAGTATGAACAACTTATATTGTGACTTTCGTAGAACCCTATTTATAATTTGTGGTTTATACGAGATAAACATATTTTTAATATTCTCATGAGACTCAACTATATGAGATAATAACAAAATTTTAAGTGATTTTCGGATGTGGAGATGTTATGAGAGCTCCCTGTATAAGTTTATAGCTCTTCTAAAGCAGTTAAATACCTTTGAAATGACTGAGCGAAAAGTGTTTTGTAAAATATTTTTTTAATCAAATCATAAATAAAACATTGAGATCGATTTCCCGATTTAGGGCCGACTAGATACATGTCCTTCTTCAAATTAATTGAAAAATTAAGCATGTCCAATGTTAAAAAATATTCAATTGTTCCAAAGCTACAAAATTATTAAAAAAAACCGTTTTGGGACCACTGCGCAACGTTTGCATAGAAATAAGGACAGGCATCGTTAAATCTTTGGGTATATTTGTACCATATTTATATGTCATTTTTATCTATGTTACAAACATCTGCAAAAAACCATAATACCCTAACCCCCTTTGATGGTGTAGGTTATAAAAACACAAGCAAACTTTACGGTTTACTGAATATATATCTGGTACCATCACAG
The DNA here is from genome assembly GCA_004302925.2 of Cochliomyia hominivorax. Taxonomy (NCBI): domain Eukaryota; kingdom Metazoa; phylum Arthropoda; class Insecta; order Diptera; family Calliphoridae; genus Cochliomyia; species Cochliomyia hominivorax. The sequence goes on along the minus strand of PYHX02000312.1, from coordinate 3,580,583 downwards.
ATAGTTGGAGCATTATCATCTGACTTTTCGAAATTCTAAATAAACAGCTCCATGTCGTATTTCGAAAGAAATTTCGACTTAACCCTATTAAGATCAGAAAAGTATTTTATTTTGTAATTTTTTAATCGTTATAATTATGACGAACTGTATACACATAAATACACATACAGAATTTGTGATAAATAAAGTAATAATTTTTTGTGATTCAAATGTTTGAAAATTATGAATGAAAGTCTTAAAATAATTTTTCATAAATAGATATGAATGAGTGTCTTTATGTTGCTTTAGTTGCTAAAGTTTTTTTTAAAACAAGAAGAAGCTGTGCGGAAGTGTGTGTATTAAAGAAATATACGGTGACAATGACACCCAGCAGTTTAAATGGCATTACGCGGAAATAATATGAATTAATAATATAAATGCTAAAATGAAATCGTAACATCAAAACTGTTTGGCTTTAAAATATTGTCTAAAAATAGACGCCTCTAAAACAATGCATAGTGGTGTGGAATTTGCAAACATAATAAATCTGGAAGTGTTTGAGTTTTTAACAGATAATATATCGATGTATATATATATATATATATATATATATATATATATATATATATATATATATATATATATATATATATATATATATATATATATATATATATATATATATATATATATATATATATATATATATATATATATATATATATATATATATATATACACTCACACATTATATATATTGCTTTATGCAGTCCCATTGTGCATCATATTTATGAATATGGAAATTCAAAATCTTAAGTTTACGTCGAATCATTAAATATCAATTCATCCATAATTTTATTATTGTACGTTAATAACATATACTGATAACAAAAACAAGCTACTTTTCAGCCTAGTCTTTTACCACATTTTCTGGATCTGGGAAGCCTGCATTTCTTACTGAACTCATTTTCAGTTATAATTTTAATAGCGGACGGTCAGATTACATACAATTACATACATACGGTTATACAAACTTACACGTATACATATATGCATACATACATACATACATACATACATACATACATACATACATACATACATACATAAAACCATACATAGATACATACATGCAAACATAAATACATACAGCCATACATGCATGCATTCATACACACATGCATACATACATACACATGCATACATACATACATGCATATATACATACACACATACATACATATACACAAACATATATATATATATATATATATATATATATATATATATATATATATATATATATATATATATATATATATATATATATATATATATATATATATATATATATATATATATATATAGTTACGAATAAGGAATTATTTCACCTCGAGAGTTCAAATTTATATGAAACGGTTTTATTGGAAACTTTTAGAACGGACATGGTGATTTTTTCCAATACACGTCGTGATTTGTGTAATTACTTTCGAGATCAAGGACTGTGGGTAAAGCTATTATTGTATATTATTGCAACATAATTATTTGTTGTATTTTGCATATATTGCTGTGAACATCAAGAAATATATTGTTGGTAGAAGTTGATTAAAATAAGAAGTCGTATTAGATTTTACTTTTTTATAATACGCGAACTCACTTATTGTAACAAGTCATTGTGAATGCAAAGTGAGGCATACCAAAGGGCCTTCTTATAATTTGTTATTCCTGCTGTGTTGTAATAATCATTAACACATGTATAGTAGTATATTCTTTTGTACGCTTTTTCTTTTTTCTACGATTTTTTCATTTATGTATATGAAAACTTATTATGTCCAATTGTAGTTGTTAAGGGGGAGGAGGGGTGTTTTACGAAATTGGAAGCAATGTTTCCATTTTATTTATATGTCTTTCATCAACAGGAATATCGTATATGTCAATTTCTTTTGTTGTTGTATACCCTACTTCTGCTAAGGGTAAGTAACGCTTTTCGTTACATATTACAGTCCTGTTATGTATTTTATATTTTCACTATATAAGAAATGTTAATTTTTCATCGTTCAAATTATTATAATATGAATTATATTCACATGCATGAAAATCATAAAACAAAACATAACAAAATATGAATGATGAATGAAAGTGTACATTGAATTCGATACAGCCGAATACTTTCTAATATCCTTGTGAGTTTGTTTTATTATTACAGTAATTGTGGGCCAATACAAAGCTAAAGGAGCACAATACATCATAATATTATACAATAGCAAAAATAACATACAATAGGGCTCTAATTTAAATTCACATTCTATTGTTATTATTTCTTTTGTTTTGTGGAATTATCACCAGATTAAATCTGTTTTCTTTACATTATATTTAATGCAGATGAACAAAAATGTATAATGTTCAAATTTTATTTTGTAACAAATAAAAGTGTTAAATTGTCTATCTCCAGAACTTGTGCCAGGGATGAAAATTTGAATATTTCTTTTAGGCTGATAAATTCGAACGATTACAAACAGATAAATCTGTTATACATGCGGCAAACATTTATTGAAATTTTTTCGAAATTCTTTATTTATTAACAAATTCGCCGTAGCAATCAAATGTGGACCGATGGTTTTTTAAGTTTCTATTTCTAAGTATAAGTTTTATCAGCTTAAACTTGTACTTCGCAAAAAAGCTTTACTCAATTGTGGTCAGCTTTGATGAATTTTTTACGCATATATTAATAGTAATCTTAAAAGTAATTGTGTCAAATTTAACAGTTATAATTGTCCATGCCTGGGAGTAAGCACCCCATCCTTACAATTTACCAAAATTATGTTTTGTACACAATTGTTATTGTATTATTCTATTGTATTGTACAACTTCATAAGAAAAGACCTATGTACATCCATTCATTCGAATACAAATGAATATAAAATAAATAAACTGACATTATTAAAGACAAATAAATTTATAAAAAAAATCTAGGGACTTGTTTCTTATAGCTGAAAAATGAATGAAATTAGAATGGACAAAAACAATTTTTAAACAGGAAAGAGTGTAATGGTTTGTTAAGACCGACTATAAAATAACTAACACCATTGCGCAGACATGAAAAATTATGGACCGACAAGTCGCGGTACTTGTAGGATTCGATGACTTATGTTAGTATTAAATATACTTTTTTGAAAAAATGTTCTTCATACTTACATGAATGAGAGATTTGTGCGAATTGTTTTAGTAATCTAAAGGCAAAATGAAAATAATGATCCGATCCTGGCAAATTTTGGTAGAGTGTTTTCTGGTTGTAAACACCATATGAAGAGAATATCACGGAAGATTTGAACTAATAAAAAATTTATTTTGTATAATTTGATTTTATGATTTATTCTTAAGTCTGCAGTACATTGTTGTGTCATTTTCATTTATTTGTGAAGTTTTTGGGGGGTTTTTAGAAGCTACAAGAAATTATGAATCGATCATCGTATAACTTTTCCCATTGATTTTTGCTTATATTTCTTTTAATTTTACCAATTTTATTGCAACATTAACGCCATTATGTATGGGACCTATAAGAAACAAAGTTAATTTTAATATTATAAGAATTAGTTTTCCAGATTTTGTTAAAATTTAGGACTTTTATATGATTAATCCTCATTTCGGGAGGCATCAGAAAATTGCGACTTGTAGAGTGTTTGCAACGTCCTTTTTTCTATATGTTATAAATATCAGCACAAACGCATAATACCCTAACTGCGATGGAGTAGGTTAAAACAACCACCTACGGTGGTGAAGGGAATAAAAATTTTTATTTTGTAACAATAACTCACATTTAACATTTTAACATTTAAAATGTGCACTTAGAAAAGTTTATACATAAATATTTAAATCAATTTAAAACAAATATCCGGTTTTCTGAAAACAACTGCGTAATTTGATATTTTTCAAACGAACATTGCAAGATATTGAAATTTGCAATTGTATTTTCCCTGTGGTGCGAATAAAGTTATAAGACAACGATTAAGGTTTTTTTACGTTATTGTGTTGACAAATTAAAATATATATATATATATATATATATATATATATATATATATATATATATATATATATATATATATATATATATATATATATATATATATATATATATATATATATATATATATATATATATATATATATATTTACTTAAATTTAATGTGTGTTAACTAAGACATTGACTCAATGATACATTGAGTGATGAAAGTATGGAGAATTCGTTCTTCTATTTCTTGTTGGCCGGAAATTAATTTTTGATTGTTCTTTATCTAATTTGCTCTTGTAAAACCTCCCTGATAACTAGAAATATATGAAATTATATTAAATTTGCATTCTTTGTATTATAACCAACAAACATTTACAAAACAAACATACTCTTGCATCACATCAAATTCCGGGTCATTTTAGATGCGTCGGTCCAGTTTAGGTTTCATGCACAACATGCATAGAACCTCGAGAAACGTTATAATACAGTTGTGCCGCCTACAATTCTCATAGATTTTCATTTAACATACAAAGACAACAACCTTAACATATAGAGTGAAAAATTGTTGCATAACACAAAAAATATTGGTGGAAACCAGAGTATGAAAAAGCTCAGAGACCAATTTTTATTTTCGAATGATCTTAACATCTTTCCCTCTCCAGAAATTTGATATTTTTAATTCATATCAAATTTCTGAAGAGGGGTCCCAGTTTCAATTATTTATAATTTTCTACATAATTCAGCCAATATTATAGATTCTTTTGGACCCGAATAGAGCCCATCAACTATTCGGGATTTCTCCCCACATGTTAGGTATTTTTATAGAGAATTATAAGGACTATATGTGTGTAAAATATTTGACCAATCAAACCTAAATAAAAATTTTGGCAATTTTTTTTTTTAATCGACATACTCGAGGTGACCATGTCCTTCTCCAAATCAATTTAAAAACCCCTCAAGAATGTTTAATTGTACCAATGTTACAGAATTATTTTCTAAAGCATTTTGGGACCTCAGAGAAACAGTGATTAACAATTAGCAAAATGATTAAATTTTTTCTCCACCGTTAACTAACATATATGTATCGTTTCTATATTTACGATTATATTATTTGAGTACATGTGTTTTACGAATATTTTTTTGCGGTGCTGCTAAAATTCGCTGAACATTCACATAATTTGTTAGTAGGATTTATTTTCAGGAGCAAAGCAATTTTTCATTTTGTACTTGTGATAAAACATACATTATGTGTCATATATATATCCTTTCTAGACTGGTAGTATGTGTCACACATATATCCTTTCTAGACTGGTAGAGTGTAGATTCCAAAGAGAAAATCCCTATGGTTTTTTAAATGGGAGAAAATGATTACAATGCTTCAGGAGTAATATGGAGCTGATTAACTGCTGCAAGGCATAGTTTGAAGCGATGTAGATGTAGGCATCGTTATATATATATATATATATATATATATATATATATATATATATATATATATATATATATATATATATATATATATATATATATATATATATATATATATATATATATATATATATATATATATATATATATTATGTTCATCCAAGACCAATATATCATCATGGTTCACAAGATCTATTTCTTCATGAAGCGTTCCATTTAACGTTCGAACGTAGCTGCAACGTTGCAAAGTTCAAAGGGCTAAGCGTTAAACTGACATATAACGGTTAACATAAAATTCATATTCGTTAAGTTTAATCTTCTATCTAATTAATTATGAATTTGGTTCCTTCAAAGATGCTAACCAAATAAGTGGCTTATGATCAGTGTTGAGTTTCGACTTTCTTCCTTACAAATAATGTTTGAACTGTGTGTAAATTGTTTTGTCATCAATCGTGGTAATTATGTGTTTTACCGCGTTCGTAAATGTTAAATTGTCACCTTTTTCATAAAATATAGCTGAAAAATATTTAATAAGAATAATTATAGCACTTTCTTCTTCTTTATTCATTTTATTATTCTATTGCTCTTAGCTCGTCTAAAGTATGCATTTCCGGAAGTTCTTCTATTGCAATTAATTAATTTTTAATATTTATTTAATGGTCTTCTTCATTTTGCCATCAAAATATAATGGCAACTCTTGCTTCTTAATAGCTATACACTTCTTTCCGTAATATATGACCGAATTATTTTCGTGTAACACAATGAAATGGAGATATTTTAAAGGTCACATCATTGTTGCCTAGAATGGTAGGTAATTTTTTGAGATTCTTGTCTCCTCTATAACTGTAAAATAATCTGCAGCAGTTCTTATATATACAAGTCTTGGAAACATGAAAATTTGTTTTTTAGGCAATGATTTCTTTCAACTATAATTTCTGTGGATCTTATGTCTATTAGGATTCTTGTCGTGCAGTGTCCTCGTCTGAACAAAACAGAGGGTAGTCTCAATTTTGAGAGTCTTTCACTAGAGGCTAGATACTAATTTTTTTAATTAGTTGGTTGTCCTTTATTCAAATGAAGACTTTGTCGTATTCTGGTTTGTTTACTATTGTCCATTCATATTGTTCCTTTTTGTTTATTATTTCGGAAATATTGCTCAAATGTGGTTTAAGATAGAAAAGATTGCTATTAAAATTTCGTTTTGCCATCCCATCTGTTTAGGTGGGGGTGTATTTCAAAGATAGTTTTGACCTTACATTTTAAATTCTTATAATAGAAAGGTACATTCGCTGTGATGTGGGAAAGACACTATCAATACTTTCCAAAAAGGGGTACAAATCTTCCAATCTATCGAATTCTTGCACAAGTTGTAAAATTTTTAAAGGGTCGATCTCTGCCGTTATACTTAATGTACTATTATTATTATTATTATTATTATTATTATTATTATTATTATTATTATTATTATTATTATTATTATTCACGAAAAAATGTCTACTATTTGTTAATGTCCCCTTCCATGGGACTTCTTTATCCTTTTTCACATTAATTTAATTTTATTTATTATTTTTTTTAAATATCCCTTTTTAGAAATGGAACGAAACGGAGTTATGAACCCCTATACTTTTCTGTCTGAATTACTTAAAGCTGAATGACATCACAAGGAAAGACAGTTATCTAATACCTAGAATCGACGGATACATTGGAAGAAAGTGTTTTTCGACACTTGATTTACGAAGAAGATTTTGACCAGTTGCGATTTGGACGAAGACAAAGAAAAAACTCCATTCAGTATTAGTAATGTGTTATGCCAGTTTAATGCTTTGCTCTTTGGACTAGGCAACGTTACGTTCGAACGTTAATGTAATGCATATAGAAGGACTTCATGAGCAAATGATGATGATGGGTGAACACCCGAAAAACCTGGAAGATATCATTCGAAGCATAACATATATATATATATATATATATATATATATATATATATATATATATATATATATATATATATATATATATATATATATATATATATATATATATATATATATATAATATATATATATATATATATATATATAATTATAATTTTCGTCCATTCAAATATATTTCTATATTTACTGCGTTTAAAAAATCCTTCCCAAATATCATTTGCTCTGTAGATATAACGAAAGCCCGTAACGCTATTATTATTGTATTATACGCTTTGTATTAGAGGGTTCTTAAAAATTTTATAAATGTTGACGTAGGGAATTCGTCTACAGTACGAACAGAATAGCAGGCCAGGGAAAGTACATCGGATTTACATCTCCACCAATGCGTTATATAAGGAATCGGATACCAAGTGGAACGTTTGTGGACGTTCTTCTCTATTCAATGCCTCAAATTCGTCAGTATGATAATAAATTCATCCAAGTCGGTAAGTCATTACAACGAACGTTACTCGTTTAAGATAATTAATCTTATATAGAGATTGATTATGGCCTTAATATAGTCCTTGTCTTCATAAAAAAAATTCGATTATGAAAACTTTGCTCCAAGTTTGTTAAGTATCTAGATTTTTTTCCAATCTTTTGTCTAAACGACTCCCAGTTCTTTTTGATATATTTCTTTACTCTAAACTTAAGCGCATTTCCGTTAATAATGTTTA
>PYHX02000312.1:3498420-3572414 GCA_004302925.2 Cochliomyia hominivorax | reverse complement strand
ATATGATAAGTTGTTGACTTAACTAGGTACAGCAAATTTCAGAACCAAATTGATGGATGTTGCGAACTAATAAATAGTTGTTACTTCATACACTTTGTGATAATATATAGTGCAGTGCATACAAACATTTACTGCACAAACCTGCTGATCCGAACAGGGTGATTAATTAGCGAGTTTTAACACTTGGCGATAATACACAAAAACCAAAATATTATTCCCCACGAGTATCCGGTTTAATATAATTATAATTAATTTTTAATCAATTTTCAAAATATTTTATTTTCATTTAATTAAATTTTAAATAGTTGGTATACACTTATTTATTTTATTAACAAAGTTTGTAATAATATTTTTAGCATTTCAAAATTAGTTTTAACTATTTATTGGCCTAAATTAAAGTAAAGCACAATTCTCATCCTAAAAAAGCAAGGATTCGACTGCTATAATTAAAAGTAATAGAAAGTAACTAAAACCTTAGTTTAAACAGCAGTTTTGGGTACTTTCCTAAGCAAATTATACATTTGCTTAGGAAAGTACCCAAAAATTGTCATCCAAGGATGGGGCTATCAATTTCATCACTTTGTAATATGTCCATCTGTTTGTAAACAGTTATGGAATGACATTTATATTTGGACATAAGTTTGATAATTGAATAAAATTTTTCGTGCAATTGGCATCTCCACAAGTGAACAATTATCAGAAGAACCATAAACAGTTCAGGTTTTATCGTACAAATTATGCGAAGAAATGCGATACAAATCGTGATGTAAGAAAAACGTTATTTTTGAGCACTGACAATTTTTTATGCTGCAGTATACAAAAACCTCGGAAGAGGAGACAATTATTTTCACCAGATACTAAATTACTCCTTTCAGGCGTGAGTGATGAAGATGATAATTAATTTAATTGTTTAATATTTATAAGCTATCAAATAATGTACAATAAATATGTATTATAATCATTTTGTACAAAATCTCACCATTTGTTCTACAACGTTAAGAGGAGAGTGGTCAAAAATTAATTTTCTTAAGGAAACTAATGTGGGACCTACTGACCATATTAAACCGATAACAATATAATTTGGAAAAATCATGAATATTTATATAAAAACATGTTGAGATAAATTTTCCAACAGAACAGATTTTGAAGGCAGTTAAGAACATTAAACTGATTTCCTTACGTGGGAGCCATGAGAAATTAGAGAAGGGTAATAATCTAATAATGGAAAAAAAAGATTTGTAAACTAAACTATTAACGATAAACTGATTTTTAAAAAGACCTTATATGGGATTTGTGGAAAATTGTATACCGATTACAACAAAAACGATTAATGTTAATATAAAAAACGCCCATGCCAAACTTTAGGTTAATTATTTAGTTAATTTCTAGTAAATCTATTAAAAAAGTATGAAAATATCAGATAATAATATTTAGAAATATAATACATTATTTATGATTAGCAGGTTCTTTTTAAAGAAATATTTGTAAAAAAAATATAAAAAACGATGAATAAAAACTGTGTTACTTTTAATTAGGGGAAACAGTAATTACATGTTCTTAGACATTATGTATAGAATCAATTTTCTTCGAAATACATGTGGGGAAAATAAAAAATATCTTAAATCCCAGGGAAGAGGATGCCACAATCATAACAATCGTATCTGAAATGACTTTTCAAAGAGTCTATAATGAAAAATTGGATATGAATTTTTAAGGCATTCTAATAGAATTGTTCATTTGAAAGTTTAAAAAATAAAACTGTTCTAAAAGCAACATAATTGTGAAAGGAACATCCATAAATTAATATTCAAAGGGTGTAATATGTTCTCCGAATCCCAGATATAACTTCTAAGCAATACAAAATATGTGGCATTAATAAATAACTAAAAACTGCAGTTGTATCTAAAAAAAGGATATTCTAGAAGAAATATTATTTATCTTTGATAAGAATTCAATCCATTATAAATTACAACTCCGAAGCATTTGATATTGTCTATACATTCAAGATCACTTCCATTATACGAATAACCACATGTTTAACACGACATCCAAAACCAATAAGGTTAGTCTTATTTAAGTCAATACTAAAAAATTATCAGAAGAACACAAAAACATTTGACGAATATTATTATTAGCCCCAGCTTCCAAGACATCATTGAAGTAAATCATTTAGATATAGAATAAACAACAACATCCAATCTTGGAACCTTGAGAGGCACCACTAGTTACAGGGATATTTGTAGAATAGTGTTACTACTTGATACATAATGACTCCTTTTATTAATGGAACTCCAAAATTATTTAACAATAAGTTTGGAAAACGCCTTGGAAAGGAAATAAGAACTACATTTTACTTTCATCAACAAATTTCCGTATTGAATCAATCAGATTATTAGGTCGTGTACAAGGACTATAGCCACATCTAAAACCTGATTGAGATAGATGTATCAAGAGAATATTATTAAGGTGAAAAAACACTTGTTTATTGATAATAAGTTCACAAATTTTTGAGAGAACCGAAAGAAGAAATATCGGACGCAAATTATCAAAAGCAACGGAATCTCCTTCTTTTCTTCCTTCCATTCATCTGGAAATACTGATGTGTGATCACTGTATTAACCAAATGTAGTAAATGACTGGAAAAATTAATTGCAAAAATTTCAATGAAAATAGATCATGACCAGAAGCACTTTATTGGATTTTACTCAGGGCTACGCAAAGTTCGTCCACATCCACATCAACAGAAGTAGGATCAAAATCATCTTTCTCTAAACACCCACTATTTCTCAAGTAATATTACATGTTCCTCAGATTCATAGTATGGAATATTAACGAATAAGCTCTCTCCTTAGCCTTTCTAATTTCTCTGTTTGTTTGATTTCTATGCTCACAAAATATTGATCAGTTTCGGGGAGTTCTATTTCTGCAGAAATATTTTTAATGGTAGATAATCTTGAGAGTATTAAACCAATTGTCTGATTTAACTCCAACCCTACGCCGAGCAGTTGGAACGAGGGTGTGCAATATATTAACATTGGACATTAAAATGGATAACTGGATATTAACATCTGCTGTTGAATATATACCACTAAAGTATAATGAATTCACAGTGTTTTACAAAACATCTATATTTATAGCGTTATAATCACAGTATGAGTAAAATTGTGGAAAAGTTTTAAAATGAAAAGAAATTGATATAAATGTTAGAGAAAGTAGTGAAATACCTGGACACTGCATCTGTCCTGATGTACCAACAATAATAGGACTTAATAAAATATAATCAATAAAATGTATAATGTTGCATAAAATTCGCTTACCAATCGCTTTCCCATTATACAAACATTAGGGTATTTAACTATAATATCAGAAATTGTTTTCTCAAAGTTAGACAAAAATAATCTTAACAATTTCGAACAAGCACTTCTACAAAAATTGCCCAAATAATCCATGCATGTCGGACTAAAAAACATTTCGAAATAAGTAGTGCTACGCCACCTGCTCTAGTTGGTCTAGGTCGATTACTTCTACTCAAGTTATAACCAGGAATATAGACCACCTTTGTCAAAATTTTCGATTTAAGCAATGTTTCACATAATCCCACTTTGTCTAGAATATTTCCATAAAAATTTAAAACAATAAATTTCATTTAACTTACATGAAGACGAAGCAGTGTTAAGACTTTGACGGTCGTATTCAAAAAAAACTTATCAATGTTTTATAAACCAAAATTCCTTAAATTTACATTAAAAATAAAATTCATCAACCAATTGTTGAATATTTAAAGTGGTTATGAACCTTTGATAAACCAACATTAAGGGAAATTCATGATATTTTCTAACTTTTTGTATGTTTAGACACTATTTTTACGTCAATCTTCCATAATTTGGAATTATTTATATTACTTTATGTTCGTATTTATCGTATTTATCCTATGCAATAAATTATAGGAAAAATTCATGAAAAATGTAATAAATTAAAATTTAAACACAATTTTTAGTGATGTACATAAGATCAAAACAAATAAATTAAAGCTCATTATTCGAATAGTATTTTTGTCTATAAAATTAATATATTTGATTCTTTGTACTTTTTTAATTCCATCTAATTTAGATTTTTTATACAAAAATTTAAAAAATGTATATTTTAAAATTTAAACTACTCGGATGAAATTTCATTCGGTATTTTGAAAAGAGGGTATAGCCAGTATAAAATCAAAATTAACAAATGTATTTATTTCGTGATTTTGAATACGATTTTTTAATCAATATATTTACTGATTAACCCATTTATTCGTTAAGTCCAATATAAATTTTTATTTTGAATATTTCCCATAATTTAAAGCTTACTATTCCCATATTTATAAAGCTTACTATTTAAGAGAGTTACTACTGCATACTGGACCTAAGTTTACAGCAGAATTCATATTTTAAATTGAGGTAGAAATAGTTTTAATGAGAAATTATTTTTAGGTAAATTTTAACTTAAATAAGACATAGTTATTAAAAAAATTAAATTAAAAAAATTAATTGATTAAATAATATAAAAATATTTTTCAAATCTGGCAAATACGTTTTTCTTACTTTTTTTTAAATCAAACACAAAACTTAATACATTGTAATTTGAAATAAGAATAAAATACTAACTACTTTAGAAGAAATGATAAAAAAATAATTATTTTTTATTTAACAATTTTACTTAAAAGATAAACATTCATTCCAACTTCTTCAAGCATATTTACACACTGTTCATAAGTTAGAATTTTTGTTTCATTATCGAAAATTTAATATTAACTTAAGGTATATCATAATTTAGGTATTTATACCTTTACATTTTCTTCCTTCAACTTTCGACATATTGTAACTAAGGGGTTGATTATGTATGGCATCCGAACTTCAGATGCGTTGTCAGTTGCCAAAATTAAATTATAGATGGCAACTGGCAACTAAAGTTGTCAATTTCAGTTGCCAATTATAAATATTTTGTCGACTGCATTTTTCTGTTGCATTGCATATTTTACGAATTAATTCGTGTTTAATTGAAAAACGTAGGATTTTAGTTAAATTTTAAGAATTATGCTATATTTTTCCAATTATAAAGTAAAAATTTATTGAAGTTACAACAAGAATAGAATTTAAGGTACTTTTTGAACTAATGGAGTTAAAACCAAATATTGCTCATGGTGTTCGGGCTTAGGTGATAGGTACAAATGTCGAATAGTTTTAGTTGTTAAATTTTCGGATACATTTCTTGTTCTATCAACTGCACTAATACCTGAAGAACAACTGCTTTTGATCAACAACAACAAAATTCAGTCGTTCCAGTCTCAGTTACACACTACAAGTGGAGTTGTTCTATGGTAATGAAAAGTTATAAGGTAGGATGAAGCTATATGATTAAAAGATCATGTAGAATGCGTATTTTAAATATTATAATTTATTGGTTCGCACTATAAAGAAGTTTTTAAAAACACAATAATTAAATATTTTAATAATTTAATTAATATTTATTAATTTAAATTTTGAATATTTTGTTTTTTTAAAATTATAAATTATATTTGCATCAAATTAAAAACGAATATAATTTATTTAACATGATTACGTAATTTTATTGTGTAACATTAATAAAAAATGTAAATCTTTCTAATGCATTACATTTTCATGGCATAATTCATTTATACAGTTGAAGAAAATTATCAAAGTATAAAATAAATATAAAATGCCTGTTAGGAAAGAAAAAATATCTTAATTTAAATGTTTAGCCAGATAAAATACATTTAGTGTTAACCTGGAAAGAAGTACACTGATTATGACTTAAAAACGAATCAATATAGTTACTTAAAATTTAAAAAAAAAAAAATATTTATATATATTTATAAAATTCACAAAATTAAACAGATGTACAAAGTAGTAACTTTGTTTGATCGTTTTTGAAGGGCACTCTTATCACTCTTAAGGTGCGTCACCGTAATCACGATCTCCCACATTGATGCGGCCTTCGGCGGCAGTAACAGAGAAGCCCAATATTCGTGCATCCAATTTGGTCATTTTATTTTTTTTCACTTTTTTCTGTTTACCCTAAAAGAAGAAATATATTAATAATTATAATAAAATAAAGAAAATAAATATTAATTAACAAATAAATAAGTAAGATAAACATTGGAATTATAATAAGATTCTTTCAATTTGTCGTTAGTTGCATTATAAATATTAAATACCGTGACTTTTATTATCTTTAAAAATATTTTAACTCAGTTGTGTGCTTTAAAACTCATTTCCTTAAGAGGCTTTATGTGTGATCTAATAGAAGTTATTGATTTATCTATCATGACATGATAAAACGATAAAAATTTGTATAAAATATCATAATGGCGTACATGTCTAAGTTAATTATGAACGTTAAGGTAAATCTATGATTATTTATGATGATGTTATGTCCAGATTACCGTCAAATCTGAAAACATTTGTAGCAAACCAGGGTACAGAGACTGAACTATGCTACACTTTATTGTAAAATTAACGTTTTTATGAATAAATTAGTGCAATTTCGAGAAGAGTTAATACAACAAAATTTATCAAATTATGAGAATATAAAATATATTACAAAATTGGAGAATTTTTTAAATATATGCTCGTTACTTTATGATATTTTTAATTAGTGTTCGCATGTAATTTATACTTCATATGCATGCATTTGAGATAAGGTATTAAAAATATTATATTATTGTTTTTAGCAAAATATCGAACTATGTTTTGGTTTTCAAAAACAATTTCATTTTATATATACCTTGTTTTCAGAGTTGTCGTTCACTGAAGGTGTTATAGCCAGAGCTGGCTTACACAGATCGTCATCGTGAGCGTTTTGTGCGCGTTGTAAACTTTTGTATTTACTACGACGTTCCAAAAATTGTTTTGCGAAATCTATATATTCTTTGCTTTCACCTAAAAAGAAAATAATCAAAAACAAAGTTTCAAAAATATTTAAAGAATTTTATTAAAAAATAAATATTAAAAACTGGATATAATTAATTTTACAACAAATATTTATGAATAATAAGTAAATAATTCATATTTTTAAAAAAGTTATATCATCTACAAAATCAGATTCATTATTTTGGCCATAGGACTCATTTGTGCCAATGACATATAAATTATTTACGGGTACCCCGTAGTCGTACAAACATTTGTATTTGAATTTTCTTTTTTATTTTACTCATTTGATAATTTTAAGAAATGATTCGAATTAAAGTTCGACGCTATTTTTGTATGTTATGTTGCCATCGAACTAACTACAATAATTATCTATTGTGTCGCCTAGCACTTTTTGAAATTATAAGTATCGCAATGTCTTGCAACAGTGCTGGCTCACTATCATGATTTTGATTTTTTTGTTTACCTTTGGACCTCACATGGTTCAAATGTGTTAGAAAAACTAAACATAATACATTAAATAAGTTTATATATATATTTCCTGAAGAATTTTAGCTTTTATAGAATTTAACATCATTATGCACTTTTCCGAAATTATCCTTAAGTTCGTCCTGAGACTGACTTTTCAATGGATTTCAATGTTCGCTTAGATTCTTAAAGCATTTTGGAAAGCAACAGTTTCGTACACAATAAATTCCAAGCTATCTGAAAAATAAACATTTAGATACTTAATTACCGCCAGTTGCACAGAATGGAAAAAGTAGTTACCAAATGGTTATAAACATATTGAGGTTTTCGAACCGGCATTCTGTCTTAAGATCAATTTACAACATATAACTCCATGAAACTCATATGGGGTCCAAACTCCCAGGTGTGTATAATAAATTTTTCTGCTATCATTATGCAAAATTTTCGCAATACATACAACCTATGAAAATCTTTAGGTAATTTTTGAAAAAATTGTGGGGCACTATGCATTCTGGAAATGTATGTTCACACTTGGAATGCAGAATTATGAAATGAGCATTTACTCCTAATCTCATAATAATCTATATGAAAAATTCGATAAGTTTTATAAAAAGTCTTTGTATGTATGAAATAATTATCGAATTGGTGGTTATATTTGGCAAAGATATATTAACATATATTATATACCAAGTTATCTTGGCAACAGGTCTAGTAGAATAAATTGTCGTGTACTTATCAGATTGCAAAAAAATATATATTGTATATTGTGCCGGGCATACAAGATTCATTATTAAAAACTAATTATAATAATAACTTACCTAAATACATTCGAATGTAATCTTTCACTTCGTAAGGTGACTCCAAGTCTCGTAAAAAGGAAACGAAGGTAGGTACTGTAAATAAGAAGAGGAAAAAGTTATATATTTAAAAATTATGTATACATAATATAAAAAAAAGATAAAAATATTAACTAATGAAAACTACTTTAAAACAGTATTTGAATGCATGATATAATATTTAAATATTTTCGGCCGTATTGAAAATAAAAACGTTTAAGGAACAAATGAATTAATAAGTACATTAAGCCTTATAATCGAAAAATTAAAAAAAAATCGTATTCAAAATCACAAAATAAATACATTTGTTAATTTTAATTGTATATTGGCAATACCCTTACTTTTTTCCCCTCTTTTGAATTAGAACTTAAAACTACCCAATGAAATTTCATCCGAGTAGTTTAAATTTTAGTTTTTTTTTTTAATAAAATCAATTATTTTCGAAAATTTGCATTGATAAATAAAAATACTAATATAGATGGAATTCAAAATGTATAAACAATCAAATATACTAAATTAATTTTATATACAAAATTAGGATTCGAATAACGATTTTTATTTTATTTGTTTTGATCATATGTACATCAGTAAAATATTGTGTTATATTTTTAATTTATTTTTATATAAATACGAACATAAAGGTATAGAAGTAATTCCAAGATTAAGAGGACCCACCAGGAAATAGTGTCTTAACATACAAAAAAGTTAGAAAATATCATGAATTTTTCATAATGTAGGTTTATTAAAGATTTATACCCACTTTAAATATTTAACAATTGAATTAGGCCGTTAACAATTAACTTTAACGTGCATAAATATGGTCCGATCATAATACAATATGGTAAAATCTTTCAGATTTATTTGAAATACGTTCATGTTGAATTATGAACGTAAAAGTAAATTTCGAAAAGTGATTTTATATGGGGGCTATGGCCAAATGTGTTCTAATTTTCAACAAATTTATTTCATAGTGCATGATATGGATCCATGGTAAATTTTATAAAATTGTTACATAATTATCATTTAATTGCGTAAATAAGTGTATCGTTTATAACTAAAATCAGTCGGATTAATATTTAATCGAACTAATGTTACACTGTTAAAGAAGTTACAATTTTATTAATTTTGGCCAGGGTTTCAGGCATTTTACTACACTGCAAACTGGAAACATCTGGATGACAGTGTTTGTCTACAAATAGCCGCGACCTGCATTACAATCAACTAGTGGATAAATTGTTACAATTTGAAAAACTGATTGACACCATTTGATTTGAAACCGAGGAACTCGAACAATTATAACACAATATACCAATGGTTTTAAAAGGTGAGAACGTAAAAAGGGAATTCCTCTAATAAACAGTTTTTTACAAGTGATATAGTCTATAGTTTCGGTACTATTGACGAGGAGATAAATAAAATCCTTTACACATTTTTTGTTTTGTATTTTATTTTTGCTTTACGATCGTCCTTCAACTATTTTTCACAGTGCAAGCAAAATACATACAGTGTATCTCATATACACTTTAAATCTACATTTTTAAGCAAAATATGAGTAATTTTTTTATTGGGTTTTTATTATACTTTTGGTTTAAATTTTTATGAGATTTTGTGATAGAATGTATCTTATACAAAATGCATTCAAAATAACAAAAAAAGTGTTTATTACTATAAGATACCAACAATAAATGAAAAATTGTTCTCATTTTGAAAAGTGTCAAATAAATGTTTGCAAAATTATGAAATCACTGAAAATGAATATTTTTCCATCGATTTCTTAAGTCCCTAGTGACTTAATAATTCCATATAAGGCAAGTTTCAAAGGATTATAACATTTCAATTGTTATAAGGGAACTTGTTGATCACGAATATTAAAGCAGGACCTCTTCCAGCAAATAGGATAGGTTTTTCTAAAAAAAATCAGTTCCGTCTCCCAAAATTGAGTTTCATGCTTTTTTTTTAGTGATTCGTCGCAGGATCTTTCACTGGAAATGCTCCTGCATTTATACTTATAATATACAAGATTTAAAATATAACAGCCTGAAGATGGTTTTAACTCGGGTCATTCCTCAAGTTCCTCGGGCCTTTCTACAAGAATTTCTAAATATGCCATGAAGCATACTACGGTAGAAATCAATATCGTATACGCTTTAACCATATTGTTACACCTGACATACCAAACATGGTTGTCCATATGGACATTTTTCAGGTTCACAGAACATATTTTTTGACTTCTTTAGACAGATTTTAGGTTCTGTGCATAAAATTTCAGATAAACGATATGTACTAGCAGAGTAAAAGTTTGCTCGGCGAACCAGAGCTACTAAAAATATTGTCCCAGCATTTCATAGTGAGTGATTCGTCGCGGTAACAAATTTGTGTTAGATTCAAGTGATATCTTTCACTGGAAATGCTCCTGCATTTATACTTATAATATACAAGATTTAAAATATAACAGCCTGAAGATGGTTTTAACTCGGGTCATTCATCAAGTTCCTCGGGCCTTTCTACAAGAATTTCTAAATATGCCATGAAGCATACTACGGTAGAAATCAATATCGTAAACACTTTAACCATATTGTTACACCTGACATACCAAACATGGTTGTCCATATGGACATTTTTCAGGTTCACAGAACATATTTTTTGACTTCTTTAGACAGATTTTAGGTTCTGTGCATAAAATTTCAGATAAACGATATGTACTAGCAGAGTAAAAGTTTGCTCGGCGAACCAGAGCTACTAATAATGGGCAATGAATTTGATGCTTTGATAAGACAGTTCTGTAGGAAAAATTATATTCAAACCCATTTCACAACAGCGTATTCCATACAGGTAACTCTAACATTGGGAAAATGCATTTGTCTCTTATAGAAAGCATTCGAATTTTGAAACAGAAGTATGAAAATATGGAGTTGGAACTCCACAATTCACTCCACTATAAATGCAAACCCTATCGACCTATTGAACCATTCCGATATAGATCATCAGAAAGTCGCTCGGTATATCAGTAATTAATAGGTTAAATTCAAAAAGAAATATAGTTTCAAATTATGATTAAATTATGAAATTAATATCCTTTGAAAGGAAATTATATAGCCGGTATTGATTGCATTGATTTTTTTACTGATGTTTCATTATATAATGACCAGAATTAAGTTATATATATTGTTATTCGAAAGGACTTGAAGAGATATATGTGCGGATCTTCCGACTAACCCTGAAACCAATTTTCCATTGTCAATTCCGGTGTGAATTGACATAATTTATTTTGGTAGCTTTAAGTACTACCCCATAAATGAATTCAAAATTAAAGATCGTGTTTAAGAATTTGTAAACAAATTATTTTATTATTTATTATTGCTGAAGACCGCCAAACAGAACGTTTGTAAAGAATTTGCGATGTGGCTTGCCAGTTCCTTTCTTTAAAAACTGCATAAAAACCATTTTTTTTTATAAGTATGTATAATTATTAGTATGTACATTATTTTTTTAGTTAGATTCAGAATTTAAATTAAGTAAAAGATAAGTGATATGTTAGATCATGTATATATATATATATATATATATATATATATATATATATATATATATATATATATATATATATATATATATATATATATATATATATATATATATATATATATATATATATATATATATATATATATATATATAGATATATTATTAATATTTTAAAATTAACGAAATTTTATTCCGATAGGGCTAACGGGGAACTTGTTTCCTCAGATTTGCTTAATATGCATTTACGTTAGAAATATAACTTTCTATTGAATCCACATTAGTCATCTATTATCATTTGTTACTATCTGACGTATTTGTGACTGCGATCAGTATATTATCTTTTCTGTTGTGAAAAGGACAAAACCAATAAAACATTATTATATTCACGAGTTTATTTTAAATAAATGTCTCTTGAATTTAATTGATAAATATAAAAACTACTGAAAATCTAATTGTACTGAAAGCCATCCAGAATCAAACAGAAATTGCCCACATTATTTGCAACAAAAATAAATTATTAAGATTAAAACAGAGAATGTTCTGTTGTAAATATGAAATTAAGAAATTAGATATAACAAAAGGTAAAAATAAATTTGAAAATAAACCCACAATAGACAGGGAGAAGGGATCAGCTTCATTGCCCAACATAGATAAGACTAAAAAAGTACTCGTCTAAAATCTTCTACTAGTTTTATTTCCACTGAAACTCATATAACTGTACCCTCCAGCTCATCAATAACAATTTATGACCAACCAAAAAGTCAACTCAGCAATAACTATAATGGACATATAGTTATTATTTATACTATCCTTCAATTTATATGTACTTCATGTTGTACAACCAACACATATATCTACCCATGGTGCTTTAACTCATGTCAATGTTTCCTTTTGTTCAACAACTTTACTACCTATGATAACATGGAATTTGTTAGATGAATTGTACAGCAGTGACCAGTTTTAAATTATCATCAACATGATACGTAACAGTGATATTCACAAATCACATTATGTTCAAAATATTTACTTGACTTCGCAGATTCGTCTAAATTATCTTAACGTTTGATACTGAGGTACAAAATCGACCACAATCCCTAAATATCATAAAGAGGCATACTTAATTAGGAAAGCAATTAGAACTGCTGCTAATATTTCCATATCGCATAAGAGTGAAATTTAGTAGCTAGATTTTCGTCATATCCCATTATTACCCAGTATTAGCAAAATTCTTGAAAAATTTATCGCTCTGCCATCTCAATCATGTTTCAATTCCCTCTATTGACATTGAAAAAGCATTAGACGGAATTGGTTCACATGCTATTTTGGACAATATTAGAAAAAGGAAAGTAGAACCGAGTATATATAATTTTGTTAAATCATTATAGGAAAATCGTTAATTTCATATATGTATAAATGGCGCATATCGTCGATTCGTCCGGCATTTTACCCCTTTCAGTCATACTTTTTTCCAACGCAATTTGTGAAATGATAATTGATTGTAAATATTTAGATCACTGCTAATATGCAGATGATTTATACGTATTCTTCAGGAAAATAATTCATCAATAACTATGCTATGTTTCAAATCAGTGACCGCTTGCCATCCAGAAACAGACAGACATATTCGTATTGCTACTTTATATTGCAATTGAAAATATTCTATTTAATTCTGGTAAACTAAATCTTTTCGGTAAAGACAAGGTTTACAGGTATGAAACCCGATCTCCATTGAAATATTCAACATGCGATATCATACTCATATGGTGTAGAATTATTCAATGTTTTGTTGGAGATCTATTACGTAGATAAGCGACATTATTGACTACTTCAGCCCATAATGATTCATCAATGCTGGAAATAGTATCATCGTTCTGGACGTTTTAACCAGTGTTCAGTGGACGTTTTAACCAGTGTTCTACTTAGTTGCTCTGACACCATTCTGTAGAGGGGTATAGGGTGCGGTAAGCTGACGAACAATTCAGTTTGCTTTCTAAAAATTAACGAAATTAGTGCTTAAATTCTGTGCCATTGTCGGATCGAAGTGTTTTTGTATTTGATACATACAAAATATTGTTTAACATAATTGTTTCATTCGTTGATAGGAACTGTAACTCGGACCTCTGTTTCAGTTTTATTTTGACCTGCAAGTGAGATTAATTCTGGAGGCGTCTCAAAAGTTTCAAACAAGTTTCGGTTACAGCATAAATGAGATGGAGCACCGCTTTCTAAACACCAATCGTTAATTTTTACAATACTGAGCAATTCTGATTTGCACCTAATCATCTCTTCAATTAATTTCATCTTCAATACACTGCGTTTTCATAAGTCCTCCCTTTACTTGTGGGCTATAACAAAGTTCTCATAAGACTATAGTTACTTGCTAACAACATTATAACAAACCTTGTAACTTGACTCCTGTTTTATCCACAATCGACGAAAATTTACATACATATTGAGGGACCCAATTACCTTCTCCGTTGTCATTTGTGAGTAGTTTAAGTAGGGTAACTTTTCTTACCGATTCTTTACGTCTATGGCTATTCAATTCAAAGAATTTATTAAGACTGAACTTTAAATACTCAAATCGGCAATTAAGTTCAATAATTAAAAAATTATATCGTTAAGATAAATAAGATAACAATTAAAAGATAAAAAATAAATAATAGGCAACACTTTAGGAAGTGATGAATTTCTATGTATTTATTATTTAATGGCATAAAACCAAAATACTTAAAAAAATACAGAAAAACTCAAGTAGAACAAAATCTCAAGAAGCAAAAAGTTTTTATTTTGTATTACGACCCGAAACACACATAACTTTTTGCAAAAAGCGATTGTTCTAGGCAAATGAAATTGATGCAAAGAAATCCCCTGAAATTATTTCAATAAAATACTAATGTGAAGATATTTAAGAAAGTACTGCTAAAAAGATACCATTAGAAACACATGAAATCAATTTTCGCAAATGCGTATTCGGGACTTATATAACAATATGCTTCGTAGATTTGTAACCGACATATAAAATAAATGCTTACTGTAAATATTGTTAGTATTAAAAACAAATTTAGTAATTGACTAATTTGTAAATACATAAATTTTGCCTACCTATTTCCTATTTCGTGGTTAAAGAACTTAAATAGAATATACACGATTGTACAAAAATTATCAATCTTTTTTGAAAAATGAGAATTAAATTCTTTGCAAGAGACTTCATTATTAGTGGTTTACTGTTTTAATGGAAATATATCTATTCATGACATTACCCACGCATGTCATGAGTAATCAGTATTTCATCATGCATTTTTCACTTTGTTATTGGACAATCCATTTCGAGGTTTGATTAAATATCATAGCTCTCTTATTAGAACTTTAATAACAACTCTGTATGAATTTGTTCCAATAGTTTGAAGTAGTATTAAAACTGATGACAATGAAATGGTGTTGTCTAAATCTCTTTGGGATTAGCGAATTTGGCTTTTCAATCTTCAAGGCCTTCGGAGAATTGGTTGATATATATTGAGACGCCTCCAGAATTAATCTCACTTGCAGGTCAAAATAAAACTGAAACAGAGGTCCGAAATACAGTTCCTATCAACGAATGAAACAATTATGTTAAACAATATTTTGTATGTATCAAATACAACAACACTTCGATCCGACAATGGCACAGAATTTAAGCACTAATTTCGTTAATTTTTAGAAAGCAAACTGAATTGTTCGTCAGCTTACCGCACCCTACACCCCTCTACAGAATGGTGTCAGAGCAACTAAATAGAACACTGGTTAAAACGTCCACTGAACACTGGTTAAAACGTACAGAACGATGATACTATTTCCAGCATTTATGAATCATTATGGGCTGAAGTAGTCAATAATGTCGCTTATCTACGTAATAGATCTCCAACAAAACATTGAATAATTCTACACCATATGAGTATGATATCGCATGTTGAATATTTCAATGGAGATCGGGTTTCATACCTGTAAACCTTGTCTTTACCGAAAAGATTTAGTTTACCAGAATTAAATAGAATATTTTCAATTGCAATATAAAGTAGCAATACGAATATGTCTGTCTGTTTCTGGATGGCAAGCGGTCACTGATTTGAAACATAGCATAGTTATTGATGAATTATTTTCCTGAAGAATACGTATAAATCATCTGCATATTAGCAGTGATCTAAATATTTACAATCAATTATCATTTCACAAATTGCGTTGGAAAAAAGTATGACTGAAAGGGGTAAAATGCCGGACGAATCGACGATATGCGCCATTTATACATATATGAAATTAACGATTTTCCTATAATGATTTAACAAAATTATATATACTCGGTTCTACTTTCCTTTTTCTAATATTGTCCAAAATAGCATGTGAACCAATTCCGTCTAATGCTTTTTCAATGTCAATAGAGGGAATTGAAACATGATTGAGATGGCAGAGCGATAAATTTTTCAAGAATTTTGCTAATACTGGGTAATAATGGGATATGACGAAAATCTAGCTACTAAATTTCACTCTTATGTGATATGGAAATATTAGCAGCAGTTCTAATTGCTTTCCTAATTAAGTATGCCTCTTTATGATATTTAGGGATTGTGGTCGATTTTGTACCTCAGTATCAAACGTTAAGATAATTTAGACGAATCTGCGAAGTCAAGTAAATATTTTGAACATAATGTGATTTGTGAATATCACTGTTACGTATCATGTTGATGATAATTTAAAACTGGTCACTGCTCTAACAAATTCCATGTTATCATAGGTAGTAAAGTTGTTGAACAAAAGGAAACATTGACATGAGTTAAAGCACCATGGGTAGATATATGTGTTGGTTGTACAACATGAAGTACATATAAATTGAAGGATAGTATAAATAATAACTATATGTCCATTATAGTTATTGCTAGGTTGACTTTTTGGTTGGTCATAAATTGTTATTGATGAGCTGGAGGGTACAGTTATATGAGTTTCAGTGGAAATAAAACTAGTAGAAGATTTTAGACGAGTACTTTTTTAGTCTTATCTATGTTGGGCAATGAAGCTGATCCCTTCTCCCTGTCTATTGTGGGTTTATTTTCAAATTTATTTTTACCTTTTGTTATATCTAATTTCCTAATTTCATATTTACAACAGAACATTCTCTGTTTTAATCTTAATAATTTATTTTTGTTGCAAATAATGTGGGCAATTTCTGTTTGATTCTGGATGGCTTTCAGTACAATTAGCACATACAATTCTAAAGCAATCAGTAGTTGAGTGTGGTAATGGTTATATATCACAAAGGTTTTGGGATTGACAAAACCATTTCTGTATGTCCTAACGTTGTCATTTTTGACACCTCAAAGGATTGGAGAAGTAGGTCTTAATTTTGACTTTATAGCAAGCAACATCAATAACTATCGATAATTATATAAATGAAAAATCAATAACATACATTTAGCTTTCCCGATTCAGTATGTTGGCATTTCTTTTTTGTCTTTTTTTTTGATTATTTATATACTGAAACCACACCCTGTGGCTTTATTTCCTTTACAATTTCTTTTTCTGACATATCTATGAGACATGGAGCATATCAAATAAATATGGTTCGAAATCAAATAAATTTAACAGCAACTATTTGATTTCGAACCAGCAACAGAAGGTGACCATCTCTTAATTTATTAATAGAATCGACTAACGTTGAAATTTAATGTAGGCCTTTGTGAATAATAAAAGGCCTAATTTTATGTTAATTAGTACCCTTCTGACAATATTATTAAATATTTTGGACCATTAAGTTTTTGATTGAAGTAGATTTGGGAAATTGTCCATAAAATCTGCAAACCTATTGGCATTCCTATTAAGTGGCCTTGGGGCCATCCTCCAGCTTTTGCTGATTTTCAGTAGTTTTTATATTTATCAATTAAATTCAAGAGACATTTATTTAAAATAAACTCGTGAATATTATAATGTTTTATTGTTTTTGTCCTTTTCACAACAGAAAAGATAATATACTGATCGCAGTCACAAATACGTCAGATAGTAACAAATGATAATAGATGACTAATGTGGATTCAATAGAAAGTTATATTTCTAACGTAAATGCATATTAAGCAAATCTGAGGAAACAAGTTCCCCGTTAGCCCTATCGGAATAAAATTTCGTTAATTTTAAAATATTTTTCTTTTTAGGAGAAAAATGTCAAAGCTAGAATCGGTAATAAAATACCTAGATTATATATTTACATATATAATATATCCACTCCAGAAATCTATAATGGGTTACTGAAAAAAGTAAATATTTTAAACAAGTTTTCCCCGGTTTGGTATTTTGTTTATTTTGGAATGAAAAAGTTGGTATATTTATTTTGTAGTCCTTCTTTCTTAATAATATTTGAATTCTTATAGAATTAATTAATTTATTTATTAAAAAAGTATAAGCAATATTCTTAATAACAAAATAAATTTATATATTAAATAATAAATTATTATATAAAATTTTTTTCAAAATGGCAAAAAATAAAAAGGTATTATTTTAATTGGAAGATAGTCTTAATCCAAGAGGGTAAATAGATCCAAGTCCTAGCTAGAAGACATAGTACCTGAAACAACTTCCAATCCATAGAATAAATGAGGCAAAAGCAAGTGTATATTTAATTTGACAAAGTAAATATACATTATTGGAATAAATTCGTCGTTATATAGCAATGAATTTACCAGGAAGATCTTTTACATACATTATAAATAGAAGATGTCCAAGAACAGATCATTGAGGGACACCAGAACATATTGGAAGTGTCATGTAGTAAATACCATTAACATCTATTAATTGATTTCTTCCGGATAGGTTGCAACTAATAAGCGTAAAAGCTTATCTAGAAGAGTTGAAAAAAATCCATAATTTCTTAATCATTATAAAATGAGTTGGCTCGGATATCGATGTTCATCTTTTGATATACTGAACCGATTTTGTTGGTTTTAAATAGGAAACTTTCCAACTATAGCAATTACTAAGGCCAAATTTCATTGAGCTCTGTTAATTTTTGTGGATGTGAGCGTACCAACAACAGACAGATAGCCAGAAAGGCGTACAGACAAAACTAATTTGACTCAGATTTTAATTTGATGCAAGAATATCTATTCATTATGGGTTCTGAGTTGAAACAAAGTTAATATACCTTCTACACCATTCGTGGTGGTGGGTATAAAAAAAAACAAAACCATATATAAGTATAATCAAATCGAATTGTAACACTTTTGTGTGAGAGAGAAACTTGTGAATATATAAAATCTTCATCCACATCATAGCGAATTAAAGAATAAGAGAGTAGTGTTCTGACCTCGGATGGAGGCAAATTGCGAAAAATAGAGAAGATTTTTGATCGAAGACAAAAATAGATTTTTAAGAATATGATTTACAATTTTAGAAACAGTAAAATCGAAATAGGTCTTTAGTCATCTAAAAAATTTACACTTACAGGCTAAGGGATTGGCAAAACTCTGACTTTTTTCAAATCATTGTGGAAAATTCATAATGTTAAATATAATTGATGTAAAATAATAAAAACCTAGAAATATAAGGAAATTAATTTTAAGGAAAATAATTGGAATACCATCAGTTTCAACAGATTTAGATTTGACTTTACATAGTTATACAAGTGCCTGTAATGTCATTAAATCTAAAAAATCATCGGTAAACACACTCAATAAGGAAGATAATTTATCAGTTAAAAAATAGAACAAGAATCCAATCCAGAAAATAATATTGCAATATTTTTTTCCTCACCCTAGGTATAACATTTGTAGCATTATTCCTATAACTGCAATATATCTTACAATCTTCATTAGATCTAGAAACACGTTAAGCAGACTATGGAAAATCTCTCAAGGACATAGCAAACGTTATACGAGTATCATTCATCCACTTATTAACATTACTAGGAATAGCTATTCGCACTAAAGGAACAAATTAAAATAAAGAAGTAATAAGCCAATTTAACAAACTACATTAAAAATTTATATCACTGGAGGAGAAAAGTAACGCAGCATTAAACTTATTAAGAAGTAAACCTTCTCCCAATCAGTGTTATTAAATCTCTATATTCAAAGTATATTGGAATTGTGAAAACTGAGTTTCCTAAAGTTATAACATTAGAATTAAAAATTTCAACAATTAAGATCACAGGCTCAGCCAATTTAAAAGCAATTCTACCTTTTTTTTAAACAGATAAATACCTACACCTCCTCCACGGGAAAGAAATTTATTTTTTCTCAACAAATTTTAAACAGGCATTGCTAGAGATAAAGATGAAATTACCGGTTTCAACCACATTTCAGTGAGCAACCTTCAAAGAATTAAAACTGTGCCCAGGACTATAAAAATAAGAGCTACTACTGACTATAGGGCCAATGTTACTTTTATTTTTTTTTGACATAGTTGAAAACGTTTAGTTTTAGCATTGAATACCAAATGTAAAGATATATTCTACTAGTAAAGTTATAGATTTTTACTTATAATATTTTTTTAAAAGAAATATTAAAAAATGTAAAAAATGGAAGTCAAAAAGTTGATTATGTAGTATGTATTTCAAAGTTTAAGTATAAAAACAGCAACAAAACCTCAGCTACAACAGTAACAACTAAAGTCAGTATCAAATGTAAATTTCAAGCCAAATAGTTCACTCAATATTAAAGAAATTATATTGTTTTCCAATATATTATAGTTAAGCACGGTATATTTCAACACAAAACTAGCAAACTGAGTTAATTTAAGTTAAAATTTAGTGTTTATTTAATAATTTAATAATAACAATATCATTAAATAAATTCGATAAGAATAAATATATTATTAAGAAATTCGGATTCCAAAATTCCAATCCGGGAAATCTTGTTTAAGAACTCATATTTTTCAGCAAATTGTATATCCTACCGTTTGGCCCATTACTGATTTGTGTAGTGGTTAGTTAATAAATGTAACTTTATAATCAGGGAATATTTTTGTTATTATTTTTCTTCTAAAAAAGCTTAAGAAAAATATTTGAAAATTAATGAAATTTCGATAAGACCGGATTCGGATTCGCTCATATGCATTTATGTTAGAAATTATTTCAGAATTGAAAAAAAATTTTAAAAATTTCATTTTTTCTACATTTCTTTTTCAAGTACTTTTTATTGAATCCTCATACATTATTTTTGCACAAAAATTATTTAGAATTTTGTACAGATTTTTTTATTTTTGTTGGCTCAAAATAGAGTTCAAAAAACAAAAACAGTTTAAAAGTTAGTAAAAATATGACTTTTGTCCAAATGTCTCTTAAACTATAAGTGATATCCGACAAATGTGAGCTTTTTTGTAGAGAACTATAAGACTTTATGTATATAAAATAGTTTTTGTTAAAAAGTCGTCATACCCGAGGTGAAATGGTTTAGAGATCCACATCCCGACCTCAGAACCCATGAGAAACATGACTTCATTCAGTTCTTCTTGCCGGAGTAACAGATCTCAGCTTTTGTAAAATACTTAGATAATCCTCTGTACGCATTATACTTACTATTCCAGCGTCATTTGGCGTTATGCATCTGTGAACCAATTTTAACAGTTTCTTGCAAAATAAATGAGAGTCGGGCCAATATAAATGAAAAACTTGCTTCTGTGAAACTAATTTCGACCCATTGTCAAATATAATTTTCCTGTTTACATATTTTTATTGACAAAACAGGATTTTTCTTTTTCATATTCCAATATTCTTATCTCATTTGTAACTTTTCATCTATACTTATTATTGAAAGAATATTAAAAAACGAGATAAATTGTTACAGATATTTTCAAATAGTTACAATAGTTTTTTTTTCTATTGTATATGATACACAATTTTCTGATAAAGTGTATCTGGTATTTGAAACATACACCATTTACGTACATATATTTATAATTATAAATTGATAAAGATAATTTAAAACTTACCGTCAACTTTAGCATGCATGTTGTTCAAACTTTTAGTACACCAATTAATAAATTCCGACTCATAATCCTCTCCTTTATTCGAAGTATTGTTGTTTTTAGGTACAAATTTCTTATTTTCATGATTACTATTATCAGACTTTTGGGATTTTGGTTGTTTGCTACTTGCTGTATTATTTGACGATTTCTTTTGGTTATTAATTCCAATGTTAGGTATTGGTGAGGATGCGGAATTTTGTACAGTGGGAATAGTTTGATTCTTTTTTACATTTTTATTTGACGACTGTTGATTTGAAGAAGATGATGGATTCTGATGGCCAGCAGCTGATGGTTTTTGGGATGAAGTTGATGACTGAGAGACAACAGTTGCTGCAGTTAAGTTGTTGTTCGCATTACAGCTACTTGATAATCCAACAGAACCTGTAGGTTTATTATTCAACTTTAGAGGATCCTCCCAAAATCCACTGGTGTGAGCTGTAGTTCCCCATATTTTGTTTCCACTCCAAATACTTGAAATATTGGAGGAATTATTGGTGGATGGCACAACATGACTTGCAGAGCTAAATGTAATTAAATTATGCGTTTCTTGCTCTTTGCGTTTCTGTAATTCCATTTGTTCGTGAACCAAACGTTTAGCTTCCTCGGCTTGGATTTCGGCAAAACTCTTGACTGGTACAGGGGCAGCATTCCACTTCAATACTGTATCTTGCGTTTCAGCGGCAGCAGCCAGAGCTCGCATTTGCTTTTCTTGCATTTCTAATTGACGTTGCTGGTCAGCACGACGTTCTCGCCGTTCGGCCTTTTGAATTTCAGCCAAACCAGGACCTTGTGATTTTGTTGCCATCGTTTGTGTAGACCACGGAGCCACGGAAGACGGAATGCGAACATGTTCCTTAGATTTTTGATTATTACCCACATTATTGCCTGCAAAAGGTGATGTTAATGAACCTTAAAATGAGTAAAACATAATTCTTCAACATTTGCATGATACAGATTCACAGAAAATCTAATTTAAAGTTCAAAAATTCCTAATTATTAAATTGTTTTACACTGCAAATGTATGTATTGTACTGTACTCGTTAAAAACATGTTTTGTATTCATATACACTGATATATGAATATGAAAACTTGACGAGAAAAAATTATATGGGTAAATATTTTAATTAAATCTACAAAGACTTTATTTAAAATATTGTAAACTAAAAACTTTATTTGTATTTAGTTACATTTTTAACTTAAGTTTATCAGTCTCTCTCTAGAACATTGTTAATAATTGGTGGATGATCCATTGTTGTGGATTACCTCGAAAATAATACTTGGTATCGATTTTACAAATTTTTTAAGATGATCGAAATCAATGTCTTCCCTGTTTTAGCCCTGTTAAAGTCATTATGCTTTTGATTTGGACATTATTTGAATAAACTTTACCGGTCATGAAACCCCACAATTTCTCCATTAACTTTAAGCAAGACTTCAATCAGTTATACCAACAGAGGTATGCTGTATTCGTTAATTTACACTATTTTGAAACACTAATTTTTTCATCCATTAAAGAGAGAAGAACATCTTCCAAAATATTCGTGTCAACTGCAGAAAATGCTACCCAAACCACCGCCGAAATCACGTTTTAACATTTGATGTGCAAATATCGTGCCAATAACATGAGTAAGAGTCAGTAGTACTGTCTATTTTTTCATCAGAAAAATGAATCAAATAATAAAATCATAATTTATAGTTAATAAAAACATTAAAAACTTTATATTTTAAGTCGCTTTTTTGGAGATGATTCTGAAACTTCGGAAGTATTTGAAGAAGAATTGAATATCGATTTGGAGAAGAACATGTTCCTAGTGCGTCCCGGGGTCGGGAAGTGGATCTCCAAAGTTGGTAACTCGGCTATGACGACTTTTCAAACTTTTCGACTCACCAAACTTTTCTACCAAAATACGCTTACATGTGAGATATATCCCTTATAATTTAAGAGATATAATACCTACATAAAATTTTGACCCATTTTTGGATATTTTTTTGTTCTTAATTTTTTAGACTTGGTGGGCTCTATTCGAAAGAAAAAAATGAAGAGCATAAGTTCCTAGTTCTTTTCAGGGACTTCAAAAAAACTAAAGAAAAATATTTGAAAATTAACGAAATTCTAATAAGGGGAACTGTTTTCTCTAATGGATTTGCTTTATATACATTACTGTTAGAAATACTTTCAGAAAAATTGTATTATCCAAAAGAATATAGTTGATTTTAAAGTGAAGAAATTTAACGCCTTGAAAATTTTTAGGAAAAAAATTCTTTGTTTTTATTTTCCATTTAAAAATAGTATATATTTTTAACTTTGGCTCAATCCAAGCCGATAATATCCGTGGAATTAGATCTGGTTTGAAGCAGATCGGTGCACAAGCGTACATGAATGATCCCTCTTTGGCGGGCTTGTCTGGTAAAACCATACATGAACTCATCAAACAGATCGAATCTGAAATTGATCTCTTGAATTTAAAAATTGGTTACAACCAAAACACTGCAACCCCCTTGTCTTTAGTAGGCCTCCGTATTGTCACTTTTACTTTGCATTTCTTACATGACACTCTCCACCTGTATAGATTTAAATAAATTTACATCCTCAACTGATTGAAATAGTCCTCTATTTTGTATTTTAATAAATCATACATCGAGTGGTCTATAAGAATGAAATAGCAACGTATATGCGAGAATTATGCATTTTAAAGAGATATTTGAAAGTGGAGGTTGTATGGGATAAAAAATTTGTTACATTATGAAAGAACATTACAAAACTTTTTTTTTGCCAAATTTCGTTAAAATCATTTTATATTTTCAAATTTTATGGGAAAAAATTCGCCCTTTAACCAAAATAATACTACGTGCCAAATTTGATTGAGATAACATAGCAACTGCGACCTGTACTTTGATAAAATGCTTACATCGACTGACAAATAAGCTCAAACAAAACATGGTTGTAAGACGAATGGTTTTCTTTAAATAGTAGTAGCACAAACGCATAACACTCTTAATGTTGAACATATTTACAATAAATATTTACTATTTATATTTAATGTTTGGTTAGTTCCATAAAATTCTAAATTTTCTGTTGGCAGTTCAAAGTGTTCTAATTTTGATTTTATCAATGTGTTTGGTAAAAAGACGAGTTTATTTTTGGGCGAATTTGGCAAAGATTGAGCTATTTCTCATTTGATGCGACTGATTGTTATTTCTTATCTTAAACCCCACAATGTACATATATATTCCTTAATTAAATCAAAATCTTAGTTGATTTAGCTATGTCTGTTAATGGAATGCTCAAATGAACAATAATTTATACAGCTCAATGAAATTTTGCATAAGTCATAGCAAATATTTAGAAGTTCCTTAGAAGTCTCCTATTTGAAGGTCTCATTTAGAGAGACTGCACAGAGTTGTGGACTATGAAACTCGATGATACACCTTTCTTTTTGGTGTGGTCTTTTCTGAGAATGTTGTATCCCTTGCAACTATGTAGACATGATTTGCTTGTTAATTTAAAGACTATTGTTTTAACTCATAAATAGGGTTATTTCATCTACTTTACCCCAGAGACCATTACAGTTAAACTGCCATATGGATATCACCTAAGTTATTAGGAATATCATTGGTGTAAGCGGTGACCAATGTGATTTTATCGGATATTATGAATATGTTGATAACGCAGATCCTGGTTATTGATGTTGGCAGTAGGGCGCAAGTACCGATCACTTCCAATACTTATTCAATTCGAAACTGCTCAAGTGACACCCATAGAAATATGTTTTCGACAGACCGTGGAGAGTCATTACAGTGCCGGAAATTGTTTCGTGAAAAAGGCATACCTGTTCATGTTATTGTAATAATAGTCCTTTGCCGAAGAATTTGGGGTCATTTCGGCGCGAAGGACGATTGTCGTGGGAATGATTTGTGAAATTTAATTAGTTGTGCTTCGTAATACAAAATGTTTGGAGTAATGGACATTTTTATCACTAAGAAAAAAACCTGTAATAATGCTATATTCTCTATTCCTAATCTTCAAAACCCTCCATTATAAGAGCGTGTGAAGTAAATACATTGTTTCGTACATAGACAATGTATTAATTGAATATACACTTATTAGCACATAAAATACATAAGTAAGATTAGGAATGTCAGAGCTACATCCAACGCGATATTAAAATTCACAAATGTACATATCTCCCCTAGTCTCAACAACTATTGAGAATTTCTCATATCTATCTCTATATATTAATAGGAAAATTGGTTACATACAAAATTTCAATGAAATTGGACAGTATTAATATCTTTATAAGCCAAAAATCCTTTTTAGGGAAGGAAACTTACATGGGAGCTTTACCCACCCAATTAATGGAACTTTTTTATTCAAATTTGATTGTGTCGAATTTTAGAAATATTATTTTAAGAAATTTTATTTCTTTTTAGGTTTTTTTTTTCAACAGCCATTTTTCTACATACAGAACAATAACATATAATATACTTAAAATGTTTACATGGACAGTCAGACTGGCAGGTATTGTATACTCCAATAAAATAATTGGCCGGCAACAAGATATATTTATCTTTTTAGTACTAAAATTGTTTTTTTTTAATATTCAGCAACATTTAAAAGGCATTTTAATGTTTTTCTTTAATATCATAAATTAAAAATAATATGCTTTGAACAACGCTTTTGTTAAAAGGTAGTTAGTAATCTTTTAAAATATATAAATTTAAAGATAGATTGAAACTTTGAAATGAAGATCTTCCGTTGGTTTCTTGAATGGTTAAAAATATTTTAAACTTTTAGTACTATTTCAATTTACCTATTAATTTCACAAATCTTTTTTAATCACAAAAATAAAAACAAAGAGTGTCAGTAGTTTTGATGAGAAATAAAAAAATACAGTTGTAAATAAATATGATGTGTACAGATACAATAATTTTTTAAGAAACAATTTCTGCTTTTTACCTTCCACTTTTAAAATTGGAAATTATGTCCACATTTTTTTGGACTTTTCACAATCTTCTTTCGTTGTTTTTGTTGTGATGTTCTTCCTAATTTTAATTTACATCGCAATTTGCTTATGTTTTTGAAAGTCATTAAAAATTATTGTCCTTTTTACCTTCGGTCGAAATTTTCTTTTTCTTATTTATCTAGGAATCCACAACTTATTACTTCTAGAATTAGAAACTCTATTATGTGCAATCGGAATCCACAACTTATTGTTAAAAGAGAGAGACAGAATTTAATTTATTGTTGCTACTATTGGGAATTGTTTAAAGTCATTAAAAATTATTGTCCTGTTTACCTTCGGTCGAAATTAACTTTTTCTTATTTATCTAGGAATCCACAACTTATTACTTCTAGAATTAGAAACTCTATTATGTGCAATCGGAATCCACAACTTATTGTTAAAAGAGAGAGACAGAATTTAAGTTATTTTATTATTCAGGTTTACCATATAAATGTTTTTGGCCTTAGTAGGCTTTTTTATATTATTGTGAAATAAATTAATAATAAAAGTAAAACTAAATAAACACCAAATAAATGAAATAAGTTAAATTTGGTGCAAATGTTAAAAGGGTTGGTACATTTAACTTCTAAAAGGCAAACCATTTGAGGAAAAAGTTTTTTTGCCACCATTGCTATTGTGTACAAAAATATATAATATAAAAATATATCCCCATACCGAAGAAATATCAAAAATAAAATCATCCACAGGATGGTTGAACGATGTAGCAATGTGAATTTTTGAAAAAAAAGTTTATATATTTGTTGCTTCTGTATAATTACTACTTTTAATAAATTAATAAATAAATTTAAAAAACAGATATGAAATTCTTAGGGTAAAGCCAAATTATTTTTTTTTTTGCAAAATTTCAAAATAAGTTTAGTTGCTTTTGTCGGTCAAGCCTATTTGAATATTTTTGTCGTCTTATATTTGTTAACAAGTATAGCAACAAAATATGTAAAAAATAGATAGTAAGAGATGATTTTAAACAAATACTTACTGTTGTTAGTATTATTACAGGTATTATTGCTGGTACTCATCAATGCTTTTCGCCTTTGAGCTTGTATTTGTTGTTGTCGCTTTTCTTCTTCTTGAATTTGTCGTCGTTTTTCTTCTTCAGCTTGTACAAGACGCCGCTTCTCTTCTTCCATCTGTTGACGCTTACGTTCTTCTTTTTGACGCCGCTTTTCTTCGTTTTGCTCACGTCGACGATCTTCCTCAGTTTTCTTTGATATCTCTTCCACATTTTCCATTTTCGCTTTACTCGATAAGGTTTTTCCAATGGCGACATTGTTATTGTTGTTAGTGCAATTTCGCTTATTGTTGCTGTTATTGTTTTGTTGAGGTTTTTCAGCCACCCTTTCTTCATGTTTATTATCGTTTGTGGAGGAAGTTTTTGTGACCACATCAGTTGATTTTTGAATATCATTTGCCTGATTTTGTACATCTTCCTGTTTATCTTCTTCAGATTGTTGATTCCGTTGTTGATGTTCTTTGTTTACGTGTTTGTTTGTATGTTGCTGTTGATCATCAGAATGTTTTTCAGAGTCTTTTAATGTGCTGTCATGTTCAAAAGTTTGATTTTGTTGCAACATTTGGTGCTGTAATTGTTGTTCGTGTTGTTTTTGTTGTACTTGAACATGTTCTAATGTGGAAACATCCCACATTGATGCCGGTAAAGGTTTTGGCGAACTTATTATACTACCACCACCATGTTGTTCTCTATTTAAATTTATCGACGGTATTCCAACTAGTGGACCATTCAGCCATTGGTTGTTTACACCAGTCGCTTGTTGAGAGCTTATAATTAAAGGATGTTGTTGGGTTGAATGTGAACCTGATTGATTGGCAGTTAATGAATTCATCCACATTTGCATCATAGGACTTTGTGGTGCGTTATTAGATTGATTTGCCATCGATGATGTACCTGTGGTAAATAATGGTTGATCATTTATATAGTCCTGGGCATGGGAACTTGGAGATGCAACAACGCCGCTATTGGCTCTTACACCTGAATCAGAACCATTATTTAAAAACATACGTAAGCTGAATTCATTCAGTAAATCATTGCTGTTCATATCAGAACCGGATCTTTTAGTTTTTAAAATAAATTCCTCAGGATTTACATACGTATTAGATGAGGACGAGTGGTGGTTAGAGTGCTGTTGATTCTGAGGTGTTGGTGTCTGAGGATGTGGTTGGCTCTGGTTATTAAATAATTGCTCCTTTTTAGTGCATTCAGCTATAGTATCATATAGTTGTGTGCCAGCTGTAGGATTTAAAGCCGCTAAAGAATTACTTAGACCTGTTAAATTAGTCAGATATTCTGGTAGAACCATTCTTTGTAGTTTTTGCCTAACCAAAGCATCTTGTTCAGCGGCGGTTAGTTGTCGAAAACAGTCGTTTTTGGATAGTTCGTTTACAATTTCAATTTCTTGATTGTGTATAAAACGATTTTGTAACGTTTGAAAATGCATATTTAAAACTTGTGATATATCTACGGAATTAATTAAACTCTTTAAAGCATTACTTAAGGAATCAGCAGCAGCAGTTACATTACCTTTAAGCTTTTCATGTTGTTGGTGCTGTTGGTGTTCATTAAGAGTTTTTATAACAAAGTCTGTTGCTTGTGCCGAGGATTGAGTAGATATAACGGGTGCTAGTGGAGGCGTCAACGCTGTTGGATTTAAGTCTATAGGTATCAAATGGCTATGACTAAAAGGCATTTGACCATTACAAATCTTAATTAATTCCCCCAATGGTCTAAAGCGTACATCACAAACTCGGCGCACGAAAAGGTTTTCATTAAAATAACCAGCCCGATACCATTCGGTCATTTCCAATGCTGAAAAAGGACCCTGTACTTTGGATTGGGGATCTCGATAAAACCACAAATCCGCGGGAGCTGAGGAAGCCATAGGATGTGGTGTGGGTTGAGTAGGTTGTAAACCAATACCAACAGCTGCCATTTGCTGTTGCTGTTGCTGCAACTGATGTAAAGCTACAATACTATGGGAGTGATCCACCATTATACCGCTCATATTATACATAGATATATTTGGTGGACTTGTTGGTCCTGCCACACCTCCCAATGATGGTGAAACCGTTGTTGGGTGATTTGTGTTCTGCGGTTCTGATGAAAAAACGTGATGAGTATTTTTTTTATTTCCGTCCGACAACATTGACAATTTTATTTGATCCTCCTTGTTTTCTTCATCCCTAATCAATTTTTCTATCATATCATCGGTGACTTTCATCGTTCGTTCAGCGTAATCACCTGCACTAATGGATAAGTTCTCCTCATCACTTTTGGCTACCTTGGAATAAGTTTGGGAACTTATTGTTTCTTTAACATCCTCATTTTCGGAAGAAATATTTTCGGTATTATCTTCAAATGCAGCGTCTGTTGGTGAGTTATTATTTTCTGTACAATTTTTGTTTATCTTAGACTTCATTTCAATTGAATTGAGGCTACCATCATTTGTTGGCGACGGTGAATGCAATGATGAAGCCAAATTATTGTCATTTTCATTAAGAGTAGGACTTTCATGTGCTTTTCTTGGGTCATCGTCCCTATTACCGGCTGATTTTTCCTCAGCTTCTGTTGCCGCATTTTCTTCATCTTTTGGCTGCTGTTCTCTACCATCTTTTTCATCATCCATTGCTCCATGAAATGCGCCACTTGCGTCAAAAGTGCCACCAACTCCTGACGGATTTTCCATGGCCCATTCAGGCAGCGGCATTTCGTCGTTAATACTAACATCACTTGTTATATTTGATCCAACTGCTTGGTCGAGATTTGGCCAAATATTACCACTCGTCGTGTTTCTACTTGCGGAAGAAGACACAGACAAAGACCTCGCAACACCAATTGAACCTGTATGTTTACTGGAAGCAGTCGTATGACCTACACGTTCACATTGAGCAGTTGATATGGTGGAATTCGATCGTAGCATCACTATACCAGCTCCTGATACAGCGGGAGATCCAGAACTAGCCGTAATTCCCGAATTATCATTACAACTTGTTAGTTCGTCATCCCTCCAACTTGTGGATCTTCCCCAACGTGTATGTGAGTTTTGAAAACTTGAATTCATTCTCCAACCGCCTTCCGCTGAAAACGTGGGCGGATTTGCGGATTCACCACTGGAGCCATCTTCATTACGGCTTCTTCTCCAATTTTCCAAATTTTTCGGATGATTACTGAATTCTCTGCGTGGACTCGATACCGGAGTACTTCCGTTCCAAGAATCAACGTTCAAAGTCCCACCAACAACAGTTGAAGGACCAGGTACATTTGAATCGCCTGCAGGGCCACCGTTTCGTTCAACCCATGACCGATCAGCCTAAAATATAAATACATATACTTTTATGATATCTATAAAAAAATTTGTTTTCTATAAATGATACACCTTAAATTAAAACATTTAAATTACCGTAATTTTTTTAAATACCATAATAAGCGTATAGCAACCATTTTTTATTAACTATAATATTTGGGAAATACGTTAAAAATTATAAATAAATTAAAAGTATAAATTTGTCAAATATCTTTTATATTGAGGTTAAAATAAAGAAAGGGAGTGTGTGAAAAGTTTCTTCATTTAATAAATGAAGTACCATAGACCACCACAAATTGTCTACGAGAAACAAATAAAAATTTATAAATGAACAATTTGAATCGTTCATGCAAATACAACAACATTTGATGAAACAAATAATGCAACTGGCGGCACAAGAGCAGAACTCAGTCAAAAATACTACAAACGCTAGTAAAGCATTATTGAATCTTTGACTCTTTAAAAGAGTAGTTTTGAACTACATCCAACAATTTAAAAATTACACAGAGATGAAAGGAATTTCAAACAACAAAGAATACTGTAAAAAACTTTTATAAAATCGATGGGAGCACATTTTTTAAATGGCAGCAGAATGTCTAATTAGGCAGCATTAATTTTTATCAAAATACCGAACAGAGGACAATTCATTGCCGAATTTACGAGCTACCATCGGAAATTGTAAATTTGTATCGACATGCACATGCAGGGCATCAGTAGATGAAATCTTTTTTACGGGCACAATTTATACTTGGAACTAGTGATAACAATATACCGAAACAGTCCTTCAATCAAGTTGGGACAAATTTGAGAATGTTTTGGCAAGAGCAATTGCAATTTAGGCGGCAAATGTTGATTCAAAAGGAATGAAACTTCTATGTCCAATTTTTCATC
This sequence comes from Cochliomyia hominivorax, assembly GCA_004302925.2. Classification (NCBI taxonomy): domain Eukaryota; kingdom Metazoa; phylum Arthropoda; class Insecta; order Diptera; family Calliphoridae; genus Cochliomyia; species Cochliomyia hominivorax. The sequence continues at coordinate 3,540,444 of PYHX02000312.1, read as the reverse complement.
CAGAAAATTGGACATAGAAGTTTGCGATGCGTAGAAACAATCATTTTGCTGAGGAGTCTCACTTAAATAAGGACAAACTATGATGTAATGGTTGAAGCAAAAAAATCGCGTCGTTAAGGTTTGCATTGCAACGGTGAGCAATGAAAATACCTCACAGAAGAAGCATTCAACAAATCAAATACATCATGATAAAAATTATAGTGTTTATAGGCTGACGTTAACAAAACGACAACAATCCAAAAAATGTAGAACGATGGACTTTGTGTCAGCATATACGTTTAACAAGGTTCAATTAAATATAACAGCGATTCCCACTAATATTGCGTTTTGTTCGACTATGCAAGCAACTTTTATACGTGACGAAAAAAGTAAGGGCAGTATACAACTACTTAAACTACTAAATTATACAACAACTCAACTATACTATATAATTCTGTCATTCCGAGGATAGCTGGTTCTTCGCACTGTAAGGACCCAAAATTCAAGGCCAAGGCTTTCGCCCCCATCAAAAAACAAGATATTTTTCACCTCATGTTTACCCAATTAAGGTGAAACTCTTGCATGGACTGATGTGACCTTAGGAATTCTTCCGGACTGATCCATCACAGGGAGTGGTCGGTAGAATATGTTGTAACAGTTACAAGAACAACCTCGACAGCAGCAGCAACAACACCTTCAGCAGAATGACGATGTCCCGACACGGAATTTGTTCAACTGATCAATCTAGCGGGCATTAGTATGTCTGAGATCATACCACTTACCCATAATCGTTTCACTGGACCGCCCTAACAATTTTATAGTCTCTAAAACCAGAATTCATATGAACCAAAAGAAAGAAGACTGGAGCAGCTTCAGAAAATTACCAACCGCAGTTTTGATAATCTACCAATTCCCTCAAATGTACACACCGCCGAAAGAAAAATCCGCAAAACCTTCAATGCAGCGGTCGCTCGCTTCGTAACAGCTGGATGCGTGTCCGTAATGTGTCCACATTTCACTCCCAAAGCGACGAGACTCGTAGATGACTGTGATGTGATCCGTTACCAATCCCATCGACCCAAGAATCGCTATGCTGAACTATAAAGTCAGTAGTTTGGTAAATGAGCACAAGCGGAAGAAATGACTAGATCATCCCAACAACTGCAACCTAAACACTGGATAAAATAAATAGGGATCATCTCTCCTATCTCCCTCCAACCCAATGGAGGAGAATTTCGATTAAACCTATGAACTTACGATCCTAAAAAGAAATGCTTGTAACATTTAAACTGTTGAAAGCTTTTAACACTGTCAGTCATAAAGTTCTTTTCTAGCATATCTAACAGTCCTCTTGAGTGGACATCAGTCATTCGTAGAATTTCGTATTTGAAGTAAAAACACGGTTGAATAAAACAAAGAATTCCACAGGGAGGAATCCAGTCTCAACTCTTGATTAATTTCTTCCTCTCGAAACTCCCAGCGCCTCCACCTGGAGTTGACGTGATAACTTATGTGGACGACTGTATAATAACAAAATAGTTATTTACACCTCTTCAGCTTATGACGCTGCAATCACTCAAAAATTGCTAAGTAGAAATTAAGTCCTCAGAGCTCTAGCAGAAGAAATTGGGGTAAGGATGAAGAAACTTTATTAGCTACCTACAAAACGATTGGCAGATTAGACGAATACCAGTTAAAAAACATAATGGGGTGCTCAGTAAATAGTTTCTTCTTGGATGTCATCGGAGGAATACCTCATATATTGGACGCACAGTGTTCTTAAAGCACTTTTTTAAAATTCTGTAAAATATTGTCTAGATTCTGCCCTTAATTCTAAAAAATATATGTTATATAGCTATGTGAGTTCAATAAAAACTTATATTATAATTCATTATTAAACATATGGAATTCAAGAAGTATAAAGAATCAAATATATTAAATTAATTTTATAGATAAAACTAATATTCGAATAACGAGCTTTATTTTATTTTCACCACAAGTGGTGAGGGTATATTAAGTTTGTCATTCCGTGTGTAACGCCAAGGAATCATCTCAGACCCTAAAATGTATATATATTATTGCATCAAATCAAAAAATGAGTCGATTAAGCTATGCCCGTCTGTCTGTCTGTTGAAAACGTTCTAACGCCTAGAATAATTGTCCGAATTCAATGAAATTTGACCGCATCGTTTGTTATTATCCTGAGCAGTTTGCTATTTAAAACCAACAATCGGTAAATAAGCAAGGAAGTTATAGGCCGATATCTGAAACAACCTCAAACATCCGAAAAAGAACTATTTTAATAAATTTTAGCATACAATCGTACATGCTCCATCATCGTGCAAAATATCATCAAAATCTGATTAATAGGAAAAAGTTATAGGTTATGATATGCAAAATTTTGATACACCCCATTTGTGTGTCATAAGGGCCGCAATTTTTAAGATAATTTACTGAAATTTGTCACATATAGTTATTTTGATACAGTTCCCATATAAAGGCCTTTCCTAGAATATATAGCTTAAATTTGAACCAATTCTATTGGAATTTGACATAATTAATTTTTAACTATTTTAAATATTTTAATATTTTGATATATCTCCCATATAACGCCCATTCCCGGAAAACAGGTTTCAGCTTATAAAACAATTTTAACTATTTTACGATATGTTTCCCTTCCCGGAAAAGTTTTGAGCTAACAACAAGCATATTTTCTGTTTTTATACCCTCCACAAAACAAGTGGTGAAGAGAGAATATTAACTTTGTCATACTGTCGATTTTCGCCAATCTGTATGTCTGCACACATCCAAAAATTGACAGAGCTCAATGAAATTTGGCCTAGTAGAAAAAAGGCAGTTCAGTAGAAAAAAATTATAGACAAAATTGTAACTAATATTATGACTCATTAAGTGTTTCTGTATTTTATACTATATACATTAGTGAGTGTATGTGTGTATATGTATATCTACGGAACCTAACATATTAACTTCACACGAATTTGTGGTAGAGGGTATAGAAGATTCGGCATAGCCGAATATAGCATTTTTACTTGTTTTTAATTAATTTTATATTTTTATGATTTTTTTAGTTTTTTTTTTTTATAATTAATTGCATAGGGTGATAAACACGAATACCTGATAATAGAAAATGATGACCCGAACATAGAGGTATATAAATAATTCCAAATTAAGTAGGATCGACCTAAAAATAGTGTCTAAACATAAGAAAGTTAGAAAATATCATAAATTTCCTTTTAATGAAGGTTTATATAAGACCCCTTCCCGGGTCTTCCCACTTTAAATATTAAATTGGTTGATGAATTCGATTGTAAAATTTTATTTTGAATATAAATTTAAGGTTTTTTGGTTTATAAAACTTTGTTAAGCTTTTTTAATACGGCCGTTACTAGTTTGTCATTTAACATTAAGTCGGTCCCGCGGAATTTAACAGGATTACTGACCAGATTTTAAGGAATGTACCACAATTGTGCACGGGAGTACAATGCCAAATGCATTTTTAATTTGAGGGCTTGCTTAGGCAATATAAACGTTTTGATTTCCATCTCAACCGGAGCAAATGTTCGTTTTTTCAGGAAAAGCATTGACGTTTTAGGTCACAAATTTCTATCGAAATTTTCAGCAATTTTTTATATGTCAACACCGAGGACGGATGATTAATTTTGAAGGTTTTATACCAAACGAAACCCTTAAGAAATCCCTGAAAACCTACAACCATACCTTTTACAGGAACTTCATTATAAACATTTAGAACAGCATGTTCAATAATAATAAAATGTTCGGGGTATCAATTACGTTACGTTAGCTCGCACTTGTGAAGGAGAATATAAAAAATCGTTTAAAATTAAAAAAAAGTATATAATGAAGGAAGTAGAATTCTGGGAAAGGCATAATAAATACAATATTTGGCTTTGAAGGAAGTTATATGTGTGGAGAAAAGCTAGGGATGGACTGAATTCGAAGAATACTTGAAAGACTTTAAAATTTATAGAGAGAAGAATGATGGCATGGGGGTGTTATAATAGATGAAATTACGTATAAAAAAGTATTTGGATATACTAAAAAAATTGTTTACAATAAAGTGCAGAAAAAGTTGGATTGTTAAAGCGATTATACTTTCCAGAGGACAACGATTCCAACACCTCATTTGACCAGGAAGCTAAACCATTCCATGCCAGACTAGTTCAAAGTAACAACGTAAAAGAAATCATACAAAATACTAATAAAAATTGCAATGGGTGACAATAGATATTAGAAGAGTTACATAATTTTTGTGACTGAATTAACACAACTTTTGAGACTGAATTACTTCGTGCTTTTATTTTGTATAATAGACGAGTGGGTAAATATTTTAAGTTTTTTTTTAACTTGATGAAATTTATTAGCATTTTAGTTAATGTTTAATAAAAATTAGATGTGTAGCAAAAGTTTTATAACTCACTGTATATTAATAATAAAAAATAATCCTAATATACCACTCAAACAAAATAAAATATCCACATTAAAAAGCACATACCTTTCATACATTTATAAGAAAAATCATCATGAAATGATTCACAAAACAAACTATAACATTAAATAGTTTCAGATGCACTATAAAGTTTTACAACAAGTTACAAATACACCTTCATACACAAAATCGTTTTCCAAACGCAACTTAATATAAAAACTTAAATATTACCAATAAAGAGAAAATAATGATGAGTAATTAATAGAGCAATATAAAATGTTCAATTCAATAAAACAAATAACATAAATTTATATATCAAAAAGTGCAAATAGATCTTAATAACATTTGAAAAGGAATACATTTTTCATTTTTTTTTTACTTAAATTCATAGTAACATATTATAAGCTTATTAAAGCCGAACGGACATTAATGCAAGTTTTACAAAATAAACCATTATATCTTAGCGATACTGCAAATTACACAGATAAAAAAGAAATCACCATAAAATAAAATTTAAAGACTGAACCACACCGAAATGAATGCATAACACCAGATTCAAGAAATAACCATGCTGTTAAAAATTTAAGAAATATCTACAGAAAATACCAAGGACCATTTTCAGATAATAATGAAACAATTTTTTTAAGTTGGTAACGTATTGTAAACTCTTGATGCTCTTGCATAAAATAAATTTTCCAGAATTGGAGTTAATTTTGGAATTCATCATTGCTTATTTGTAAATCTACAAAACTCAAACAATTCAATTAAAGGATGACAACTGTAATCTGTAAGTCCTGTAGAAATAAAGCAAATTCCTTACATTTACAAATTCAACAAAGGACTCATGGTATATGGTGAACATGTAGATGGGAAAACAACTTCATAAGATGTTCAACCATTTTTGATAACATTGGTAATGATAATATGAATATAAATTCTTCTAGTAAAATAACAATCTTTTTTATAAGAATAATCTTAACTACTTTCCATAGCAATATCAAGCACAAATTCGTACGTTTGTAACCATACAAACCAACAAAAAACCATAAATTTGAAAGACCAAGCCATCAAGTTTTCTCAATAATTTAATGAGAATAAGGGGAAGTAAAAACTAAAACAAATGTGCATACAAATTTTAATTACCTTCATTGTAGAGGATCGTTGTTCTTCATCAAACATTCCATTAGGTCTTGGAAAAACCGGATGATAAATTGATTTGCCACGCATACGTCCTCTTTCCATACAGCCGACTCTACCACTTCCACGAGTGACTGTACTGAATCCAACTGGTGATCGTTGAAGCCAACCTGGTTTTTGCTAGAAAAATTATCAAAAAATATGATATTAATATGATATAAAATATGGATCATAAAAACTTGCTTTCTTTAATACTGAAACAATAACCCTCATATGTATATGAAAATGTCAGCAAAATAATGTATCGATTACGTTTGGCAACCGGACTTAAGTTGCGTTGTCAGCTTCCAAGATTATAGTATAGATGACAACTGGCAACTAAAGAGGTTGTCTTGTATATTTTTCGTAATTTTTTATTTAAAGAATTATGCTATATTTTTCTAAATATGAGAACTATATTTCAACAAGAATAGAAATCCAAACATAAGTCTTGGTGACCAGACTTTTATTGACAGATGTAAATGTCGAATGTCTTTTTTATGCCCTATGATTATTTCGTTTGTTTTTCTGTAGAAATAGTTTTTATTTTTTTGTTGTTCCTCTTCCTCGGTAATTTGGAAACAATCCATTGAGGAAATAATTTATGATCTATTAATTGCACTAAGTTCAACTGACATGAGTCACCACCAAATAAAAAAAGATTATTTCGTTTATCATCTTTGTTAATACTGTGTCATTCGTAAGGCGAACATATTCCTTAAAATTATATTTGTTATTAAAATAAATAAATATTTATTTATTTATTATTTTTTTATTTCACAATAATATAAAAATTCTTTTTTGACCAACAAAATTTACATTATAAATATAATAACTTGAAGAATAAAATAACTCAATACCCGAAACCAAATAGCTACCCAGTCAAAATATTAAAAAAAGAAGTAAAAAAATAATCCAATAGTACCAACAATTATTGAAAAACCCAATATAAAATTTCATGTAAATTTTTCTTATGTTAATTTTGGCACCTTTTTCGCAAATGAAATCAAATAAATAAAAAGGAGAAAATAAGTTTGCACGCTGTGTTTTAAATGAAAAATGAAATGGAAATAAATCTGTAGCTTCCAAACGGCTAGTCCGATTTTAATGAAATTTATAGTGATAGTAGAAGTGTAGTCGTGTTTAAGTTTTGAGTTTTGACTTTGTGGACGTAACGAGGGTAGGTCCACAGGGTCATAAAGTTGGTCATCACGGGTCATAAAAATATTTAATACGATCCAGGTTTGCTACTAAAAACTTATTAAAAGCCTCGTTGTATGGGTAGACTATCTCTTATAGTTTAAGAGATATGTAGCTTCAAAAGTTTAAAATTTTACAAAACTTTGCAAAGAAAAAATTTTAAATATCTTCATAGTATCAAAAGTTATAATCCTTTACATTTTTCAAAAATTTTCTATTTTTTCTTCAAGGCTACTTTATTGGTTTTTGCGTAATAGAAAGAAGTTTCAAATACTTAAATTTTGGGAGAGCCAGAGTTTCTCAAATTCAACCTATTTTTTACAATACTCCAATTTCTGGTTCAAATTTTAAATCGAAACGTTGGAATTTCAAAAGACTTTTAGTTTCTTCAAAGCCTGATATATTCTAAAATTTTTATAAATTTTTGCTCCCCGATGTCAGTCTGAATGATATAGCAAAAAATGTGAAAGAAACACATTTTTGGAAATTTTCGAAAGTTTCTTGAGAATTACGGGATTTCTTTTAGGAGAAACTAAAAAGTGTAAAATGTCAAAAGGTCTATCTATGTGCAAAATTTGAAGTTATAATTGCTCATATTTTTATAATTGAAAAGGTATTTTGACAAACTGTTTGTGGGATTTAAAACCTTAAATGTTCTATGCGGAATTGTGGTTGTGTCGGAATTCGGCTCATAGTTTAGAATATCATAAAAGTTTGTAATAATAAAAAATACTATTAATATGAACACATATTTTTTATATTTAGCTTAACAACATTTGCTTAACAACATTAACCTTGACGAATATAGTAACATTTATTAACAACTTTTAAGGACATTAACTTAACTTATTACCATTCCTTACCATAAATTCAGAGTATACATTTTGATACTTTGGATTTATAAATTTCTTACACAGTTTAGCAAATGAGTTGAAAATAGAAATTAAATTTTAAATTTTTAATGCATTTTTATTGGCTCTTTTCGAGAACTAAAATTCGTTAAGTTTTTTATGTTGAAATTCAATACTAAATAGGGTATAAAGTGAACTAATAAATATATTGCTATTTTTATTGTGTCAATGTAATTAACATCCTAAACAAATAACTTATTGAACACTTAGATTCAAAATTGTTAAAAGGGGGACGCAGGTAATGACGTAAGCTACACATTTTGATTTTTTAGTGTTCTTGGTCAATATCAAATGTTACTTAAAATTATTGGAATATTTGGAATTATACTTGGTAAATTAACAAGCGATATTGTGTTGATATATACTTTAATAATCCAGGCAAGGAACTGATTTATTATAAAGCCATTTTCTGCTATCAGCTTTTATTTGAATTCATATATATTCTCTATCTTGTCAATATACTATCAATATTCCTTAATCTCAGGAAAGGACATACAATAAATAAAGGACTATCACTGATTTTCTCCATTTGTATCTTATGAGAATAGATTAGAAGTTCAAAAGATGGAAAGAAAGTTTTATTATCAAAACAAATAATTCTTAACAGGAGACTTTTAGATTAGTCTGTAACAATATACTAGTGCGTAATTATATTGTTATAATAACATTGCTTTTTTAACATTAAGTTTAAAGTTTATATTGAATTGTATTTGTTATTGCTATATGTATCTACTGAATTTTATATATATCGTTGCAAACATTGAAAATATTATAAATTTTAACTTCATTCTATAAATATAAATTTTTAAAATATTTTTTTTTTTAAAGGACATATACAACACAATTCTACGTATAACATAACAATGAGAAAAATTCTAAAAAATTCTAAAAATTTATAATTTATTTTTTTTTTATTTTTGTCTCTTCTACTATCATACCAACAATAACTCATAATAAATTTGAAAACAACATTAACAAAACTTTAATATTCTTATGAATAGCATTTCAAAACACCTTCAATTAAAGATGTTTGAGATTGAAAGCCATGTATATCTTTCATTTCTCTCCCTTTGACTGTAACCTTAACATCATAAAATATTAAATAGAGACAAATTAAAAGTTCAAGAAGCAATGCATATTGGTAAACACTAAATATATGATTCGACTGAATATGCAGAACTTTTAAATTATAATTGTCTTGTTGCCGAAGAAAAAATTTGATTTTATTGTTTATATAACAAAAAAATACTTATAGAATATTTTTATATATGAAATATTTTTTATATTTTAATAAACAACAAATATTTCCCAAATTAAAATAATAAAAAATAAAACTTTTAATATCTTTTGATTATAGTAATAAAAATTCACATATAAATATTAAGTTATAGTTATATCATATACAACTTAAAGTCATAATGAATTTCTAAAGCACAAGTCCATTTCGTATTTTTTTTTTTCATAAAAACACTGACCTTATTGGGCATCAAAAACTTTGCTTAAGCCGTATATATTATATATTTAACTTATCTATTTGTATTGAAAGTTGCAACCTCATAAGAAATGATTTTGTATTTATATTAAAAAAAACTGATGTACAAACTTATCAAAATAGACTCTATTTTGTTGCTGTAGGAACTTTTTTAGGTACTAAAACATTATTACTTTTGTGGACTTTAACTGCAATTTGAATTATTATTTTTTTTGTTTTGTATTTTTCCCCAATTTTAACTCTGTCAATCATAAGTATGTAGTCAGATTTTCTGTTATTGGATCATTGTCCTTCCATTGCATAAGTCAACGGGAATTTAATATTGCTATTTCTAAGATTAAATCTAAACTTTAGGAATTGATCGAATTCCTATATTTGTTTTTTATAAAACCATTTTCCCCTACATTCATATATAATATTGACAAACTATGTTAATACCTTACTGCCGTTGGACATCCGTTAAGATAATTCTTGATTTGTTAATAAACTTTGACAGTAAAATTTTACAAGTTTGGAGATCTGGACATTCCAAAGTACAAGGAACATTACTTAAAAAACATTAATCGAGAAACTGGATGTCTTTAATTCCATTATTAACAAATTAAAAATTAAAAAATTACAATTTTAAATAGTTATTATCATTCTCATTACTCACAAGTTAATACCACTATATTCAACAAATATAAACAAGAACAAAATCAACATTTTCTCACGTTTATGTATGTGATTACAACACATAAACATATATTACTTTGCTACTTTATAACGAATGTAAATCATGAAATCATTTTTTTCGTTTCAATGTTAGAAGTCAAGACTTCAACCTAGTTATATTTCTAACAATAGTCTCTTATATTTTTAAGGAAATATCAAATGAAAATATATATCTACAAATGCATCATGAACTTCAATAAAAAATTTATTTGTATTAAATAAATAGCTGATAGCTTCTGTAGTTCTTGCTTATTTTTTATTGTAATACTAGTCTTGTTTTTGTATAAGATTAATACAATGCAATAAAATAAATATTTTTTGAACCCGGTAAGTTCAAAAATGGCCTTTGAAGGCTCTTTGAATTACTACAAATGACTAAATAAATTAATATTATTATGATCATTGAAAATAAATGTTTTTATGTTTGATTTCGTTAATAATAAAGTTGATACGAATAAATTCTTTAAATTACGAAATATTTATGATAAACTGAATATAGCTCCCGTTAATTGTACTATACCTTTATAATATGCAAACAATTTCGTCAAATCTTTGCTTATTGTGAAACTTATCTTATACATACCGTTGGAGGTGCAGAACTCTGCAACATATCTTCGTCAGTACTAGGCACTAAGGCTAAAGGAAATTGAACTCTCTCTACGAAAAGATTTTTATATGATGGTAGTATTTCAGGGACGACACAGTTGCGATCAAATAGCAAGAGCATCTCTTCCCTACCATACCGAAATTCAGGAAATGTGTTGCGTGAAAATCCGGAATTTGCTACAATTACATTATTAGGCATAGTGTTAGAATTCAGATTCGCAGAGCTATTAACATTATTCGCAGAAATTCCTTCACCTCCACCGCTTGAGCTGCCAGAACTAAAAACAGACGAAGAATTTGTAACTAGACATCCAGAATTATTTGCGTTGGAGGATGTTGTATCGGCTGACATGTTGCGCAACCATTCGGGTCCAAATTTCATAGAATCTGTCATGCTTAGTTGAAAAATTTGTATTGTATAGCTGATAATTTATTTTTCACCGGTTATAGTACTGTCCTGTGTTTAATGTTGTCAAAACAAACCTGTTTGAATAGAAGAGTTAAAAAAATTAATAAGTTGTATACCTAGCTGGACAAAACTCAGCAAATATATAGATATTCTTAAAAATTTACTCTCGACTGTATGACAATCAGTTGTGATAACTTGGTTTTATATTACGTTTTTAAGATATATCACAGAGTTCTATTTATGATGCTAATTCTTAATTAAAATAAATGTAAACATATAAATATTCTTTTATTATCGTTTGAATTCCTATACGCAATTTTAGTATTTTTTATTTACAGTGACCGTCATTAATATTTGGTTTCATATTAGGGGTTTTTATGTTCTTAGTTTGGAAAGAAAAAAAAAAAGATTTTCCATCAATCTTTTTGCGTATTTTAATCGGTTTTTATCTTTAAACCAAAAATACGTTTCAATTTTGCAACTCTCAAAAATTATTTAAGTAATAGGTGAATTTATATTCGATAAAATTTGACAGGAAATATGTTAAAAATATATTAATTTAATTTGGCGGAAATCCAATGGGTAACTGAGAGTCAAAAACATCATTCCCACAGTAAAACACGGAGGATGGGGCTGTATATCATCAAAAGAAGTCAGAAATTAAGTTTTTATTGACAGCAATATGGACAAGGATCTTTACCGACATTAGTTTTATTATTAAAGTTAGTATTTTAATAATTATAATTATAAGTAAAAAAACAAATATTAATTAAACTTGCATTTCTCTAATTTCTTATTTTTTTTTTTGTTTTGCCTTTGTTATATATTTTGGTCTCATGAAATATATATAAATTAAAAAATGCAACTCATAATAAAAAACGAATTTTAATGACAGTCACTGTATATAACACGGACAATTTTACTAAATATTTTATTTTTGTTTATTTTTAGGTTTATTTATTGAATTTATTAAAATTTTTGATATATTCAATTTTATTAACTCGTTCATATGTTTTTTAAGAATTCAAGTAGTTTTATTAAAATTAAATATTGAGATGAATGTAATAAACAAAAAAATTAACAACAGAAAGAAAAGTAAAAGAAATAAATTTTATGTTATTTATATCTAAGTTTTAGAATGTTGTTACTTTAGTAATATAAGTTTATTGGCCTTTAAAGACTTGTTTTATAACTGGATATGAACAAATAAATTAAAGAAAATAATATTGTAAATTAAAATTAAATAATATTACACAGTTATATAAAAGTGTGTTATATAAATACTAGGATTGTAGTTGAACGTCTTACGTAGTCCAACACCTTCTCTCGAAATAGAGAAATTACAAGTACTATTGTTTATGTGATATAAGGCCCAAGTGTTGAATAGTTTTGTTGCTTAGTCCTATTGAATGTCTTTATTAACAAATCTGCTGTCATGTTATTTGTTGATATACATTTAGGTGATGTTTTAATAATGAATACAATCTGAATAAAACTGGGGTAATGAAAATTGTGCAGTACACTGGAACTCCGTGTTGGAAATAATTCTTTAACTTTGGAACTTTTGAATATTTTGAACGAAATTTCACATGGACATTTATATTTTTAATTGATTTAGAAAAGGACATGTTTCTAGGATGTTTAGTCCTATTGAATGTCTTTATTAACAAACCTGCTGTCATGTTATTTGTTGATATACATTTAGGTGATGTTTTAATAATGAATACAATCTGAATAAAACTGGGGTAATGAAAATTGTGCAGTACACGGAGTTCTAAAACGCTTATTTTGGAAATAATTCTTTAACTTTGGAACTTTTGAATATTTTGAACGAAATTTCACATGGACATTTATATTTTTAATTGATTTAGAAAAGGATATGTTTCTAGGATGTACTGGGGCTAGTTGGACTTGGTGGGTTCTATTTGGCTCCAAAAAAATTTCGCAATTCTGTACAAAATTACTACCTCTTTTTTCCTCAATGTTGCACGTGTTGCCCACATACCTAAGAGCAGATTTGTAAATGATATTGAAGAATTGAGACCTTTTCTGTCAATTTGAATTTAACAAATGCCATACATACATTTAAAAATCAGTTAACATTTTCTCAACATGCTTGTAAGTTGATTTATTCATATATTTCTGAGAGGAGTCAATTTGTAGATTTCAATGGGGTTTATTCTAGTACACTACAATTAACATCGGGAGTTCCTGAAGATTTGGTATTAGGTCCAATACAATTTATCTTATATGTTAATGATATTCCTGAACACATTAGTACAAATTTGTATAAACCATAATTTTTTTGCAGATGATATTTTCTTGTTTACTGCTAGTCGGGATTTTAGTGATGTTATTGAATTAAATATTAATTACTGCCACTATAACTTTCCTCTGTAGATCTCTGCTAATTCCTTTCGTATAAATTCGTTAAAGACAAAAGGTTTTAATTTTGATGTATATACTAGTGATAGAGTTGAATTTTTTGATGGATTAAAGTGTTTGGGAATTTATATTAACGAAAGACTTACTTTTGAGAGTCATGTTGAATACATGTTTTGTAAAGTATGTCATATTACGCAGATATTTTTCGAAAAATGTTTATTACCCTTGTACAATAAGAAGAATGCTTTGGATTATGTTTTGCTAATGCCACATATTTATAGCTGTTTGGAAGTAGTGTAAAGTGCAACGGAGAGGTCAAACATGAACCTGGTCACAACTTAACCCTAGAGGTACAGACATCATCATTGACATGGGCCGCAAGAGTTTGAGAGCCTTGATAGGAGTCTTAACGGGCACATTAAGCGTAGGTCACACTTTTGGAAATTTGGCTAGGTAGAGGAAACAGCGGAGCACATTTTGTTCACTGTCCAAATTTTACTTTGAGGAGCTGGTGGATATCCATGTTTATAAATCAGAAGGTCTGATAGAGTGCGTAACTAGAATCGAGTGGCTAGGGGGATTTCTAAAGTGAATTCATTTCTCACGATATCTGTTCCATGATCTAGTTCTTTACAGTATTTATTCATCTTTTCTTTTTTTATTTCTGGTTTAAGAACTTGAGGGAATCACAATGGGCCATAAGGATGTCCGAGTGGTGGTGTAAAATTATTCTGCTTAAGGAAATTCTGAAGTGTTCTTTCTTCTTATTTTCACTCCTTACTTTTTGATTAACCTTGTGTTTGTTTACTAGAACGGACGATATGTAAATAATAAAATTTAATTATTTCGATTTAAAATTATCGGTCGGTAATATTTAATTATTTCATTTATTTTTCTGATTTGTTGAACACAGTTATTTGGTGGTGTGTATTTTTCATTTATTTTATACACATTGACACTTGTTTGTTGTTTAGTGTTTTATTACAATAGTGTCACCCTACGGTCGGTGGATTTGACTTTAGGATAAATCATGTCGATTACGTCACTTAACCAATTTATATGGGCATCAAATGCTGTTATATAATTTAGAGCAGAATTTTATAAGTTTGATGAGGGAATTAGAAAATTAATGGGAAGGGGACAAATTGGCTTATTAGAAGTATTTAGATTTTTTTTGGAAACTTCTGATGAGGCCGAATCTAGTGATGTAGAAGACGATGCAGCGAAAGATCAGTCGGCTTATGTGGCTTACTTGAAGTTCATTAGGGCTATTTCCGATAAATTAGAAAAGTTTAGATTTGCTCTAAAGATAAGTGATTATCCGAGAGTTATCAATTCTGAGGATTCTCTTTATAATTTGTCGTTGCTACCATGTGATGTTGACACATTAAATGGTAACTACATCACGTGGCCATCTTTTAGGAATTTGTAAACTGCGAATTAGGTATCGTAATATAGAAAGAATGTGTCACTTGATTCGCAAAACAATAGGCGAGGCTAAATAAATAGTTTCAATTTATCTCTTATGTAATGAAGGTTTTAAGGTTGTATGGAGGAAGTTGATGAATTCTTTAAAAATCCTCGTATGTTGGTGAATAACCAACTTAACTTCAATTTAACATGTACTGCCATGAGGATCCACGAAGTAATCGAAAATTTTCTCATGTAGTATATGCTACACTGAAAAGCTCTTCATGTGCACTATTCCCATTCTGCGTGATATTTTCTAAGGACTTGAAAACATTTCAAGATTCTTTCAATTTTGAAAAGATTTTCGATTTTAAAGAAGTCTCATTGCTGTGTTAACTCTCTGTCGCCGGAACATGAAGAATTGTAAGAGTGATGTTAATTGTTCTATATGTAACATGAGGCATAATACAATGTTACATAGGGCAATAGGTACTTCGGAGGACTCCTTCAGGAAACCTTCAGCCCCTGTACAAAATGCCCAGCATTAGCACAGTTGCGACAAATGCTGCACATTCTTCTCAACCGTCTACAGAACCCTAATTTGTTTGTACCAATTTTCAGAATCGGCTTAATATGCCACACATTCTACGAATGTTAGAATTTCGGGTATTAATAGAAAAATATTGGCGATTTCGAAGAAACTCTGAGCGATGACAATTGGTTCGCCTCTTGATAAGTCCTTTTTATCAAAAACTGTGGTTCTGCTTTTGCCTGAAATTTCTGGGAAATAATCCTCTTTGATAGTTTGTATATATATATATATATATATATATATATATATATATATATATATATATATATATATATATATATATATATATATATATATAGGTAAAGAATTTTGTAAGTTGTAAGTTTACAGACTTAACCTTTACTTTCTTTATTGATCTTCTACGACAGAGGAGATAAAGAAATACGAATTATCTTCAGGTGAAATGTGCCCCAAATTTGGCGATTCGTATAATTAGCACATGATTTAAAAAGTTAATATCCAACTTCCTTTTACATTCCTATATATGTGGTAGACGTCTTGGATGGGACACATGATGTTCCACTGTTATTGAAAAACGGACTCAAGTGAAATCTGTTTTATAAACCGCGAAATTAGAATTGGATTCGTTCTCCTTCAAAGTGGTGCCCATTAAGAAAAAACTCTGTAATTGCTATGTTATTTGACCCTGTAGGTTGGTTATTACCTGTAATTATTACCGCAAAGATTATAATACATATATATATATATATATATATATATATATATATATATATATATATATATATATATATATATATATATATATATATATATATATATATATATATATATATATATATATATATATATATATATATATATATATATATATATATATGTATATATATGTATATATATATATATATATATATATATATATATATATATATATATATATATATATATATATATATATATATATATATATATATATATATATATATATATATATATATACATATAAAGATTCTGTATAGTTCTGATACAAAACCATTTTTTTATTTAAAGAAATAAGGAAAAAAATTAAAAATAGAAGAATTTGAAACTTTATTCTTTGCTTGGTTATTTATAAGATCTTAATTTATTACTCTTATTACTCTTAAAAGTGGTAATTCTTTCATTTTTATCCTGGTTCAACTTCTGATATTTATCAAAAGTTTTTTTCTGTTTACTTTTATTAGTTGGGACTTTTTCAACATTACTTTTTATTATACAATTTATCTACTTTAAGAATAATCATCTTTCTTAAAATTACTTTGTTTATATTTAAAATTAATTATTAAGTTTTCCTTTTCAAAGTAGAAATTTGTAATCGAATATAGGTTAAAGGCTATCTTACTGAAATTTTTTAAATTAAATAAATTAATTAAATTAAATAAACAATTAATTTTTTTAAATTAAATACATTTTTAATTTTTCCATTATTAACGTCAATCAAAAATCGATTATACAATAGTATTAATTGTCTAAAACGATAGAAATCACAAAAGCTGATCGAAAAATAGTAAATCGATTTTTCATTTCCTTTACCATTCACTAGTTGGCAGTGTAGAAACGATCATAAAATTTGCACAACGAATGGACTCTCCAACCATGATCGAAATCAATTCTCTCTTTCCGATAGGTAAGGCTTCAAATTTTGTTTTCTTATTTTAACAATGCATAACGTTTGGAATTCGTGAGATACTTAGTAATACTATGAATATAATTTTGTGCGTGAATAGAATCAAAAATTATAATATCCTCAAATTTTGACAAATTACACAAATTTAGCATAAAAATTAATTTTATTTGCATTATACAAGTAAAAACGAAAAGTTAAAACAACTTAATTTAAGCGTGAATCTGAAAAGAGCTGGGTTGGGAAAGGTTATTGAAAACTGTTTCAAAAGTTTCGAACTTCTAGTGATTTTAAAGTTATTATTTTTTACTATAATTACTTGAAGAACGAATTTATGAAAATTTAATCTAATACGATTGGGACACAAAATGGTACTTCATTGTTTATTAAAGACGTGTTAATAGATCTTTGCTTATTATTTACTGAAAGGAATTTTTACTATAAGAACTTGAAGAAAAAATTTATGAAAATTTAATCTAATACGATTGGGACACAAAATAGTACTTCATTGTTTATTAAAGACGTGTTATTAGCTCTTCGCTTATTATTTACTGAAAGGAATTTTTACTTTAGGGACTTGAAGAACGAATTTATGAAAAATTAAGCTAATACGATTGGGACACAAAATAGTACTACATTGTTTATTAAAGACCTGTTTGAATTCTTACCACAATTTAATTCTTAACATACTCGAAAAAAGTTTAAATTCAAAACTTTAAATTAGTTCGAACAAATATGATATACCCTAGCTATCAAAAATAATTCGGGATTTCTGATTTGGCAATTATAGGAGACATAGACGTGTCCCTTAACACTTTAAATTGCACTAAGAAGTACAAAGAATATATTTTAAAAGAAAAATATAGTAACATATTTTATTCGGGATACATAACCTATAGAACGGTTTTTCCATAATTTAACAAACATATCTGTTTAATTTAATATGTAATTCTTACGCATTTATTCTATTAATGCAAATAGTGTTACATTAAACATTGTGTTACATCTCTCTTAAAATCCATAAGCAAGCAATATTTTTTTACTATGATTCAAGAATACTTTTGTACAATGGTAGGACCATAATAAAGCAATACACATAAGCCATTCGTATGATATTGTTGGGAACACAATTTAGTTTTTTCTTTTTTTTTTTTTTTTTTGGTAATTTTTAGTATTAGTAAAAACTAAGTAATTTCCACTTTTTTCAAAATATTAAACAAGTTTTGAAATTTATAAAAGGACTAATAGCCTTTGCAGTTACTAACGATATCGAGTCATACAATCTTAAAAACGTACCAATAATCACTTAAAATTGCCACACATTTCTTTCCAATTAATAATCATTTGACATACTTCGGATGTTCGAAAATAAAACTTGTACTTACGCAAACGACGAATAGAATCAAAACAATTTAATTTTGCAATAGCATAAAAAACTTTTATATTTCTGCTACAATGATTTAAAACCGAAAAAATTCTAAATTTTAGCAAATATTTTTTTTTAATTTTATCTTTCTACGAGATATCACGCAACGAGGTGTTTCTTGTTAAGCTCTTCGGAAAGAACGATTTCAACCAATGATGTCTATTAAAAAAATACACCCAACAAAAACGATTGACACTCTGTCTGTACGTTAATATTTATTCAATACAATTCTTAAACCATATGAAGGTAAGCTTACACGGTTGTCGGATATTAAATATATTTTGAACTAGCAATAATCTACATTATAAATTGTAAGTTGCGATACAGATATATGAAATACTAGCAACTGATTGAAAACCAATTTTTTAAAATATCTTTTAATGAAAAATTGTAAGTCAACACGATTTTAAGATATTTCCCATTTTAAGAACACAAATACATTTGTTCACAAGATATTAATATATTAGAATATTTGCTTTTAAAATTGTCATTATTTTATCACAAATAATGACACTAATACAGAAATATTTTGGAGGAAATCAAGTTCCTTACTTTATTTTTCCTAAAACTTTTTATAATTTTTAAACATAAAACATGGTTTTATATTGCAACCGTATTTGCAAAATTTATATATTCGTATTTTTATCCTTATTTTCCACAAAATATTAAAGGAAAAAACATTATTTACAGTTTGTATGTTGTGGAACATTATTGTTTAAGTAAATGCGTGAACATCAACTTAGCAATAAATAGCTTCAATGTCCACATTCAAAACTTTATTGATATAAGTAAAATATGTCAGTCTTCAAAATTATTACTATAGGTTTTATTTAGTTACGAAAATGTTTGAGCATATACGATAACTCCGTCAAAATAACATATACTTAGTTCTATTTAAAATTTATATTAAGTAGGGTACTTGTAATTAATTGTTCTGCTTTTTGATTTTTATCATCAGATGGGTTTGTTATTTTTAACAAGTTACATTATTGTATTATTTCTGATATGTGTAAAACAATGTAATATGTTATTAACATTTATTTATTACTTCTATGAATTCTTCAAGTCTTTCATGGTCACCTTTCATATCGTTTCATATGTAAATTTTGTTGATATACTACAGTGCATAGGATTCATTTCATTTGAAAACTTTAAAGTTACGTGTGGACCTTATCGCAATTTAGATCAATTTATTGCGCAATAAATGTTCAACCGTATACTTGAGTTATGATATACGAATGCTGTCAAATGTAGACATGGGCTAAGCTCCTATATAATAACTAGATAGAAAATACCATGATATGGCAACACCTGTATGCGAAATTAAACAACTATACATCATATAACATTAAAGAAAGCAGTCAAATAAATAAACAAAATTCTTGCGAGAGTTATAAACAAAAATTTCATGTTTAGTAAAAATATTAAATAATTGGTTTTGCAATATATATATATATATATATATATATATATATATATATATATATATATATATATATATATATATATATATATATATATATATATATATATATATATTAAAAAGAATTGACAATGGACACAGTCTACACAAATACTTTTATTTCAACTTTTGTCAAATTTCACATAGAGCTTCAGTTTCCATAATCAACACTTTAAAGATATAAGTGGAATATGGAGTGTACAAAAATCTTAACTGTTTGTCGGTATTTAATTACAAAAATTTGCGTGTTTGTTCATATACAAAATGTGAATTAAAAGTTTGAACAAAATATGCAATTCAAATTCAAAAATAACAACATAATCCTTTACAAAATTTATAACTTTACTACATCAATAGTAGATAAACTCAAGAACTGCATTATATGAAAGGCACAACTTAAAAAGTTCGTGTTAAGAAAATCAACACAAATAATTATGTCTATATTCGAAAGTTTGCTGTAGGGTGTTTCCTATACCCACTCGTACAAGTTCAAATGGTCTTCGTCTTTCGAAAATAATTTTTGGGTGTAATGCTGAATGAAAAGTTTAGATTTTATAATCCGTTTTCAGGTTTTTTGTGAATTTTCGGAGTTTGCTTCCACTCTCTAATTTTTCGAAAAGTGGCACCTCTTTTATTATTTGTTATAGTGTTCTTTCATCGAAACGTCTTTTTGGTTTTAACGCTGAGCTAAAAATCAATTTGCAGTTCACATTTTTTATTTACGTTTGTTTACATTCTTTTATGAAAACATATGCACGTGCAAAAAGTTTGTTGGTGTTGCCACATGTCGGTTTGATTTCTTCACATTTATCATACATGTTTGTGCATATATCGTAACTGGCGTAAAATAACGCATAATTTGTATTACCAAATTTATATTAAATAGGGGACTTTCATTTAATAGGATTAGCTCTGTTTTTCGATCTCCACCATCTAGTGTTCGTTTATGTTTAACAACTTACCTTTTTGTATTATATCTAATATGTTTAAAATATTGTTATATGTTATTGATATTTGTTTATTAATTCTCGGAATTCTAATATTAATTCATTTAAAACTAAGTCTATCATGTTCCATGTATTGACCTTAACTCAATCTTTTGTCTAATATTTAGCGCAATAAATTTTCAAGTGTTTACTTGAGGTGTGATGTCCGAACATAAGCTGTCAAATGCGTTATTTTCCTTTAAATTATTACATGAATTTACAATGAGTAGTAAAACCATGTTAATTTGCAGTAAAATTATAAAAAAATAGGAATAATTTAAAAAATATATGTTAAAAATGTGTATATACGTCGTTAATAAGTGTTTTTTTTTTCACTCCTTAACATTAGTTTTGAAATAAAGTTTATTTTTTCTGCTGGTGTTAATTCTTGCATTTTTCTGTCCAATTGTAGACGTAGGCTTAGCACCTAAATTATATGAGATAAACAGTAGGAAAAAGTGGCAACACCTGTAAGCAAAAATGAACAACTATGCAACAAATATGAACAACATAATTAATTAATATATATATAAAAATGATATACAAAAAATAAATGAATAGTAAAAATTCATAGAAAATATATATATATATATATATATATATATATATATATATATATATATATATATATATATATATATATATATATATATATATATATATATATATATATATATATATATATATATATATATATATATATATATATATATATATATATATATATATATATATATATATATATATATATACGTTGATGGCCTCTGCAATTTCATGTGAATAACTGTGGTGAGTGGTGAGGGAGGTTGTGAATTTTGCGAACATCACTACGCTTTGCCTTAACTCTCTCCGCAAAATGCTCGCGAGCAGTCTCTCGGGTCAGAAAGGATGTGTTTGCAAACTTCTTGGGATTAGAGAAATCGTACAGTCTACCACAATTTATTCACATCAGCATTTAGCTTGGAGATCTAACTGTATATTTCGCTTGACCTTATATATCAACCTGCTAATGTCATTATTCAGCTGACCGATTCCAGGGTAGCTAGAGTTGGTGTCGCGGATATCATTACGCACGTATACGAGTCTCGCTGCTTCGGCAGGGAAGTGTGGACGTACTACGGATATTTTCCCATATCTCACGTATCGGGTTATCTCAGTTACTTTACCCTGGATATCATAGCAGTTAAATAGTCATACTGATATTAATATCACCTCAGGTGTTCCGACTACAATCACCGGTGTAAGCGGCAAATAATGAGGAGAGACAAAGTTTTTCGACCATTCCCTTTGATGTCTCAATACGGAATAGATTCTCAGGTGACACTAGCCCAAACAACAGTTGCACCTTAATTGTATCGACATGTGGTACAAGCTTTTCTGGTACCCTAAGCTTACCCATTGTACAGCCGGAATGTGGCGCTCCGGCGCTCATTTTAATAAAACATGGTCTCATATATAATACAATAAAATTATTTATAGAAATGAATCAACGTTCATTCGATGAGTGCAGTAGAAATGACTGACAAGAGACACAATTTTGAATATTTAAATGATTACAAAATTATTTTTTAAGCAATTATTGTTGTTTTCAACTAAAATTATATGTAAGTTTAATGAAAGGATAGGCCAAATGTATGGTTTGAGTATTTCTAGTAATCGAAATTAGTTTGATCAATACAATGACAATTGCGATTTCTCTTATGATAAGTTGGATTTCAATGACCGACAACAACATTCATCACAGAAACACAGTTCTGTCCAGGAAAATCGCGAGATATGTTAACAAATTATTAAAATGTATGTCTATTATTTGTATACTTTTCACATCTTACGCTATTTAAAAAATATTTAAAATTCTGCTATGTTTAATTATGTAGGATGTTTGCCTTTGTATAGTATAGCTTTATTTTTATAATTAAAAGAGTTTATTTTAAGAGAAAATCTGCGACAAGTGAAATCTACAAACAAGTTTCACATTTAAACAAGACAACGATACAAAACATTCAGCACATGATGTACATACGTAGTTAATTTTCAATGTCGCTCATGATCTACAGCACCCGCCACAGTCTCCAGATCTCAATCCAATTGAGCACTTGTGGGAAAAACTGGACAGACGGGTCAAGAAGCGACTTATTTCAAATAAATCTGATCTTAAAAAGGCGTTAAGAGAAGAATAGATAAAAATCGGGAAACAACGAGAAATTTAATCCTTTCAATGCCAAGGCGTGTGGATGTAGTTATAAAGCAAAAGCCAATATTTTTGTTCGACAAAATTAAGAAAGTAAAGAAAAATACAAAAATAATAACTAAAAGAAATCAAAATAATTTATGATCCTCTGGGAATGCGTGCAGCATTTTCTGCCCTTGAAATTTATTTATAATTAAATTTAATTAGTAAAAATCTAACATTTTTAATATCGAATTGCATCCGGCTTCTACCTTAAATGTTCCCGAATTTTGTTCGTCATAAAATTTTGCTGCACCTGTAAAATTAAAATTATTAAAATTTACATAAATAGTTTAGTTTAATATTATAAAATAATACTTACCATCAAAAATTTCACATCCAATAGAAAAACACAGAACATTGATTGAAGAAGAACTGAAGAAAAATGCGCCAAAACAAGAATGATACATAAAATAAAAATAACATAAAATACAAATGACACAAAAGAAAACAAATTTGCACTTAATTATTTTAGAAAGAGATAAATATAGCATTAAGTTCTTTCGTGACATTAATTTTGTATAAATTGGTTTTAACATTCAAACAGAGCAAAATTCTAACTGACAAAAAATAAAAACCTTAAATCAAATCTCAAAAAGTCTTCTTAAAGCAGAAATATAACAATTTTATTATTTTAATATATTAATGTAACGAAATTTTTAATAAAGTTCGTTATATGAAATTAAGTCCCACGTGATAACTAAAAAACATAAATGATAATTTTTGCAATGTACTTGGGTAGTAAGATCATTATTTATTGAGTTTTCAATAATATTTTATTAATGTCTTAATTAAAATATAGTTTCAATACCAATTTAGTGATTACATTTCTAATACATATATTTTCTATCAACGGGAGAACTTGTCCGTAAATAGAAAATCCAGATCAGATAGAAGGAATGATCATGATGTTTCTAAAGCCAAACTATATATACAGCATTTCAAAAAGCAGTTGACATGAAAATTTAAAGCTAATGTATATTTAAACGTAAACGCCTCCAAAAATTTTGAGGAAATAGAAAACCTTTTAGAAGTAAAGGCAGTGGAAAAGTATTGGGCACTTGTTAAAAACGAATTGATTAGCACTAAAAAGTGTGATAGATTATAAACGGAGATGATCTATTTGTTTGAGCAAAATATTCAAAATTTCATCTCTAGCTATAAAAGTATATATCACTTTGTCAATTGTAATAATTCCAATAAAATAAAAAGTAAAACTGTTTTAGAGACAGAGAACAAAAAATTGTGGAAGTGGTTACATTATAAAGTTTTATGAATGAATTCAGCATTTTTGTCATTCCTTTGTGTAAATTTCGGTATTTAAAGAGGCTGTTTAACAAATGATTGCTTGCCATACTAAGAAGTCTAAGGGAAATTTTGGCTGCTTTTCTGAACATCAGCAACATTCAACTTTGACCAGGAAGTTGCGAAAAATCTGCGACGGACAAGTTATTCCGTTGATATAATTATATATTACAAATGTAATAATTAAATTGGTTTTGAAACTATATATTGACTTATATGTAGATAAAATATTAGTTTAGTTGTTTTGAGTTATTATGTGAGATTTTGATAATTTTATATCGTTTCTAAAAATGATCTTAAGAATGACTATTTTGAGATTTAAGTTTTTATTTTTGTCAGTTAGAATCTTATTCTGTTTGAATTTTAAAAATACATAAATTTCTTCCGATTTCAATTTTTTATTGTTAAAAGATAAGAAAATCAAAAACATTTAGTGAAATACCTTCATTTTTGGTCACTGCCAGCGTCTTTGACAGCAAAATTATACTCCACATTAACAAAATACTTGTAGATTGCTGTTTTTATTTTTAAAAGACCAACTTGTATCACTAAACGATATTTCACATGTTCACACAGAAAAAACAATAAGAATAAGTTTTTTTCATTAAGATTAAATTAAACGTTTTTACATTTGTGGTGAAATAATATTGTACATATTAGAATCCTTTGATGTTATTATATAAAATTATAAAACGATACATTTTTAAAATACCTTTAAATTAGTAAAATTTCAAAAATGTTTGAATAACATAAAATACGAAAAATTCCGCGACAAAAATAGGTAAATAAAACAGTTTCTTCTTCTGTTTTCTTATTAATATTTGTAAATAAACTATATGGGTAACAAATCAGTTGAGTTAATTAAATTAACTTATTAGTTATGACATGCTTTATTGCTTACTGACTGTTATACTCTTTATTATTGTCACTGTTACAGAACATTCGAGAAAACTTCCTAGAGAAAATTAAATAATTAAAAAAATGGAATTTATTATTCTTTTGCATACTCTTGTTGTTTTATCGCTAACAGGAACTTTTTACAGTTTATATTTAATTTTTTGCGTAATCGATTTTTATGGAGATTTTGCTGAGACGCACACACATTATATTAAAAATCGCGACTCAATAACATTTAAAAATTGTTTCATTTGATAAAAAGCGTGGATGAGATGCTAGAGAAATAATCTCAAATGTCCCATTAACCAACGAAGGTTTCTCGGATTTATGTTAACAAGAAGCCGAAAAATTTATTTGATTTTCCGTTCGAGTTCATCAATTCAAATCGTGCAGGGAACTCTTAATGACAGACAATGACCCTGAGGCTAAGAAACGATTTGCTTCAAACAAATCGCAGACTTACGACTCAAGTCAGAAATGCCATTATTTCCGTTTTTGTCCAAAGCTAAGCATAACAATATCAGAATATATAGTCCAGAATAAATCAATTGATCTATAAAATTGCATTATGACTCTATAATTCAATGCAATTGTTTCAAGCGAATCCAATCCAATCATCGAACTTGAATCACAATCACATAGGGAAAATTTAAACGTTGCACAAGGGTGAATTAGAAATTGCTAACAAACCTTGACTTAGGTCCTCAATATATTGGCACAAAAAACTGTATTAAGATGGATTTTGGGAGACCAATCTCAACATTCTTCGGAAAATTACAATTTCGCTACACAACACCTCGTCCCTTGATCAAATCCTCACAGTCTTTTGAAAGGTGGAGAAAACTCCAAAACAAGTTTTGAGGTCAGATGTAAATAGTTTTTTGGGAAAATCATTTCAAAGGAACAAGGCAAAAATATAACTGAGGAAGGTATGTAGTTACCCTATCCTTTAAAATGTTTCCAGTTTTTGTAAATAGAGCATATGCTTAACCAAAAACCCAAAATTCAAAACAATACAATTAATCGTTTAATGCCTTGTTATTACACCTGAGAAAAATATCTTCTCTGGAAGTCAACAAAAATCCCGAATATTTGCAACACTGTTGCTTAGTCTGTCAATGTATTTTGAATTGAATTTACATGATTACAAACTATGCAACATTTATAATATAGATTGGTAACGTTATGAATTTTTTAGAATAACTTATGGTCCATACGAGTTTCAGAACAGATTTGTACAAAAATATTTTGTTTTCAATAGTTAATTTCTCCTACGTAACTAGTACAATTTTCTAATTTAAATATTAAGATGTTCTTTTCTGCTTTAAAATATTCTCTCCATGTAGGCCTCCTAGCTAAGTGCATTACAAGATATTTTATATGGTTTAGGTTAGGTATTTCCTCTCCATTTAAAACATAGAGGAACAGTCACGTTTTCCTCAAGTAAACGTAATATGGGATGATTTCTTCGGATTGACACATTCCATTTCATTTATTCAACCATACTTCTATGTCATTTAAATGTTTTTGTATTTACATTACATATACATTACTAGATATTAAAGCTGCATCATCTGCATATGTAGTAACTGAAAGGCATATCTGAGGTATATATTCTAATGTATTGACAATTTCCGCAAGAGTAACATTATGACCCTAAAATCGGCGCCAAATCTGAAAAATTCTTTTGCTCAAAAGACATATGCGAAGTGAAAATACCAAAATCAGTAATCTTCTTACCAATGCCATTAGATCTAATTGTATTCAAAATCTGATTAGCATTTTTATCGTTTCTCATTGCGAATAACAGTAAAAAATATTTTCCAATTTTCACCAGTTTTGTTTCTTAAGTAAAAAAAATACGCAGTATTTCTCATAGCTAAGCAATTTCTAACTTCCGAAGCACCAAACCACGAATTATCTTAAATTTATTTAATTAGCCTGTTCATTCATTTTATATTATTATAAATATTTTCAAAATTACAAAAAATTTTAATACTCTCTTAAAGAGAAAAACGACATCATTATAATCAAAGCAACTTATAAGATATTATTAAGATAACGAATTTAAGAAATAAATTTCAATCATAAAAAAATAAATAAAAAAATATAAAGATAAACTACAAAATATTTTAAATCCAGCTACCACAAGATCCAAGAACTGTTGAAGAATCTATATTTAAATCCAGAATATTAATACACTCCTCAAGATTAAGGAACTTTACAGAACCATCAGTTAGTAAAGACTCCACTTTAGTAATATATAAAATTAAATTTTCTAATTGAACTATTTTCCTTCAATTTTAAATTAAAAAAAATATTAGGTGTAATACTGCCTCCAACAACATCTTGTAACAAAATGTTGTTAAGGTTTTTACAATGACTAATCATAATTGCATGTCGAATCTTTACCAAATTAAATTTGACTAAATTTGACGGAATTACCACCATCAAAATAAGTACAATATTGGATAACCGAGTAGTATATTTGAACATAACATAACTGTGAAATTTTTACTACCAGTTTACGCAAAATTTCAATTTTTTCGGCAATCCTTTTATAATTATGTCCGATCTGTTTAGACTTTTTTGAAATAAACAATTTTGTTTTTGCAATTGTTTTAACCTTATCCGTATTTACTTTGTTTATAATTTTAATCATATTATATTAATACAGTTTTTCAAATCGGATTGTAAATCAATTTTATCATTTTTGTCACCATAGTTTTCCTTACAAAACACTTCAAACTTAGCTTCCAAAGCTTTCAAATCGTTTTTCTCTAAAAATCTTTCCGAAGACCATTTCTTAACTCTTCTTAGATATTACAATTTTTTAGGCACACGGGCACAGGTGTCACATATGTATTTTAAAACTTTATTTTAAAGGCAAATATTATAAAGTTCTGTTGAGAAATTCGCGCATGATGATTGGAAAAAATTAGCGTAATAGGCACATCCAATGTTTTTTTATTATATATAGGACATTTGCAGCATTCAATTTGTGGCGACATAGTAAAAAGTAATAATTAAACAATCCCAGCACTGATTAAAAGCTTATATTATTTTCCGGTTTATAGATTTTAATACCATTATTTTTTCTCCACATTTCCATTCATCTGCTTAAAGACTGATTCTTAAAATAGAGTTATAAATATATGTAAGAAGTACAATTTGAAATGGTTGGTCTTCTTAAATATTTTGTAGCATTACACACTTTTCATAACCGAAAAAAATTAAATTATTTCTATTTTAATCGATTTTTTTCTGTGCGAACTATTTGCGTAATTTTATATACAATGTATATAAAATTACGCAAAATGTATGTATATATATATATATATATATATATATATATATATATATATATATATATATATATATATATATATATATATACAATGTATGAGTCGATTTAGTTATGTCCGTCTGTCTGTTAAAAACATTCTCACGCCTAGAATAATTGTACTAATTCAGTGAAATTTGGCCACATCGTTTGCTATTTAAAACAAGCTATATCGGTTTATAAGCAAGGAAGTTATAGACCGATCCCTGAAACAACCTCAAAATTCCGCAAAAGAACTCTTCTTATTTCTTCTAAAAATGTAATTTGACTTAAACAAAAAATAAATTTTAGCATACAATCGTACATTCTCCATCATCGTGCAAAATATCATCAAAATCTGATTAATAGGAAAAAAAGTTATAGGTTATAATATGCAAAATTTTGATACACCCCAAACTCTGTGTGTCATATGGGTCGCATTTTTTAAGATAATTTACTGAAATTTGTCACATATACTTATTTTAATACAATAATAAATCCAAAGAAGTCATATTGTTCTGGATCATTAATTGACCCAGCTCCCATATAAGATATCTTCGCAGCTGATTTGATCTAACTAAATCTGTTAAATTTGGTGTCTACGAATATTGGTGCTATTCATCCACTACGGTTTTGCAGTTGAAAATAAAACTTCTCTTTTTATGTAATTTTGTTTGAATTCGATATCTGTTGCGGGATGTGTAAATGAGACTTAGGAAATGATCCATTTTGTTTCAAGGTTTTTGTACCAACCATTTGATTTGTTATCTAGTAGGGTCAAGGATGCAATATTATGAATTTATTAGTTTCTTTTGTGAACTATATATTCGGATGTTATGATGCTGAGCCTGTGCTTGGGCGTGTCACATTATTCTTTCGTGACTTGAATTGAGTTTCTGATCCTTTACGTAATAAAGTGTTGTGTCTTTGATTACATAATCTAGAACTGAATTTACTTTTGTAGTCCTTGACACTGTGATCAATAGAGTGACAATTATAAAACAAATTTGTAACTATAATTATGTGAACTTCAATCACAAAGAACAACCTCATCTAGAATTTCCAAATTTGGTCCCAATAACTACTTCAAGGAACTATTTGACAAGACAAAATGTACGGTGGATAAAATCAGGGGAAGAGTTAGCCCCCATACAAAGCAATCATCGAATGATTATCGAATATCAAAAGGACTATAACAGCGAGAATTTTCAAATTTGGTCACAACCACTTTTTCAATGAACTATTTTACAAGACAAAAGGGAGAACGAATAGCCTCCATACAAAGAAAATGTTTATAATCAAATATGTAACCGCTACTTTGAGAGCTTTTAAATTTGGCCCCAATAAATTTTAAAAGTAATGAGAGAGGTATCCCGCATACAAAAAAATGGTGTTTATCAACGATTCGCGTAAGTCGTTGATAATTACCATCATCATCGGTCATTGAACTTAAGGGTAGAGAATTTAAACAGAAATCTATTCTCGCAAGTTTATTAGAAAATTTTTCATAAATGAAACGTTGAGCGTTTGGTATTTCACTCGGGTGGGTCTTATAACTTTTAACGACAGCCTCTCATTAACAACCCATAGGCGGGGCACTAACAGAAATGAAATGGCATTCTGCTAGTTGATATGCATTTTTTGAAAATAGTTGTTTTAGATTAAACATAATCTGTTTTCGATCTTTATTCAGAATTTTGGCTGCTCCTACGAAAGTTGTTCCATTATACGAGTAAATATGAAAAGAGCAACTGCGTCGAGAAAAGAATCGAGTAAATTCAGCTATGAAACATTCTATTGATATATCGTTAGTGGTCTCGAGAGAACTTAAGTTATACGACAGTAACGCCCAATGTAGGATATTATTTCGAAAGGACTGGCAAAATCTAGTCCTGTGTGCGTGAGATAGTGTTCTTCTCTTAGGGAGAAAGATGTCGTCACTTACTGACTTTGTTTGTTTTTGTACAAATAACAAACTTTATAGTTATGAATAACTGTAAAGTTTAGTTTGGATATCTAAACTCCTGTCTAACCAATATCAGCATTAACAAAAGTTCTCCATGAATGAAATGTTTTCCAAGTAAAGTCGGGTAAAATGTTCCATATTGGGTAGCAATTTTGAACGTTCATCGTAAGTTAGAGTAGGAGATTGTGAAAACCATTGCTTAGGACAAATCAGAAAATCTGCTCTGATATTATTAACTAATAAAATTTTAAGTTCTTTAACTGTTATACCACGACTAGCTATGTTACCTGGATTATCATGAGAGTTTACATAATTCAAATTATCAGTACCAATATTGTCCAAAATAAACGGCAAGTGAACTAGTCATTCTTCTCAAAAGAGTTTCACCACAGGGCCCCAAACGGGGTAATGTTTGTACTTTTATTGACGCAACTTGCAGCTCTAAATCGCCAACTTACTGTTGGCGATTTAGAGAGAACGGCACGGCCAATATGTGACCAAAAGGCATTGAGACTGTTACTCCATCCCGATTTCAGTTGTGCCAGAACTACTCTTGTTGATGGCGACAAAATCTGTTCATTGTCTGCAATGGGCAGTGGGCGGCCTCCCAACACGACATTCATATGGTAACTTGTGAATGTCGTTCATGTCATATACATATCTTGCATATATCTTTGTATGCTATATCCATATATGAGAATATCCTTTCTTACATGCCTCGGCGGTAACTCCAACTCGTAATATTGAAGTTGGGATGGTTTCTCCGATGACACCCTACAATGAATTGCTTACTTAGCATTTAATTATGTTCCTTTATTGGAAGGATCTTTGTTTCCTCATGTAGGTAGTGAATTGAGGTATACAGCTCGTTATGATTCTTAAGGCTGCATTTTGACAGCTTTGAATATTTTTCCACTGCATATCACTTAGCAATGCAAACTGGAGCAGCATAATTCGCCACTGGCCGGCAAATCGTTTTATATATAGCTAAAAAGGTTTCTTTATCCATACCCCAAGTATTGCCGGCTAATGCCTTGAGGACCTTCTACTTCGCATTTTGTGCGTAATTGTAGGAGCATGTGCTGAAGAAGTGAATAGGCTATTAAATGTAACTCCCAAAATTGTTGGGTGGTTAACTGTAGGAATTTGTACTCCATCGACAGTGATGCTTAAATTCATATTTACCTCTTTTGTCTGCGTGGTGAAGAGTGTTGCAGTTGATTTCGTTGGTGAAAGTTTCGTGTAGTGAAGAAGTTGTGAATTTCACTGAGATAATCATTTACCAAACCACATAGGTCATCAACTCTATGGCCCGTAGCCGTTATCGTACAGTCAACAGCATATGTTATCACGTCTACTCCGAGTGGAGGCGCTGGGAATTTTGAGGGGTAGAAATTAAACAACAGTGGTGATAGCACACCGCTCTCCGGAATTCCTTGCTTAACTCTTCATCAAATGACTAACGTCCACTCAAATAATTCACAATCCATCTCTTCATATTGTTCGACATTGTGGACTGTAGGATGTCCTGAAAGAGAACCGTATAACTTCCGGTTCTCTTTCAGGACATCCTACAGTCCACAATGTCGTTGTGCTATGCAGTTGTTGTGCTATGCAGTTTGCGGAAACCATGCTGGTGACGAGCTGCTATATGATGACGGTCCAGCTGGGGGAGGAGAAGAGCCTCAAGAGTCTTTGCGACAGGAGACAAAAGGGAAATCGGCCTGTAGGATTGTCCCTCATTCGCATCTTTCCCAGGTTTTAAAATGGGAATGACTCTACCCATTTTCCAGGCATCGCGTATTAATAGGCTCTGCACTGACAAGTTAAAAATCATTGTCAAGTACTCAACTCCTCGCTCGCTAAGGTTCTTTAACATAAGCATTTATATTCCAATCGCTTTAGATGGTTTAGCCGCGTTGGTGGTCTCTGCAACTTCAAGAGGTGTAAATAATGGTGGTGAGTCCATGACTGGTAGGTTGTGAAGTTTGCGAACAACACTTTTTTTTCGCCTTATCTCTCTCCGGGTGGTTAATGAATTGTCGGCAAAAAGCTCGCTAGCAATCCTTAGGGTCTTAAATGGGTTTATCTGCAACCCTATCATCCTTCTTCTTGGGATTAGAGAAAGATAGGACAGTCGACCACAATTTATTTACCCCAGTGTTTAGGTTGCATTTGCTAAGGTTTGTTCCGCTTGTCCTCATTTACCAACCTGCTGATTTCACTGTTCAGCTGAGCAATCCTAGAGTTGCTGGGCTTAGCATTGCGGATATTATCACGCTCATCTGCGAGTCTCGCTACTTCGGTAGGGAAGGGCGGACGCACTTCGGATATTCTCCTTGATGGCACAAAGCGAGCGACTGCTGCGTTGATGGTTTCGCGGAACTTCCTCTCGGCTATTCTTACACTTGAGGGAACAAGTAGTTCACCAAAGAGGAGTTCGGTAAATTCTGTGAAGCCGCGCCAGTCTGCTTTCTTTTGGTTCATGTATTTGCGGCGTTCAGAGATGATAAAATCGTTAGGTCGCTCCAAGGAAACGATTATGGGTAGGTGGTCAGATCCCAGAGATAATACAGTTTGCCAGGCTGTACAGTTAATCAGACCAGCACTCGCTTAGGTTATATCTGGCGAACTAGCGCAAGTACCCATAATCCGTGTGGGGGCATCGTCATTCAATGTGCAGAAGGTGGATGTGTCTATTTGTTCCGCTAACAGCGCACCTCTTTGGTCGTTACCGAGCCTCGAGTGCCAAAGCTGATGGTGCGCGTTAAAGTCCCCGAGGACTAATCGGATGGTGCCATCCAATATAGACCTAATATAGCCTGTTGGACAGCTGGCTACTGACGGAACATAGACATTATAGAGCTCGAGATCCACATCTCCCAACCTGACAGCAATACCTTGAATTTTAAGGTATTGATTTTTGGATGTCAAATCGAGAGTTGGAGCTCTGTACTGCACTGTATTATGTATTATGAAGGCGATGCATCCACCATCCTCCTGGTGCGGTCTTTTAGGAGAACGTTGTATCCGTTACAATAATACAGACTGGAGTTACTTGTCAGTTTCGTCTCCTGGACCGCAGCGACTACGATGTTTTGTTGAAATTACTGCGTTTTGTTCATGGAATGGAAAAACTCGGAGCAAAATTTTTATTTTAATTTTATCTTTATTTGTTCACTTCTTAGAGAAATAAAGAAAAACAATTTTTACCTTAATTTTAATGCTATTTGTAAAAGAAGTAAATATAATAAGTTACAAAATAATTTAAAAACGTGAAGAAAGATCTGTAGACTGGCAAAATACTTGCTAAAAACACTCAAGGCAGAGAAAGTCTGGACAATTACAATTACTGAAAATTTTGCGGTTGTCCGCACAATATGTTTATATATAATCGTTTACTTATTTATATATACATATACATACATAGTTTATAGTCTTGAGTATAGACTACTTTATAGTCTCGAGTATAGACTTCTTTATAGCTAGTTAAAAGTTTCGAGTATGGATAGTATAAATTAGTTTATAGGACAAACTGTTATCAAAATTATAGTCAACATTACATAGTTAACTAAACAAGAATTAACTTAGTCAAATCACAAGTGGCGGGAATTAAAAATAATTTCATGTTGAATATTCCAAGAATTTGTTAATATTTAAAATAAAGAATAAAAAATTGGTTTTAAATCGTAATAAGAAAACAAAATAATAAATAATGAACAAGAAAAGTGATCACATTTTAATTTGCCATTTGAAAGAAGTTATAATTAAACACATGGCGAAAAAAAACAAGAATGCTATATTCGGCTATGCCGAATCTTCCATACCATCCACCACAAATGCGATAGAAATTAATAAACTATGTTTCGTACATGTACATTATACGCACACTCACATATACTATCGCAAACGCATACAATATATGAAAGTTTAAAAAAACCTTAATGAGTCATAAAATTTGATGATTTTTGGAATAGTAATGAAGTAGATATTTTTTGATATTAGTGTAAAATTCTCTTCTAATATGTCGCTTAATAATGGATAAATTTACGAAAATTCTTTCTCTTTAATTTATAGGTTGTCTCAGATATCGGTCTATATCTCTTAACATACTGAACAGATTTCTGCTTTTAAATAGAAAACTTCTCCGCTACCACAATTAGTGAAGAGGACATATTTACTTTGTCATTCCGTGTGTAATGCTAAGAAGGAATCATTTAAGACCCCCCAATGTAACAATGTATATTGCATTAAGTCAAAATCTGAAACAATTTAGTTATGTCAAATAATATACATTGTTTTTGCATCAAATCAAAATCGGAGTCGATTTAGCTTTGCCCGTCTGTTTGTTGTTGGCACGCTCACATCCACAAAAACTGACTGAGATCAGTGATATTTGGCCTAAGTATTCACTATCGTCCTGAAAAGTTTCCTACGTAAAACCAACAAAATCAGTTAATTATATTAAAAGATATAGGCCGATATCTGATGCAACCTCTATGTTCAAGCGATGAAATTGTCTTTTATAAGTCGTTAAATTGGATTAGAATTCTGTCACAATATAAAGTTATGTGAAGTTCACTACTGTTTCAAAAATCATAAAAATCAGTTCAGTAGAAAAAAGTTATAGCAAAAAATATGACTAATTTTATGACTCATTAAGTGTTTCTGTGTTATATTTACGAAAAGCTTTAATATAATTTACACGTTTTATATAATTTATACGTATGCATATACACATATATGCATGCTTACGGAACCTATTAACTTCGCACGAATTTGTAGCATTTGGTAGCTTAAGAATCCCTCAAAATAACCTGAACCCATAGTAATTTTATCCATGGACTACACATTAATTGAGAATTACGTACAAAAACCCCTAAAACAAAAGAACTAACATATTTTCCTCATTTGAATCACTTCTACTCACATGAATATGTAAAACATAAAACATATTTTCGATATAATTTTTACCTTTTGTGATTAAATTCATTTTAACAGGACAATTTTTTTGGGTTTTAGAAGAAAATTTAATAAATAACCTCCCGTAATGAAATCATGAGTAGCTGCTATAAGAACTTCACTATTTTTGGATGTTACCAAATTGTATTTATTACCCATTATAATTAATTTTAATTAAGGCCTCAGTTCTGGGGAGGCAGTTTGGGTTAAATAAATTTATTTTATCACCATAAAAATCTAAATTATAGGGTGTACAAAGGTATTGATTAAAATCGAAAGTTCTTTTGGTTGGACTTTTTTATCACGATTACCATAGTCGTCCAATCAACATTACTTTTTGTCCTTCAAAGTTTTTGAGTGAAGTTGGTAAGAACAAATTTTCATTTGAAAACTTTGTTCTAAAGAAAACTATAGGGGCATATAAAATATGTATCAAATTGAAGGTTAGGTAGTCCACTTTAGTTGCACATAGTCCGATATAAGAACAATTTACACAATTTCTACTTTTTGTGCTTCAAAATTTTTGAGTGAATTTAGTAAGAACAAATTTTGCTTTGAAAATTTTATTTGTGTACTGTGTTAACTTGACAGACTGTTGCCATATTATGTTCGCTATATTTTAAAATGGCGTTGCTGGACTATTGCGAATATGCTGTTTTTAAAAGGAACGTTGCTATATTGTTTAATTAATATATCTTAAAACTGAGCAGCTAACTGATATATAATATCTACAAACTTGGCAGCACTTAAAAACGAAGCATTCAGTTTTTAACATGGCAGCACTAAAATTATTTCATAGTTACAAATATACTCTAACATAAAGTACTTTTACTGTGCAATCTAACTGTATTAATTAGACAGAGTTAAATTGTACATCAAAACCGTTAGCGGTTAGCTTGTTAGAATTTTAGAAATTATTCCTAAAACACTCAAGGATGTTAAAAACAATATTAAAAATTAAGTCCTAACTAAGTATTTACAATTCCATAAATTATATTAAAGTGACACATACAGCTTATACAACTGTCTTCTAACTATTCAAATCAGTTTTCAAAAAATTGTAAAGAGCTTTGTTTATAAATTTTATTCACCAGCAACCAATTTCACAAATTTCTTATCTTTGGCTTGGAATATCGTTAAAACTTAAATTTTTAGAAAATGACACTTATATAGTTCGAAAATATTGTCTTTTAGCTATTCAATCTGTTTTCGAAATTCATAAAATTTACATTATATATTAAATTGTTTTATTGCCAAAAATTTTTATTTTATAATAAATATATCTCTTGATGTCATAAAAAAAAAATAAAATAAAATTAGTTTAAATGTGACCTTTTGAGACTTTCGAAATTATGTTTTTTTTACTTTATGTGCATCTAGTAAACAGCGGTTGAAAAAAAGTTTAAATAGTTTGTTGTGTATACTGCTCTATGATATATGGCAATTTCGCAGTTTACAAATAGGTACTTAAAATGCCGGTATTTGGTATTCATTATTAAGATAATTTGCTTCTAGCGATAATAATTAAATATTATTTCGCTTAAAATATAAGTTAATTTGTTGAAAAGTTGCACTGTAAAGAAAATTGGTGGCAGCAAATATTGTTTCGTTCATTAAAGTGAATTTTTATCGCATTATCATGTTTGAAGGTGCAGATATGACGGATATATTTCGTGGTAGCTTCCCGTATTTGTTATTGACAGTGCCTACTATATTGATAATTTGTGCTGGAAACCCTGTGTTAGCCTCAAGTGAATTTTCTGTTTACCGCATGTCCCAGTTTGATGTAAATGGTTTAAATTTTGGTATGTTGTTTAATGACCTATAAATCTTAACAAATTTGTCTCGTGATTAAATGAGTGCATGTAACAACAACGTCCATTACTCTGTATGACAGTGAATATAGGTTTTAATTTCTTCTGTATTATTATATGTTATGTTTTTTAAATTAAAAATATTAAATTTAAAATTAGGAAAAATACTTATGGTCCCATAAAATAGAAATTACAACACGTGTTTGCATATTAGCTTAAAACTTCATCGATATAAAGTGAATCAGTATATACAGTTTGTCTAATAAACTGTGAATTCAAATGTACAGATTGTCTTAAATTTATTAATGAGCTCCTACTTAAAACTCTTAAATATCAGTATACTTTTATAAAAGGAATGAAATGTTGAAAGAAGTCTGGAAAATTTAAAGGGTATCTTCTTAGTGTTTTTTTAATAACAGTCCTTTGTATTTGTTTATTTATTTATAAACAAACTTCAATGTTTATTGTTAAATTTGTATTGTTTCTTACCATCGAGGTTGAAATGAGAAACACAAAATTAGTTGAGATAAATAATTTTGGGCAAAGTAAATAAGGCAATGATTATTTTATATATTTTAAACCCTTATAAAAAGTAAAAACTTACTTGAAAAAAGTTTTTAAAAAATAGCAAAAAAAAAAAAAATAGGCCTCGGCTGTTATACTTTTTCACAAACTATAATGTCGCTTAGGTAATTTGACAGGACTTTTAGAGATCATCTGCCAGTCACCTAAGTGCTTTTTTAGCACTGAAAATCTATGACTGCCAGGGTGTTCCTAAACACCCTGGCTGTCGCTACTGTAGGAGCGGACGTGCAATCTTTTGTTATATGGGGATGCGGTAAACAGTTCCTGCAGCACCCATAAACTCTCACGCTTTAAAGTCGCTGCTGTACAGAGGATTCCAAAAAGATTCAACATGACCTTAACTGGTGACTGTGAAAACATATAGAGGACGATTCAAGGCGGAAATTGTGGTCTATAATTGATCTGAAACATTATAAGGAAATAAAGAGAGAACGAGAGACATAGAGAGAGAGAAAAAAATAAAATGGTAGAATATTGTAAAATAATTTATATGCACTTCAATCCAAAGGTCTCCGAATAATTCTATTAATTCAATATTACATTTAATAATGGCAACATTTGCTAAGTAACATCTGATCCTTGATGAACGGCTTCAATGCCTCCCATTTTCCATTTAGGGAGGTAATATTTCGTCCTTTACAAAAACGAAATCTCCAAGAACTATTTCATTATTACGGTGGCGTCACTAATAGTGTTTGTGAAGTTTTTGCAAGAATAAAGTCTTTAATTTTTTAATCGATTTAGAGATATATTGATAGTTCGGGTTCTCGAAGAATATGCCAAAGTGTCAATGCTTCAAAGAATTCCTAAGATTTCCCGCTTTAATCTGGAATGGTCCAACAAAATCAACTCCCGTATCAGTAAATGGAAGTGATATAAAACTGGTATCTCACCATATTCGTCATGAGGAAAATATTGGCATTCATTGATCGGAATTTTTTTTATTATAAAAATTACTATAATTTATTTAAAAACTGTTTACATGTATAAGTCCATTTGAGTCAAGAAACGGATTCAAAGAGTTGCTATGATTGGCGTATTCATTAGAGTATTATGCCTTTTAAGTCAACTTAATGAATGCACATTTCGAATTTTTCAATTCGCTTTGTGAAAGAGAAATAGTATAACTACTAGATTTTCGTATTAGATTTTTTTGATGATATCTATGAATATAGAATTTCACTCGAAGAGCATTATGATATCTGGTAAATCTATCGACTATAGTTAACACTCTCATCGGGAGGTGTTTTACATGAATGGTTAGAATAAGGCCATTGACTTTAATCGTTTAGAAGCTAAAGTGGGCCATATCACCATAAAAGATTAATTACCAGATTCTGCGGTAAACATCCTCTAGTTTTCATCTATTTTCGGAATAATGTGCTTTTAATTTACATATATTGTTTTCAAAAATTAGCAAAAGTTATATATTTTTAATTAATAGTTTTTCAAACTTAATACAAAAAATTTTATAAGATTTTACACTAGCAAGAGAGACCTTTAACACTAGTAGGAGACTTTTTTGCTGAATGTTGAATGTTGTATTTATTGTTAAAATCACTAAGCAGATTTACTGCAAATCTTATATCATACCTATATCCTGGGCTACAGGTAAGAAACTACCTAATACTTCGTAATATGAGTATTGAACTTGTTTTGCGTTTTTGATGATTTCATCTCTATACAACGATCATATCGTTTACATACACAGCCAATATAAATAAATTCTTCGTTCATAATATAAATACACTGATCAGATTTAAGTTGCTTCATTTCTAATATACCACTTAGTTTCTCATTACACATTCTGGATTACTTTTGAAAACCGTATAATGGTTTGTTTAACCGTCTTACATGACCACCTTTAATTGGTATACCTTACATCCTTTAAGAACACTTCTTAAGATGTATGCTCACTTTCTACGGCTTCGAAACAATATTTTTTTCAGTACAATTTACAGCTTCGGAATACTTAACCGGATCTTTAGTTTGATGGATTATAATTTTCATTAACATAAGTCCTCACTTAATAATCATTATTGTTTAAAATTAAATAAAACATACTTTTTAAATATTAATTTCAAATAGTTGCTTTTATTATAAAATTTTTTACTTTTTAATGTAACTCTTTGGCCTTGGAATTTTTACTATAACCAATTATCATACTCTTTTTCGATATAGGATCCCATTTTCCTCTAAGTTCTTTTGGAGTCATTATCATTGCAACAAATCCAAACACACGCAAATAATTCAAAATTTGTTGTTTTCTGCGTTCACTATTGAAATATTTCGAACCATTATCTGACCTGAGTATTTTAATAGTATTTTGCAAGATTGTATATATATACTCTTTAAAAAATTTTGGCATCTCCGATTTATGTTTCAACATATAAATTAATACTTTGTTTAAGCACTTTAATATAATTTATGGAATTTTAGGTATATTGTTAGGATTTAATTTTTACTCTTGTTTTTAAACATCCTTGAGTGTTTTAGGTGGAATTCCTAAAATTCTAACGAGTAAAGTTAATATTTTGTATTAATTATTCGCTTTTGTGATACAGAGACGAATAAACCAAATTTGTTTACATGAATTAATATTATTTTTTTGGAAATCTTATATGATATTTATACAGTAATATTTTGGCGAAATTTGAATAGAGAAACTAGACGTCGAATGAGATCGGTATTTCGGAGTTGATCCTCCCCGAGTACTTATCGAAACAAAAAAATGTTGATTGGGATGAGTTTTTACCGATTTCTACGCAGGATGATTGGATAAAATTTATTGTGAATTATCTAGAACCCAAAATTTAATGCGTAGATTCCTTATCAGATTTTCGCCGAAAATGGTTCTCAAATGAACAAATTCCCCAAGTTGAACTGTAAATCAAGAAGAATATGGTAATATAAAAGAATGTTTCTCCGAAATTGCACTAAACGACTATTCGTCCTCATAACAA
The DNA here is from genome assembly GCA_004302925.2 of Cochliomyia hominivorax. Lineage (NCBI taxonomy): Eukaryota > Metazoa > Arthropoda > Insecta > Diptera > Calliphoridae > Cochliomyia > Cochliomyia hominivorax. The sequence continues at coordinate 3,499,563 of PYHX02000312.1, read as the reverse complement.
GATTGTCATCGGGAAAAGAATCAAGTGATTTCAAAAAGCTATTCGGTGAAAAACGTTTTTCTAATAAAATATTTCGATAATCCTCAGAGAAATGAACCCTTGAACCATATTTATCTCATCAGTAGAAATTCTCGTCGAAGCTATCATTCGCAAAGCACGATGGTGAGAGGTGAAAATCTTTAAGTATGTCCTGATGTTCCGAAGAGAATGTCGCATTTACATTATTTCTACTGGCCTCCATATCCGTCCCCAGAACTGAAAGATCTTGAGATCCCAAGTATCCTGGGAATACACCACGACTACTCATATCACAATGGTTTTCTTTAGATATAACATGATATCGCCTATATTGATCTACATTCTCCTGAATCAAAGAAATAAGATTAGCAACAAACTAGGCGTAATCCGAAGTGGTTTAATTACATTTTACTTTTAAATTAATTTTATTAATTAATTTAAAAATTAGTGTTGTCCAAAAGATCTTTATTTTTTAATTTTCAATTTGAACACTAGAGTCATTTAGTTTTTAGTTATTAGTTTTAGATTTAAATAAGTATTGTTAGGCCTAAGAAAGGCAAATTCAATATATAAACAAATTAAGTAAAAAACTTGAACATTGTTTGTTTTGGAATAATATATTTATCTCAGTCTTGTTTAATTCATAAATAATTTTGTATTTAACTACATGAACATTTTTAATTTAACTACATGATCTGACTCAAGATCTTGAAAAGTTTTGAAAATTCATGTTGACATAGTTTATTCATAAGATATAAGTAGCATTTGTAAATATGTTTACAGATTTTTTTGAATTTGTATAAAATAGAAAAATTTGAGACGCGATTAATTTAATAACTATAACTTTAATATGAAATAATCTCATTATCTTAAATTTAATTTAATCATTATCTTTTACTCAACTATTTACAAGAATACATATAGTAATATTCAGACTTCAAAGAAATTTTGTTTGTCTACTGTTACAAATAGTTACTATACAAACTAATTCGTAATTGTAAAACAATTATCAAACAAAACGAAATCAAAAGCTAAAGATAAGTGTTGTAGTCATCCCATATATTCAAAGTTTAAAATACGACATCTATCAAGTGTTTAGCTAAACACGAAGTAGGTGGAATCATA